>BRZM01000030.1:3307224-3768829 GCA_033238685.1 Lates japonicus
CATGTGCATAGTGTAGAACTTGAGTGTCTCTCTTTGAGCATCCCACTCAGTTGCCACGGCGATGGCCAGGGCTTCATTTGGCACTGTGAACAGCTTCCCTCCAGGAGTTTTCAACTTCCTTCTGTCGAGGTTTATCTCATATAGACCACCTGTATAACACAGGTACGGAGAAGGAACAACTACTTATGCCATTCTGTCCACATCAAAAACACTGCATGTTCTCATCATTCCCTTGAGGAGATAACTTGTTTCCTTGTTGTGACTTTCGAGACACATCCAACAATGATAACACACCGAGTTTCAACACATGACCTATAACTGATGATATCTGACACTTACCTTCACCTTGGGATATGCTGACATCTTGGTAAAATCTTTTTCTCTCTGGTAACATCAAAGAACATCACATCAGTCAAAAGAGTTGAGTTACAAAAATACTGCTGCTGCTGCTGCAGCACACTGTGTGTTTATCTTACCTGCCGCGGCTGTGGAGTATTTCAACGCAAACTGCGACTGCTGACTTCTTGGACAAACTTTTCTGAGAAAGAGGGCATTGCCAAACTGATTCTGAAGTCTAACAAGGCTCCTGAACATAGTGGCAGTGAGGTGAAGATGTGATGTTGACAAGAAAAGCTAGCTGAGTGGAGAGCCGACAGGCTAGGCCACCTCTTTCTGACTGCAATTCGTTAGTAAATTAGATGCAGCATTTTTATACGATTGGTTGTTTTCGTACTAGCATCGGGTCCTGTTTATAATGCCCTGGCTAGCTGCATAAAGTCGCTATGTCTCTATTTACTATCACAGACTTCTCCCTTAGCTTTCATATAGCAGCTCCTCCGTTCAAAAGCACGCGTCTGACCTTCTGCGCTTGACACATAGCGTCGTAAATATTATTAATAGCTGGGATATGTAGTTTTTAGGGGCCTCTACGCACTCTTACAAAAACAGAAACAAGACTACACTCAAATAGTCCCAGAAAGCCTTCCGTAAAATGAGCCAATGAACGTTGAGGATCTTCGCAAAGTGAACTCGGTTGGCCAATGAGAGGCGTGAATGCTGCTGCCTGCGTTGCCGCGACGAAGTCCACTTACTTTTCTAGGAGCTTGGTGCCTGGTAAACTAAACTACAGAGGAATAAGTGGAGATTTGAGCTTTGGTGGGCCTCACTAGTCCTCCTCCGCCTGTTCGTAGACGCCGACAGAGTCCATCGCCCAGACGGCCAGTGACCGCGGTTGGTGCCCAGCCAGCGAAGCGGGAGCCATGCCTGTCCCCGCTGGATACCTCAGCGACTCCCCCGCCGCGGCCTTCGCATCCTCGGCCTCGCTTATCCCGCCGCCACCGATAAACACCCAGCAGCCCGGTGTTGTCACCTCGCTGCTGTACAGCGGCTCCAAGTTCAGGGGCCACCAGAAGAGCAAAGGGAACTCTTACGACGTGGAGGTTGTTTTACAGGTGGGGCTCTGGAGCGGATATTTCACTATTCGGGCGAGCTGTCAGGGGTATTTGGTGATCTGTCAAACGGGCGGCGTGATGACTGACAGCTGGAAAATCAATGGGCCCTGGCCTGTCGTTGACTAACTCGCCCAGCTAGCTTTGGATGTAGCAATACCTGCGACTGTTAACTCGCAACCCTTTCCAGCTACGAATACATTTCATTCAGTGTTATTATATCAACAACAACAAAAATAAGAGGTTTAATCTTTTTTTGGCTTCAGCTCGTAGCAAGACTCTTAAAAACATGCATGTTTATGGCTGTTACATGTGAAAGGATATTGACAGAAATTTAATATTCCCTTCACAAAAGCATATCACATCATTTCCACTTACTGTCATTTGAATTTAGGGGTATCAGCTGTTACAGATATGAAGTAACCTCTGTTACTTCTGTTTTCTTTTTAAGCATGTCACCATGGAGGATTCCTACTTGTGTGGGTATCTGAAAATAAAAGGACTGACTGAGGTGAGAGAAGTAATTTCCATTATTAAGCCACAAACATAAATAATTTAAGCTTCGTCTGACCACTGCTCATTGTGTCCCTTTCAAGTGTCTGGTAGAGTCTAGCTCCAGTCATCCCCACTCAGTATTCTGGTGTTTACGTTGCAGAGGATGTCATGTTAAACTCAGCAATAGATCATTATAGAGCACATTAAAGCTGCCACACTAACTGGCAAACATACAGTGGTGGACTACCGATAAATTTTCATGTAGACATTTAAAGCTGGAGTAAATAAGATGTAATTACCACAGAAGTAAAGATGGCCATAACAGTGCCTGTGTTGGGGGGATGTTAATGACAAGCTTAGAGTAGGGACACTTAGTAGAATTTATTGGTGAATAATAAACCATGAATGTCAGTGTATATATTCTTAACCTAGATCTGTCTGTTATACTGCAGTTGACCATTGAACTGACAGTCTTACCATTAGCTCTGGGTGTGACATTATTTCACTTACAAAGAGAAGGACAGACAAAACAGTATCCAACAGGTTGGCTGTGCCAGAGCTAACTAAACAAAAACATTCCTGATTGTTTCCTCTGTTGCGTTCACTGTCATAGGAGTACCCAACGCTGACCACGTTCTTCGCCGGGGAGATCATCAGCAGGAAGCGGCCGTTTCTCACCCGGAAATGGGATGCAGATGAAGATGTGGATCGTAAGCACTGGGTAAAAACTTAAGTCATAATCTCTGCAAGGGCTCAACATGCTCCACCGCTGACTGGTTTGTTGAGACATAATCAATTTTCATTTTGTATTTAGGGCAAGTTCCAGGCCTTCTACCAGTATGCGAAGACATTCAACTCTGATGATTTTGACTATGAGGATCTGAAGAACTCTGACTATATTTTCATGAGGTGGAAGGTAAGGTGCTGCTGCCTAAAACTGAGCTTGACTATATCTTTTTAATGAGCCACCTCTGAACTGCTGCTGCTGCTGTTTCTCGCCCTGTCCGTCCTCTCAGGAGCAGTTTCTGGTCCCAGACCATACAATCAAAGACATCAGCGGAGCTTCCTTTGCTGGATTCTACTACATCTGCTTCCAGAAATCCACGGCAACAATCGAGGGCTACTACTACCACAGGAGCTCTGAATGGTAAGGCAGCACAACACTGGTTAACTGTGGGGTGAAGTTCAGCACTTTTAGGAAAAGAAAGGGAAAGGGTGCTGGATCAAGTCCCAGAGCAGATGGGAAAATCTGGATTGGAGAAGTCATTAACTGAAGTCTGCAACTTCTGTCAGGTTGCCCTGTGAGCTGCTCCAGTGATTAGTAGATGAATGTGGCTTTTTTGAACAACTGTGTTTGACTTGATATGGATGAAGCAGAAGTCACACCCACAGTTTGTTTTGTTTGATTTATGTGGTCCTCTTGCGTGGTTATAAGCAAACAGAGGTCTGCTTGTACTCCATCTTTAGTGTTTTCATTTTTTATTTGACATTCTTTGGCATTACTTTCAACTCCCTCTGCACATAATGGTTTAGCTATTGTTACAAAAACACTCATTTCATTCCATGCAGCTTTTTTAATTCCCCACTCTGTCCAAATACTTTGAAGCAGTTTTGTTTCTTTCTCTGACCACAGAATACCTTTTTTATCTGCCATATTTCAAATGTGGAAAATTATTACCAGGCAGTGCTTACTGTAATGGTGGCATTTAGCATTACTGAGTACGGCAATGTAAACACTGTTATGAACTCATGAGTAGCTCGTTTAAAGAACTGACTCTTTGCTGCTATTTACCACCTGTGGTGTGAACCCATGAAAACAACACACCAAGAAAAAGCCAGATATGATCACCAGTCCAGACTGTGGTTTGCCCCCAGTTCGTCATGTTCCTCAGGCTTTTCCAAGCATAATTAACTGTTGGCTTCCAGATGTCAACATCAATCTTTCATGCTAGTAGAACCCTTTTATTTTGAGTTTGTTTTTGTCAAACTGGACCAGGATTTTGTTGGATGAGTCAAATGAAGTCAGTTTATTCAGACTTTTTAAAACAAATGAATGCCTGTGATTGTTTTCACCTGTGCTAATGAATCAACTTGAAAAAGTAAATGCTTCAGAGAATGGTCAAAGACACTTTTCACATAAGCTGAAGGCTTGAGTATTTCTTTATAGGTTGACAAAAGTATCCTGCTGTACTTAGGCAGCAGTAGGATGTGACAGTAACGTAATACAGCTGTGATATAGTGACAAGAGAGTGAACAGTAAACAGTGACGCTGATATTGACAGGAGAAAATTACACTGGATTACTTACATTGTTTCCCTGTAAATCCCTCATGCATGTGAAAGCAGTTTGAATCCTGTGTGGGAATGGCAGACTCCACCAATGACTCCTACCAAAACAAGAGCTGAATGGCTATTTTTGAACAGTGAAGAGCATAAACTGAATCAAAAAGGGGGTCTGATTTTGTTAAAAATGTTAAGGATTTTATCTTTAAGATGAATAAATCATTGAAAATCTTTCAAATTTTCAGAAAAAATGCATTTTCACAGCTGAAAACAGGGCTGTTCCTTGTAGCTCATGAATTTATGTTTTTGAGATACATGGATCTCATAACACCAGTGTTACGCAACCTGAGAGCCTCAAGGAATAAGCAGACATACCTACACATCATGTAGATGCTTTGCCAGATTTAACTTGTGATAATACATGATGAGTTCGTGACAAGGTTGCCCCATCCACTCCTTCTAACATATACTTTGTTGTTGCACTGCAGGTACCAGTCTCTAAACCTCACCCACGTTCCCGAGCACAGCGCAGCCATCTATGAGTTCCGGTGACCCCGGCCTCGTGGATCTTTTTTCTTTTCGATGGACAAAGACTTGAGGCAAAATAGAGATCTGCGGATGCTACTGAGGAGGAAAATGAGAACAACTAGGGATGAGAATTTGGTCTTTGCAGACTCTTACATGTTCTCAATAAGTGGATGGACAGGGGGTTGATCAGTGGACGGGACAGGACAAATGAATGTATGGATGGATGAGATAAGAAGAGAGAGCAGTTCTCCTCCCTGGCTGGAACTTGTAAAGTTAGAACCAGCAGCAGAGACTGGGTGTGGTTCATATCGTGTACCCTTTTCTTCATTTGTTTTAACGTCTGGTTTTACAAAAAAACAAAAAAAAAAAAACAAAGAAAAGAGACGCTTGGCACAGTATCTCGAGACACTTTATAAGCTGAGTTGGGAATTCCCCTTCTTGTTTTGCAACTAGAAACGTTTCCAGCTTTTATCCAGCCGATGCAGAGTGAGCTAGATAAACACGTTTGACTACCGTTGGACAAGGATTCCTCTAAGGAGTCTGCTGTGATAAACACAATCTCTGCAGAAGTAAATCACCACGTCTGTGTGGAAGAAAAGCAAGAGAGACGGTTTGGTTTGTGATTAGAGCTCTTCAGGTTTTAGGATTGGAGCTTTAATCAGCCCATAAGCTAGAATGACAGTATTTTTTAAAGCTAAGCTGGTTCTTTGTTTGCCTGCCAAGAGGATATTTTGTTATTTTACTAAATGATGGACGCAGAGTGGCACTTTGAAAGGCTGCAATGTGAGCGACACATGAAACAAGCTTTTCCCCTGTGTTCATAAAACTGCTTGGGAGATTATTATCACATGTGATTGCAGTGGATCTTGTTCTATTGAGTTACATTTGCACAAAGATGGACTATATGTTACTAATGCTTGCAGTCAGGATTTTACACTCACATGCCCCAGTACACAAGGTTCAAGGTGGCAGGTCAAGCCTTTTTGACTGGTTTTTAAGGGTTTGGAGCCAAAACAATCACATAAAAGTATTCAAAGAGTATTTTTACCCTGCACTCTGCATTAAACAAAGAGCTTTTTACTCCTTATGTGTCATTTTAAATTAAGATCCCCACTATCCCTACATTTATGTTTCCTCGACTATGCAACACTTTCAACATAGCACTCTCCAAACGTAAAACCTTCAGTTTTCAGAGACAAAATTTTATTCTATCATTATAGTATATGAGAAAAAGAAAAGAATCTATCTTCATTAAAAGAAGTATTTTTGTTAAATTGCCTATGAACACTCTCCTCCCTAATCATGTTCCCTCTCCATGTGATGGTGCCATCTTTTTAAAGCTTACCAGAGTTGTAGTATAACAGATCAGAAGTGGGTTTGTTTGAGAATAAGCCTGGATTTGATTGACGGTGTGACTGTAAAGAATGGATTGTGGATTTGAAAAAAAAAAAAAAAACATCAAAAACTCTCCACTGTGTCTTGAATGTTTGACTGACAGGTGTATTTTCACATTTTATATCACACCATACATTAATAATTCCAGAATTTGCTCATTTCAAGACAAAAACAAACAAATGCTGTACTTGCCTGGTGAAAGAGAAGGGATGCTGCTGCTTTTGATGTGAAACATTGAGTAGAAATTGCACTGCCAGTCACTTTTTACCCTGCACTGCCCTCTGGTGTGTCTAAACATTTTGTACAGTCCTGTGTTTTTAGTATGAAGAATCAACAGAAAATGAAGCAAATTTGATATGCACAAGAAGCATGTACTAACATGGCTTAAAGGCACTATTCAATTAAATTGTAACTTTTTGCAGCCAAATAAAATACAGAGCATTACGTAGCCAGGGAAACAGTGGGCACAGCAATATCAAAGTGCTGGACACAGAACAAGTCATTGATGAAACCCACTTATGTGAGGCAGACAAAAATAAAACAGGTCTGCAGTCATGGTAGCAGCTTGTCAGGCTGTGTCAGTGGTGCTTTGTGCTAAATGCTAATGTCAGTATGCTAACATTCTCGAAATGACAGTTTTAACATGCTCATATTAGGCAGGTAAAATTGTCACTAACGCAAAGTACAGCCTAGATTGGTGGAAATGTCTTACGTTTTGCGGGTATTTAGTACAAAACAAAAAAAGTATTGGACAAATTGACATTTAGACCTAATGATTATGCTAGCTGGAAAGTTAAGGAATCGCAAAAGTTCACAAAACAATTTGTCCTGGGGGCTGACGTGATGTGTGTAGCTGATTTCATGGAAATCTGTCCAACAACTGTTGAGACTTTTCACTCAAAACTACAATTGCCAACCTCAAGGTGGCACCAGAGGAGAGTCATGGAGTCACCAATGACAGTCAGTAGATGTTGAGATACTCTACAGTCACGTACCTGAACCTCCAAAACTTCAACCATATTATGGCGCTAGAGGATAAGTCAGGGGATCACAGGATTCATCTCCAGGAACCATGAACATCTGTATAATTGTTATAGAGAGTAGTTGACTACCTGTTTGTTTTACCTGAGTGCTGTGAAACAAAGTACAAGGTGGAATTTGGAAACAAGAAAGACAAATATTAGCTGCAAGAACAGTACGTTCTGTCTTTAAGCACAGTCGCCTCAAGAGACAAAGCTAATCCAGACTATCAGTTACAAATATGGTATGCTAACATTGTAGTATAGAGTATACATGACATACATGTGTGTGCTTTGTGTGAACAATACATGCATGTTACCTGCAGTCACAAAATGTTGTATAACCCAGACTGGAATGAGTGTCAGTTACAAGTTAAGTAACTTTCTGTAAATTACTGTACCATTGTTTTTAGAGTCAGAGGAAGTGAAGTGTGTTAAACAAACAGAAAATATTTTTTGGATGTTTGAGAAACGGAGAAGGTAGTTTCCTGTTCTCACATCCTTACCACCAGCGGGGCAAAAAACACAGTTGGGCCTGAGGGTGGCCATGTTGTTACCTTTATGGGAAAGGTTTATCTACTGTACAGTCCAGATGCCAGGATAGCTCAGACTAAACTTGGCTTAGCTCTGTGTTTGACTTGGCTTAACTTTTTAAGGCTGGGTCAGAACTGCGATGAAAGGCAGGTGTACCTGGGAATAATGAAAGGTGATTTGGCAGCAAAGTACAGATATAACACAAATATTTTTGGTACAGTGTTAGTGCCAGCAGACAGTATTAATACAACAAACAAAAACATGTGGCTTTGGCCCACTCCATGCTTTTTCTTTGACATACTCAAAATAACTTGACCTTATTTGCTGTTGCACTCATTTGAAGTCATTTGATGGTGTCAACTAAAAGTTTAAAGAGGTTACATTATCAGCAGGTGCATGAACCAAACCTTCCATTGACATATCATATGTCAAAATGAATACATAGGTCCCTGTAACTGACAACTTATAATTAATTTCATTTTCAGTTTATAGGACCACACGTGGCACTGTGTTTTTGTGCACATGCCTACTAAGGGTGAGTGTGTGTGTGTGTGTGGCTTTTCTTCCTCTGACAGGCATAAAAAATGTTCCTGCATCAGATAAGACCACAGAGCTGTGAGCCAACACACTAGCTCTATTTCATAGTATTACTTTTGGCATGAGACTGACGCTTCCTTGCCAGAACTGTCACTAACAATAGACAAAGATGATGAGAAAGAGGAGACAGGGCTGTCTTGTCATTGGTAAAGGATCTCTGAAATGCAGTGGCACAGTTTGATCAATGGCAACCACACTTTTAACCTCTACAAGGCCATCTGTCATCAGGTCCAAAATTACCAAACCCAGTGGCAACCATCTTGTGCCACTGGTGGTTGGATATTTAGGTCAAATCGATTCTGCCGCATTTTCTAAACTGAACCTTTAACACTTAAGGGTTTCTAGGGATTTCTAGGGATGATAATGTTGGTCTGCCTGTAGTCTGTCTGCCCACTGCCTTGGTCCAGACTGAAATATAAAAATATAAAACAACTATTGGACAGATTGACGTTAAACTTGATAGAAACATTCATGGTCTCCAGAAGATGAATCCAGCTAATTTTGGTGATCTCCTGACTTTTCCTCTGGTGCCACCATGAGGTTGAAATTTGGGGATTTTTGGTGACGTGTCTACACAATTTTTGGATGGATTGGCATGAAATGTGTTCAAGACGTTTATGGTCCCCAGAGGATGAACCCTAAAAACTTTGGTGATCTCCTTACTTTTCCTGCAGTGTCACCAGAAGATCAAGGTTCTCATTTATTCTCTGAAATACCTCACCGTCTACTAAACAAATTGGCACAAAATTTAGTACAGGCATTCATGGTGCCCAGAGGATGAATCTCGATGACTTGATTACTAGACCTTTTCCTCTGGCACCACAATGAAGTTGCAATTTATGGATTTCAGTGAAATGTCTCAACACATTTTGGATGAATTACTTACATGGCATGGAACAGGTTTACATACTTCTGGTTGTCAATACTCTGCAAATTGCCAAACCAAATTAAGGAGTTGCCAGTGATGAATGATTAAATGTGGTCATCACAGAGGAACCTATTATGTGAAATGTCACACAGAGGTTTGAACAATACAAAGAAAATATTTTGCAGAAGAGTCCATGTGCACACACTTGACTGGATAATCAGAAGATAACATTGTGCCAGTGGTAGAACAAAGAGTTTTAAGAGTTAAAATAAACAAAATATTTATATGACATCTGTAGAAACTATGAATAACATGAGTAATTTCAGCTTTGCCTGTTATATTTTGGGTGACTCATGTTCCTCTGTGGGTTTATCTGGTACAAGGAATGCAAATAAATTGGACACAGGGTGTTGTTGTGCACGTGTGTGTGTATGCATATATTTGTAGACCAAGCAGTGATTTTCCCGGCACTGGCTATAGAATTACAGTCACTGGTTTGTTTACTACCACACAACTTCCG
This sequence comes from Lates japonicus, assembly GCA_033238685.1. Lineage (NCBI taxonomy): Eukaryota > Metazoa > Chordata > Actinopteri > Centropomidae > Lates > Lates japonicus. The sequence goes on from BRZM01000030.1 coordinate 3,316,911, forward strand.
TCTGCTTGAGATAAAAAATATTTAGAAACTTCTCAGAAACTTCTTATCCACTGACTCCACCTTCTGTGCATGATTAGACTACTGGACAAACCTTTGGCCACGTCTGCAAGAGGGATGTGGCAAAGGAAGTCTCACTGTTAAAAAAAATAATTTAAAAAATCAATGTTTAATAAAACACTTTCGTACTATTTGGCAAGTTTAGTGTTAATTTCACATCGGCAGCTTTCTTGTGGTGCACTTTTTACAGCAGGCTTCATAAATATTATCATAGTGGGCGAAATGTCAGACCTGGATCAAACACATCTAATCTAATCAGTACTTTTTTTTTTTTGGCTAGAGGCCACTCTGTCTCACAACCTAATTCTGTTTTTGTTTATTTCATCACAGACTCAATAATGACATGAAATCCAGAATCTTCTAGATTGTTTTTTAGGCATACTAGCTCTCCTCCAACACATGCAAGACCATCTATGTCTGTGTGTGTCCGTGCAATTGAAAGCAAGTATGAACTATATTTTCTTAGTTATTTCCTTAAGATCAATTAACATGCACCAATCTCACGCAGCAATCTTATCCAGAAGAATTTGGCAATGTTTGTCTGGGGTGTGTTATAAGCCATAAACTGTGCTTTGTGTCACGTCCTCACCTGTGTGAGTTTTTTTTTCTCTTCTCTGTTTTCCCAAGGGGTTTGATATGGTCTCAAAAAAGAAATACAGTTAAACAAATGCACGCAGCACTTGCCTGTATATGATTAAACACAGCACAAATGGCTGTCTTCCTTATAAACAAGAACTGCTGCCTTGCGGTTGCATGCCCCTGCAGGGAGTAACCTCTTCTGTTCCTGAGTTATGGTGTTATAAGAGAAGGGTTTTTGCAGAACATTAGGATGCAAAAGTGAAGTTGACTTTTGATCTTTTGGGTACAAAATACCATCACTTAATTATTATATCCTATTAGATATTTGTGCAACATTTTGTCATAATTGGTGTGTGAATTCTTAAGTTTGACCTTTGACCTTTAAACACCAAATTCTAATCAGTTCATCCTTCAGTCCAAGTGTTACGTTCCCCGAGGAATAGTCTAGGGTTGGGGGGGTAACAACAAATGAAGAAATAATGTCTCGGAGGAATAGAGCAACAAGGTCGGAGACACTGTATAGTCAAAGAAAAAGGTTTATTCACTAACAAAAGACGCTTGGTGCCCAAACCAAAGACAAAACAAATCAAGGGACCAGATAAACTTTCGTGGGCAGTACACAATGCAACGTATAGATAAATCAAAGTTTCACCCAGAATGGAGTCCATCAGCCACTGCTCCTACACACGCCCACTGCACAGAGGCCCATCATTAACATTGAGTTTCTCTTGAGGACTTCCGCCTAATCAGGAGCGGATGTAAACTCAGGCAAGACAATCACCTGAAATGCAGTGGCACAGTTTGATCAATGGCAGCCACACTTTTAACCTCTACAAATGTCTATCATCAGGTCCAAATTACCAAGCCCCAGTGGCAGCCATCTTGTGCCACTGAGTGGATTTGGATATTTAGGTCAATCGATTCTGCCTTGTTTCTAAATGGACGCTGCTTGCTTAAGGTTTCTAAGGTTTCTAGGGATGATATTTGGTCTGCTGCTTGATCTGTCTGCCCCACTGCCTTGGTCCAGACTGAAATATAAAGATATAAAACAACTATTGGACAGATTGATTCAAACTTGATTAGAAACATTCCTTGGTCTCAGAAGATGAATCCAGCTAATTTGGTGATCTCTGACTTTTCCTCTAATTTATACCATGAGGTTTGAAATTTGGGGATTTTTGGTGGCGTGTCTACACAGGGTTTTGGATGGTTAGCTGATATTTCAAGACGTTTATGGTCCCAGGATGAACCCTAAAACTTTGTTGATCCTTACTTTTCCTGCAGTGTCACCCAGAAGATCAAGGTTCTCATTTATTCTGGAAATACCTCTGCGTCTACTAAACAAATTGGCACAAAATTTAGGTAAAACATTCCCATGGTGCCAGAGGATGAATCTCGATGACTTGATTACTAGACCTTTCCTCAGCACCACAATGAAGTTGCAATTTATGGATTTCAGTGAAATGTCTCAACACATTTGGATGAATTACTTGGTGGGTTTAGTTTACATACTGATTTGTCAATACTCTACCGACAAATTAAGGTTACCAGTGATAGATGATTAAATGTGGTCATCACAGAGGAACCTATTATGTGAAATGTCACAGAGGTTGAACAATACAAGAAAATATTTTGCAGAAGAAGTCATGTACACACATGACTGGATAATCGAAGATAACATTGTATGATGTAGTAGAACAAAGTTTAAAGTTAATGTACAAAATATTTATATGACGTCTGTAGAAACTATGAATAACATAGATAATTTCAGCTTTACTGTTATATTTTTAGGTGACTCATGTTCCTCTGTAGGTTTAATCTCTGGTACAAGGAATGCAAATAAATTGGACACAGGGGTATTTGTTGTGCGTGTGTGTGTATGCATATATTTATAGACCAAACGGTGATTTTTCGGCACTGGCTATAGAATTACAGTCACTGGTTTGTTTACCTGACTTTAAATCTATGAGATAAAAATATTTAGAAACTTCTCAAAACTTCTGTCACTGGCTCCACCTTCTATTGCATAGTTAGACACTGGACAAACCTTTATTACGTCTACCAAGAGGGATGTGTAGGAAGTCTCACTATTAAAAATAATTTAAAAATCAATGTTTAATAAAACTTCTTTCCAACACCTATTTGGCAAGTTGAATATTGTTCACATCAGCAGCTTTCTTATGGTGCCTTTTACAGCAGGCTTCATAAATATTAATATTATCATAGTGGCGAAATGTCAGACCCTGGATCAAACACATCTAATCTAATCAGTACTTTTTTTTTTGGCTAAACCACTCTGTCTCCCACAACCCTAATTCTGTTTTGTTTGTTCATCAAGACTCAATAATGACATAAGTCAGAATCTTCTAGATTGTTTTTAGGCATACTAGCTCTCCTCAACACATGCAAGACCATCTGTCTGTGTGTCCGTGCAATTAAATGAGGCTAGACTATATTTTCTTGATTGTTTCCTTAAGATCGAATTAACATGCACCAATCTCGCAGCAATCTTATCCAGAAGAATTTGTAATGTTTGTCTGGGGTATATTATAAACCATAAACTATGCTTTATGTCCGTCCTCACCTGTGAGTTTTTCTCTTCTCTCTGTTTTCCCAAAGGGGTTTGATAGTCTCAAAAAGAAATACGGATTAAACAAATGCATAGCCTTGCCTGTATATGATTAAACACAACCACAAATAGCTATCTTTATTATAAACAAAAATTTCACTGCCTTAGGTTGCATGCTTCTGGAAGATAACCTCTTCTGTTCCTGAGTTATGGTATTTATAAAGAGAGGGTTTTGGAACATTAGGATGCAAAGTGAAGTTGACTTTTGATCTTTTAGATTTTAAAATCACCATCCCACTTAATTATTATATCCTATTAGATATTTGTGCAACATTTGTCTAATTGGTGTAGCAATTCTTAAGTTTGACCTTTGACCTTTAAACACCAAGAATTCTAATCAGTTCATCCTTCAGTCCAGAGTGTTCGTTCCCGAATAGTCTGGGTTGGGGGTAACAAATAAAGAAAATAATGTCGGAGGGAATAGAAACAAACAAGGTAGATTTTCTTAGTCAAAGAAAAGGTTTGTTCATAACAAAAGGCGCTGGTGCTCAAACCAAAGACAAAGCAAGGACCAGGATAAACTGTAAGCAGCACACCGATACAGCATAGCATAGATAAATCAAGTTTCCTCAGATGAGTCCGCAAACTGCTGCTCCCCACACCGCCCGACTTAATGTAGGCTCCACTGGCCCACGGCTGGTGCCTCTCTCTCTCTTTATGACTAGCCTAATCAGGAGGCGGATGTAAACTCAGGGCAAGACAATCTGGAAAGAAAAGAGAGAGAGAGAGAGAGAGAGAGAGCTGCTTACACACTAACGAAAGCAGAGCACGACTAACACTGAGCCGTAACACCAAGTGAACATTTGTGCCTGAATTAATGAAATTCCCTCAAGGCATTTGCTAATGTATCACATTCCCAAGACCAGGATGGACATGAGGTCACACTGACCTTGACTTTGACCCTTGACCACCAAAATGCGCCTATCATTGGTTCAGAATTGTACTTAGAGTCACTTTTAAATTAAAATGGACAACCTGATTTGTAAAATTTGTTTTATCTGTAAAATAATTTAATACAGGGTAAGTGTTGAGTAAGTGTTATTTTGTTTTATGTTTTTTCATGGTAACACCCATATTCCTGTAAATACTCAGTAGAGATAGGGGAAAATGAAAGCTACAGTATGAGCCATACACCTGGAGAATTTCTCTAACATTTCCATTGTCAGATTCAAGCTAGGCCAAACAAAGAGGTGATTGTGAAGCCAGTCCAAATCAAACAAAATGATGTTGTGTGGTGACAATCCTGGTAATTTTTTTTAACTCCCACAGACAGGCACTGTCTTTTTGACAGAGGGAGTCATTAGAGGTAGATCCATCGCACAGCAAAATTCTGAACTGATCCTCACAAAGACCCAAATCTTCATTATCTATGAGCCTACAATTATCTCCATGAGACCTCTGTGCTGATGACCCGAGGAATATGCACATACAAATTACAGAGGAAAGTTATTACAGAAGTAAAAGTGAATGTGTCAGTCTGTAGGATCTAGAATCACTTCCTATGACTTCACATGAGAATTAACAACTGTTTCAACATCAGCTCACTGACTATTGTCCAATGTACTGAAGAGATATGAATGTTCTTACCCCACAGTGTAAAAAGATTCACTGTGAACAGGTGAAATGAAAAGAAGTGAGTAAGTGTTCTGTGGATATTAACCAACTCTTATCTGAAATTATTTCATGTTTTAAATATTGGAAATGAAGTTCATGTCAACTAATATATCAAATGATTAATCATTTATTTGTCCCACATATTAATGCTATTGATTGAAGTTATAATGAATGATTCAGTACAGGAATGGTTTGACATTTATTTGCTTTCTTGCAGAGAAAGAAACAGGGGGAAACAGTTGGCCTGGGTTTTTCCCATAGGTTACAAAATCTGCCTATGTGCAATTCTGAAGCTCACAAATAAATGGATTTCATTTAATTTGTTTATCAGTTTTTCTTTTCCTCAAACTGATAGTAAGAATGTAAGAATGCAAATATATGGAAGCCCATTTCTGAGAAACTTTTTTGAAATATTAATATTCTCATTATTTTGAGATAAGTAAGTCGTTATTAAAAGAAAGTTTTGCATTATTTTGAGAAAGTTTCCCATTATTTTTGAGATGCAAAGCCTTTATTTTGGTAAAGTTTCTTTTTTAGTGACTGACTTTTTCTTTTTTAGTCACATTTGCAGAAATGTACCTCCATACATAGATAAAATGACAAACCATTGCACAAATCTCTAGGAAATAGACTTAGGGTGCTGACTTTTGATTAAGAGTTATCATATTCATATTCAGGTTTTATTTTTATATACTGAATATTTATTTGAACATTGTTTGAAATTGAGATGTGGGTGTGGGAGAATGGGAGAAGAGGACTGTATGGTTGTTTGGTATCTTGCCTCTTGTATAGACCTGAGTGTTTTGTTTGTTGATACTGGAGCACAGAGGAAGACAGATGTTGATGTGATCTCCACTGTGGGTAAATCTCAGTCTTGTGTTCTGAAGCATCATAAACTTCCCTTGAGGCATAATGACATATCTAAGATTATTCTCATGCCTTCTATGCACATAACATATACTACAGCACATACACTATTTATTAATGTCACACACATGCTACCGCAATATGCTTTGTCAGCAAGTGATAGTAATTGTCCATGGAAGACTTTTTTTGGGACTGAATAACTGTGTGTTGTGTGTCTTTGTCATATTTTGTTCCCACATGCGGAACAGCATATCTCACGTGCTGCTCTTGTGTCATCAGCTGCTTCCCAAAGAATCCAGAGTCATGGTCCTCAGCGGGGGAAAACCTCATGTCGCTTTACACTCAGGTGTTGACATCCTCTCAGGTCGTGCACAAAACTGGACAGTCCTGACCTTTTACACCGTAGCACTGTGTGTGTCTGTGTGTATAAAATCCTGGCATCACTTCAGACAAAGAGTCTGCCCCTGCATCCATCCGATGAGTGGCTGGGATAACCCCCTCTCACTCTGGCCCTCTCATGCAATCCTCACTTTGAAGAAATACCTGCTCCCCCCAACACACATACACACCCCTTCCTCTTTAGCTAATCTCAGCAGACACACACACTCACTCACATATACACACAGCTCTCCACACTAGTTGCTGATAAGGGATAGTGCTGCCAGATGACAAATGTAAAGTGACTGCACGTGCAAAAAAGTTTTAATTATGTGGGATGAGGATGTAGGAGATACCAGGAAGTTACGGGAAAAACAGGAGTGGTTCAGCTGATACTGTAAGACATTTTTGGTAAAATCAAAACACCCTCGCTTGCTCAGAAGAATTAACTTCCTTTTTTAACTGGTGCATAAAATTAAAACTTCAAAAATGTTTTTGTATTATGAGAAATACCATGGCTCATCTGATATCAAAGGAATTAACCTGCTTCATAAATGTGGAGATTAGAAGAAAATGGAGAGACTGGAAGGAAATTACAGACAGCCAACATCTGTACAGTCAGAAACAGTGGATGACTGGGGCAAATAAATACAATAGTCCAAAATTTGCACAATTTCCCGCAAAGGGAAAATTCACTTCGGTTCCTATTTTGATATACCTTTAGAGGTGTTGGAAGGTGGACCTTTGGACAGAGCCAGGATGGCTGGTCCCGCTCTTTCCAGTCTTTGTGCTAAGATAGACTAACTATCTCCAGGAGTGTGTGTAGGTTCAAAGGGTCCTAAGTTCCCAATGCCCTGTGGGGGGCAGTTGTTGTCGTTTAAGTTGCAGAATCTGCCATATATATATATAGCAATCACAGCCAATTTGTGACCTGTGCACTGTTGTGGGGGATAAATATTATCCTTTTTCTTAAAAATTGGGAAAAGGCTTCAAAATGGCTATATAAACACAACAACCCTAACCCATCTGATAAGTTCCCTCATTTTGTAGGCCTATTATACTGAGAGCCATATGGCAGTGCTGGCGAACACAAAAAACACCTTGATGAGTTCCCACAATAGCACATGTCATATGAAGCAAATACAGAGCTGGGGAACATCTTTTCAGGTTCCCATTATGTGCTCTATAAATCTGGGGAACAGAGGACTGACTCCCCATCTCCTGATTTTACCTTAGCTTCATATTTAAGGTATGGACATGAGAGTGATATCAGTCTTTAAGTGAAAATGTGAAACTCTTCATTTTACTGCGCTGGTACAGCTCCTTGTAAATTCTATTTTAATGGGTTAAAGTTAAAGGAAATGGTGTGAATTTATAATAGCAAAGAATTGGTGACAATTAGGGTCGATATGAGACTGATGATGTGATGAAAAGTTAACGAGAGTGGCGCAAAATAATGTCTTTATTTCTAATCTACATTATCGGCCATTATATTAGTGAGCATTTCGTATAAACGACCGCCTTTCAGTGTGAAAGATGTAGCAATAAAATAATCATCGTGCTTTTGTGCTGTGTGTCTCGGGGACACATGCCTGTGGGCGTTTCTTTTTCATGACTGATATTTTTTTCCCAGTTCTACTACATTCCTCCAGCCTATATGGTCACGGTTATGTGTGTGCAATAAAAAAAAAAAAAAAAAGAAAGAAAGAAAAATCGGCACCTGCAATGTGAAGGCTGGTGCTGTTACCGTTGCTGGCCACACCTTTGGGATGTTCGCATCCTCTCCAGTTCTCAGGTGTTTTTTCAACCGCCTCCTCCACCCCGCCTCCCCCGTTGAAAGCCGTATATGTATCGCAGCAGCGCTCCCTGAACTGGCAGAGCAGCGGAGGCAGGCTGACAGCAGACTGAAGGTCAATAACTTATTCATCCTGCGAGCTGAGACGCAAAGAAGCAAACGATGGCCGGTGATCAGCGTTTTGTAGTCAGTGTTCGCATCATCGGAGCCGTCCACAGGGACACCCCAAAACTCAAGGTGAGTTAAGACCTCAGAAAAGAACCTTTTCTTTTATTTAAATTGATAATGAATCCGGTAGAATCTGAGCTGTATTTGATGCTCTGTTTTCTCTTTCAACCCCTACAGATGTTCATGATATCTGTGTTATGGTCTGATGAGACTGAAGTGATCATCTACAGGTCCTTCCAGGATTTCAAGAAATTTCATGTAAGTCAGAATAAACAATAAAAAAATCCTAATCAGGGCTCAAAAGCTCTGTAAGATAGCTCTCCAACTTGCTTTGGTATTTTGAGGATAATAACATGATACATTTTCTTATTTTTCAAACAGAGGCAGCTGAAAAAGAGGTTCCCTCACATGAACCCCTTTCGAAAAAACAGCAGAGTGATCCCCAAATTTAGAGGTAAGATGATGATTTGAACTGTTTTTGTTACATCCGACTGATTACAAGCAGCTGTGAAACTTGCTTACCTGCTGACGTAAAATCATTTCAACTTGAAGATCTCTGAGTGTGGAATGAGTCTGAATTAGCGTTGAGCACGTCTTTTGGCTCAAATATTTCTTTGTTTAGTCTTTGTTAAAAGAAATGTAAAGCATGTGAGCATTTAAAGAGTTATAAAGATGACTTTCCTTTACAAATACAGTCCTTAAACCCATCGTCCTCTCAGCACACGTATTAATTTTGAAATGTTTCTTCTGTTTTTCCCAGGAAAGGCAAGAAGGAGCAGCCTCCAGCAGAAAGGATCCAAACGATCTGTCCGGCGCTTGAAGTTTCTGGAGAGCTACTGCGACGAGCTGCTCAAGTGCGAGCAAAATGTGACTCAGAGTTCAGAGGTGACGCAGTTCTTCATGCCCAAAGACCAGGACCTGCAGCCAGACTTCACCAAGAACAGGTAGGTTGTGTAGTCGTCATTTCAGTTCAGTGCAGTGTGTCACAAAATCAGGATTTCTTGGTTGTTAGATAACCGATTGGTCTCTCTCACACACAGCGTCATGATCCTGCTGTCCGATGACATGCCCGACGGCGGAGGAGGGGATGGTACTCACCAGCACTCAGGCAGCGTCACCCACCCGTTTGTCACCCAGACTTACCGCTGTGTGGCCACTTACGAGACAAAGGACACCAAGAACCTTCCGTTTAAGGTCGCTGTGGATGAGAAGCTGGATGTCCTAATCAAAGACCCAGCAGGTCAGAGCGACAATAAATAAAAATCACAGAATTAATTTTATCATTCTATCTGTATTTCTGTCTTAACACTCATTTCTGTTTTTCTTTTTCCAGGTTGGTGGCTGGTTGAGAATGAGGAAAAGCGTCTGGCTTGGTTTCCTGCTCCTTATCTAGAATTGTGGGATGAAGAGGACGATGATGATGCTGGATTCCAGCTGGGAGGTGAGATATTTACTGGTTGGATTTCAGTTCTAATATGCAAGAATGCATGTGCACACACTTTTCATGCAGACAGAACTGCATTTGTTCTGTATTTTTGTAAACCTGATTGTGAGCTTTTGGCATCACTTATTCCAATTAGTGCATAAGACTTCCTGTTAGGCCTTGTTGTTACAAACAGCCAACACTGAGGAGCGCTCTTTAGCCTCTGGAAGTGTATCTACTCCCTTCTACCAAAACTGTGCACACTGTTAAAATTTCTTCTCTTGTTTGTGACCTTTAGGTGCCCTGTATTGTGCCGTGAGGAGTTACTCAACCAAGAAGGACGATGAGGTGTCTGTGTCCATCGGCTCTGTGGTGGAGGTGCTGCGAAAGTCTGACAACGGCTGGTGGCTCATCAGGTATCCCAATGATCTTGTCTGTCTGCACTGCAAACAATAGTCTGTAGGGAATAAGAAATACATTCAAAAAAGTTGTTTTGAAACTTTCATCAATGTCTCTTCATTGTCCATCCATGTAAACAACATTACAAACACACCATTGTCTGTCTAGAGAGTCAGAAAGATAGTTTTACTGAAGCAAAGACCACAGAGGTATCAAATAGTTGAATGAATTGCTAGGTTCCATTTAGGGTGTCTGAAAAATAATTATGATTAAAAGGTTAAAATAACTTCTCTTTTCCTTGCAATCCTCTCTCCAGATTCAATGGCAAGGCAGGTTACATCCCCTCCATGTACCTGCAGCCGTACAACAATCCCCGAGCAGGCCTTTTCAGTCTGCAGAGAAAGCTCCACAGCTCCACTCTGAACCTGGCAACCAGCAGGGAACCTCAGGCTTCCCATCCACCAAGCATCACGGAGGAAACCGACCCAGCGAGGGACTCTGCAGGTCCATCCAGAGGTGGGCCCAGCGTGCCCGGGCGTCTCCACAAGGCCCAATCCCTGGACGTTCTCTCTGAGCCCTGGTCACAGACGCAGACAGAGAGGGACGCCTCGACCTCAGACAGCCGCATGCGCAGCATGACCAGCGCCAGCATCGAGTCGAGCCTCTCCGGCTTCTCCTTGAGCAGCGAATCCAGCGAGTCATCCTCAAGTTTAAAGGGGGAGGCACGGCCTAACGTCAGCAACAGCGAGCGCAACAGCCCTGATCTCAGCCTCCGCCGCAGCTCCAACACCAGCTCAGAGAGCTCCGGGTCGGTCAGGTCTGAAGGCAGTGATGGGGCTCCCAGGGTGCCACCCAGACCCAAGACAGAGGAGATCCTGAACCGCTGCACCACCATGACCCGCAAGGCAGCACTCGCCACCAAGACCCGGCTTCAGATTCAGCCAGAGCCCATGCATAGCCGCTAAGGCTGACACTTTACAGTACAAACACTGGACTAAGTTATAATCTTAATTATAGTCTCCTGTTTATTGAAGTCTTTTTGATTTCTTACGTAGTCATGCAAAATATTTAACCTTTACAACCCAGCTGTCAGTCAAATGTGTTTTGCTCAGCACTGTTCACACCTCTATTTTAAATTCTTGTGATACCAAAGACTGAAGAGGTGTCAACCTTGACAAGACAAATGTATACGGTCTTCCACTGAATGATGAAATGGAGCATCTTGGGCTGGTGATTATTTGACTATTGTAGCTTCAATGAAGCATTAAGGAGCAAGTTTTTAAAAATGTACGTGACATTAAAAAATATTTTTTCTAGCTTTGTCACCACTTAAGGGGAAATATAAGTGGCTTGCTGGAGTTGAAGAGGTTAAATGTTTACACTGAACTGTGTTTTATGTTTCCCTCTTTCCTCTTTATTGCATCTTATAATATGTAGAAATCAGTGCAAGGCTACAATGTGAACTGCTCGATTAAAAAGAGATTATATTGTTAAATTATTATGTACCTTTTATTTACTGCAAGTAAACACTTTCTCCTAATGTTGATAGACTTCAGCAGATGAGCCTTGTAAACAGCAGCAAAGAACATGAGTAAGAACAGAGTTTATGTGACAGGTGAAGGCCTTTTTGATCAACTGCCAGATCTGATGGGTGTGGTGAACAAGCTCATTGTTTGAATACAAATGTTTGTGTATAGTATGTACTGCATTATAACCTGTAAGAGTTCATGATGCTGCCTCATAATGTGTAAGTTTAACATAAACAGGTCAATAAAATCAAATTTACACTCAAATAATAAAATGCCTGTCGTTCATGAGCATTTTATGAATATAGCAGATATGTACTTTGGTACTCATAACATTTCAGGTATTTCCACAATATGAGGGATCAGTCAGAGAGACAGTAGCACCATCATGTTTATAGAAATATCTGAAGCTTAAAAATACAATCCTAAGTATGTAAGTGATCCTTGTGGGAACAGGAGAATGAAGCTGCACCCCAGAAACTTCCTGAACACAGTGAAATTAGAGGAAAATAGAAAAATACAGGCAGAGGGCCGGCATCTGTACCTACACAATGTCACCATCATTTTGACTTGAAGAAAGAAGGCTACAACAGTTACAGTGACTGGTAGAAAAGGAAGATTCGATCATTTATTATCTGGATAATGTATCAGGTGAGCATGCCTTTAGTTAAAGATTTAGTTTGATCTATCTCTTATCTTATTGAGAAGCCAGATTTGAGTTTGATGGCAAAACATTTAGTAAATTAGAATTACCACCCAGCCGTTTTATGTCTCTGCCGACCAGTTAGGATGCAGTTTACATCCATGTCTGTATCAACCCATATATAGTGAAGATTTTGAAGGAATTTATGTGTATTTTGTCTTAATTAGTGTATGAATTCTTGAGTTATATTTAATTAGGGAGGTAAAGTGTCTTGTTGGGGTATGGCTGCACATTCAAACACACTGGTGTCTCTCTCAGGAGGCGTGCATGTTGTTATGGCATATTCATGCAACCCATTTGAGATTTGTTGTTTGTCACCCAGAATCCAGAAGAACTGGGATTTCTTGTTGGAGTAGCTATCATTCACAAGTCTGTCAAAGAGGAGGCCCATACACTTATTTTTACATTGACAAGAGTTTCATCAGACTGAACTTCAAAGTAACATTTCTCATTGGAAACAAATTTCTGTCCGTGGCTCTCGGATTACTAATGCTACTGTTGTTGGTTGAATGGAAAAGACATGATGTCTGAGAGTTTCTGGATGATGATGGAGGAAATCACTAACAAGATATACCATGTGAATATAAAGTATATATGTATATGTATACAATAGATAACATTTTACAAAATAATGTGCATACGGATTGAGAGTGAAGATCACACACCCATGATTTAACTAACGAAAAAAAAAAAGAAAAGGCATTTCCTGCTCTCCTCCCATTCAGAACCATGGATTCACATGAGAATAACAGTATGTTTCAGGGACATAATTATGATTGCACATTTATGAATAGTGGAGCAGGAGATCTTTTGAGTGCAAGGTGTGGCACACGCACACACGCACACACTCACACACACACACACACACACACACACACACGAATGTGGCATGCAATCATGCAACTGCAATGTAAGGAAGAGCAACATTTACATAAAGGAGAGAAGGAAACAAACTGATAATTCCCAAGAGGAAGAAACTCTAGTGATTCGTGTTCCTGCATTTTATCATCAAAGTCACCTACATTGAGTGGAATACAGGTCAAGAGTAGATTCAATCTTGATTGAGCAGCAGTGGTAGAGTAGGTGAAACTGAAGACCAAAGGAAATCAAGTCAGACTAACTACATGATTATAATACTAAAACAATCTTAAAGACAGCAGTGATGCAGATCATTTCTGCATTACATCCTTGACCATGTAAGAGACTATGTAAAATTGTTAATGGGGGACAGGGGCCAGAAAATGTTGACTTTTTAAAATTTATTTTCCATCATCATTCATGTGAGTCTACATATTCCAATTCTTATTTTAAAACTAAGAGCTATAAATAGACTCACAATTGTCAGACACCAAGAAGAGCCCCGTTCCTCTTCCTGGACAAAAATTAACACGTTCCTGAAGTTCCTTCAGAGAAGTGTCTCTGACTCATTCATGATGAATGATGTCATTATCAGATAATCAGCAATTAACTGTTGACTGAATGTGTTGTAAAGCTCCTAGTGTTTTTTTTTTTTTTTTTTACATAATAAAAAGGCTGCTTGTATAAAACCAAAATATGTTCCTCTTCTGTGCACATGGACATCTTCTGTTTCTTTACTTTATATGTAGTTTTGCATATCAGTCATTCAGTAAATAAAGCAATATAGTCTGTTGCTGGGCAATAAAGGAAACACATTACAGTGAGTGTAAACCGTGATGTGTGAGTAATAAAGTCTGTAATGGACTCCTGACTTGTGCCAGTTCCTGGTTACTGTAAGTGTCACACACACACACACACACACAGAGAGAGAGAGAGAGAGAGAAAGACAGAGAGCCATTATATCCATAAAACTGGTCTGGTGATGGTAACCAGTAACCAGAGGCCATCTATTCCCATCATCAGTAGCACCGTTGTGATTTCCTTGTCTCTGTAAATGCAATAAATCCTTTCTTTGAGGTGGTGACCGTCCCTCCTAAATAAACACAGGAGTTACTGTGATGCTTGAGCAGAAATATGACCCAGTCCTATTTCCTTTTCTGCTCACTAAATGATGATATAAGCATCACTTATGTAATGTTTATATCATCATATTCCATATTTCATAAAGAAAACACACTGTAAATATAAATTATGTTGTTAAATAAGCTAGCCTGACTCTCAGTGATGTAAAGCTGATATGATACTGTGTTGATATATTACACAAGTCAGTTTCCAGTCAGAGGGATGGTGGCAGTTTGAAGCAACAGGTAATAAATCACCTCTATAGAGACATTTGTGGGTGTTGTTACTGTCAGAAGACAAAGAACTAAAACAATTGCTGGTTTCGGAGCCCGGTCAATTTGCAGACTAGTTATCGCTGACGAATGCAGGGAGAGTCCAGAGCTCTATATCTGACCTGAGGCTCAAGCACAAATTGAAATATAATCCTTTTATCAAAGATAAACCTAGCTAGCTACACAGGGGTTGTGTTTACTGATTACTCATGACCTGGGTTTCATGGGACATTTGGTAATTGCGTATGTGTCCTGATTGCTCTACTGTGGCTCAGTGTTCCATGATTGCTCAAGTTCAAAAAATTTGAACAGGGTTGTAGCTCAACTTTCAGTCGAGATCTTTGGTTCAGCTTTTCAAAAATCCATCAAGGAAATACTTGAAGGTTTAGGAGTGTCAAGTATTGCAAAAGTCCTTATAAAGTTGGAAAGGTGTAACTCAACAAAGGGTGAAAGGATGTACTTTTTTTTTGCAACTTGCTGTTGCTTGGCTAAAAAAAGGGGAAAGCAGAAGTGAAAAGATTCTTTGAATTCTGCAACTTTTTGAATAATTGCTTAGCTCCTGAAAAAACACACATTCATATTTTCCTTGCTTCACTTTTTCAAAATCTGCTTAGTGCAGCATTTACATGGAAATACGCTTTCACAACTGAAGAAGAGTCTTTATCTTGTGTAGCCACAAGGATATGCCGCACAAAACCCTCCAAAATGTTTTTGATGGTAATTCACAATGATGCAACAACCCTGTGGATGCACGAAACACTCATATTCTCAGCCATCAGCACTGATGTGAATGTTTTCTGAGAGTCTAAAACTCAGGGTCCAGCACAAACATGAAACTACAGCCTCCCAGCCACAGAGCGTGAGGAGGGATTAAAAATTTTTCTTAATGTGCTTCTTTTCCTGATGATTGCACTCTGAGAATGCAGTGGTCTTTTAAGTTCACTGGTTTTGCAGTAAGTTAATCATTAGAAAAATTTTCAGGGTAAGAGCTCTGACCCCATAGTGTGTGTACACTATGAATGTGGTATCAAAGTATATATACATATATATATAATATTGCTCACAGCAATTACAGCTCAGTCTCTTTCCTCAGTCCTGTGTCTTCTTCCAGAGGGGACAAAGGCCAACAGACAGCATTCAGGCCGGGTTGGGTCTTTCATGATACCACTGGATTTCTTTTGTTGTCGACTAGCATAAATGTCCTCCAGAGGTGGCAGTGTACTGTAGTCCCAAAGACACGCTAAGCCACCTTCACCACCCGCAGCTGCCGTGTGAAGGAGTAGCTCGGGGGGCTCTCGACGGTGACACAGTAGAGGCTAAACAGCAGTCTCTGCTTGGCCTTCTTCACCTGCCTCTACAGGGCAGAGCGCTCAGTCTACCTTGATGCTCTCAGGTCTATTGTTATCTCCTTAGTCTTTATGGTGTCGATGTTTACGTTGTTATGGGAACACCACTATGCCAGGTGAAGAACATCCTCCCTGTCGGCTGCTACACTGTTATTAGTCCTATTGTGGTGGACTAATTGACAAACTTGATGAGGGCAAAGACGGAGTGGCGGGAGATGTGAACTCCAGTCTTTCCATTTTGGGCTCTTTTGATGAACTGTCTAAGTCCAGGTCACTCAGTTTTAGGGGAATTATTGTGTTAGATTCTGAACTAAAATGAACAAACAGCATCCTTGCATGTGTGCTCTGCTGTCCTGTGTGTAGAGCTGTTACGACTGCATCGTCTGTTGACCTATCATTAAAGGTTATTAATTCCTGCTTAGTCTCCATTCATGAGGCTTGATAGATCCCTCTTACAGTAATCTCAGTGAGTAATGTGTGAACTTGTTGTATAAGGTCTGTGTTTTGATGTGGGCGGTGCACTACTGGACATCATGAATTCCAGAAAACCAACACCATCAGCTTTGTTATGCACACCTGTCTGTCTTAGGAGGGAAAAAATCCTGGTCTTCCTCCTTTCACTTTCCTGAAACTGCATCTGCATATTATATCTACATAGTGATGTGTGCTCTAATACATGCATCAAGAGAAAGCTCCTAAATTGTGGTGCTGTAGCAACCACTTAAGGTTTAAAAATTATCATTAAATAAATAAAAATTGGCTGTACCTAACAATTCGCCAAAATGTAGATCCAACCACAAGTGTGATTAGAGGACAAGAAAAAGAAAAACTAACCTGAAAATAAAGGTTGATGGTCATAAACTTTCCAACTCGACGAGGGAAAGAAGAAATGAGGATGAGGAAAGGAAAATAAAGTGGAGAACACTATTCTGGGATGGGCTGGAAACAACTTTGACTGGAAAGACCAGTGAAACACCACATTGTTCCAAACAAATACAAAACATCCTGGATTCAGCCCCATCTGCCTCCTCTTTTCACCTGGTACAAGTCTTTTTTCTTTTTAGATATACAGGTAGCAGAATGGGACAATAATTCCAATAATTTTACATTAGGTTTAGAATGTAATTTAACCATTATATGACAGGATGCAAACATGTGCAGCATGGAGAGTAAATGCAGTTTTGGAGGTGGTTGAGTTTGACTGCAAAACAACTTGTGGAATTTGAAAGACGCGATCTTTGAATGCAACTTGTGTCAAAGCAATTAAAAGTGATCGACAGTTTAAGTGCACATGGACAGTGAAGAGCTTTGAAGTTTGAATGCATGAGAAACAGAACTTTTTCTTTTTTTCTGTGTTGTGAGGATGATCATGAGATGTTGAGAGCGTCCTCCTGTAGGCAGGTAGGATGGGTGCTGCAGTGCTGCCTGCTGAAGGCTGAACCGGTGCTGCCCTCTACTGCTCACCAGTAGATCCTGCCTGGCGTCTGTCACTTAAAACAATTTAATGTCAGGTGAACTTGACTTTATTTTTACAGCTTGAAGGAAGGGAAGTGAATCAGATGACCCAAAAAGACCTGAAAGAGTCTCTTTAAATCTGTGGGTCTTTCTTTTATGTACAAAAGGAGAGGTCACGATAGGTTTAATCACATTAAACACTTTTCTGAATGCACCTGCACCCATCGTTTTTTTTAGGCACAGTGGTTGTGTGTCCACTTCAAAATCTGACCTGGGTTCACTACATTGAACACTGGACATAATAATGTATAATAATATGGATATAGTTCAAGTTAGTGTCCTTATTTTAAGACAGTCAAAGGACTATGCTGGGCTTTATCAGTGAAACATATAAATGTGGGTCTGTTTGAAGATGTTCTTCATGTTACTATAAATGACTTCATTATGTCCTTTATTTCTACTGTGAAATAATTACAGTCACTGTGGGGATGAATTAGCATCTCACAACAGTTTCAAACATGGACCTAAGGTCTCTCTAATGAACCATACTGCAAATAACTCAACAGTATGATCATGAACACACTCCCTCCCTGGGACGTGCATTCACACACACATGCATCCTCCTACACACCGTCACACTTCTCTCCCACGTGATTTCACTTTACGCGTCAGGCTGTTTTTTTTTCACCGTGTTCTGTCGTCATTTTGCTGAACAGTTCATTTGAATCTTTGTTCTCCACCTTGTCTTTTGCATCATCGATTTACGTGTTTGTTCTCGAATCAATGAGCATTTGTCACAATTATCTGCCCTTCCCTGCATTTTCATCACTCTGCCCCTGTGTTTTATCCCACTCTGAATCTAATCCTGGCGAGACTAAACCTTATTTAATATTCTCTCTCAGCAGCTTTTCAGTTTCAAGGCCAGCTCAAGCACTTGCTAAATTTATCCCCAGTTCTTACGTTTGAAATTCAGAGATTTGTATCTGGATAACTCCTGAGGTAAATGAGTCATGTTTTCTGAAGCGTCAGAGCAGAGCTCAAAACCAAGAACCATGTTTTTTCAAGCATGAAGAAGCACATTTTACCACCTCACCTCGTCCCTCCTGTTAAACTAAACTCTGTCTATGAGATGACGGACAACAGACATTTGATCTGTCACTTTGTAACAACTGCAAATGATATTCATATTATTTAGGTCAAGTGATCCAGAGCTTTGTATCCAAAACAAACCATAAAATAACTTCCTGAGCAAAAGCATGGGAGTGAGCTGTGTGTTGTGGGCTGCAGGAACTGCTCAGCTCAGCCTGTAGGGGGCAGTCCTGTTCTCCATCTCATCTGTGGTTCAACTGATGTTGATGCAATTGATACTGATGTTAAAGTTGGCATCATTACCTCTGATCCTAAATCTAAAATTATAAGCATCATCTTGAGCTTTCCCTACTTGATATCCTTACGAAAGAAACTGAATGCAGCCTTACTGATGAATTAGCTAAATATATAATAAAGTAACTGAGTGCCTGCTGTCATAGAGGCATACCTCTGGCCTTCCATGGAAAATTAACAAACAACATACAGTGTCATATGTTTGTGTGAGAAGTGGGGCTAGACTGTGAATTATATGTCAAATCATAAACAACAGGGCCATTTTTATTAATCTGCTACAATAAGTTTTGGATTTAGGTGAAAGATAAAAGCACCTTCTCTCCTAATAGATAAATACAGGCCCAGATTAATAAGAGCTACACCGAAGTAAAGTATTAATGACGTCTTTTAAGATGCAGCAATGTTATGTTTCATTGGAGAGTGACAGATTCACCAACAGTTTATCTTTGCTGATTTTGATGGAAGAGCTCATAGGGGAATGTGAGGATATGTTTTCTGTGTGCTGCCTCATGAGGGTGCATGAGAATAGCACTGACATGTTTTTCTCAAGCTTTTATTTAATAATGTCCATCATCTTATATCCAAAGTGACCTTGAGTTGTAAACACCAAAGCAGCAAATAAATATAGATATAATCTCTCACAGGGATCATTCAAATGTAAACATTTGCAAAAGGTATCACTTGTAGTTGTCTGTCATCATGAAATGTACAGCATCTGTAACTCAGACTTTACCAAATCATGAAATTATCTTCTTGTGATGGTGCAAACGAACCCCAGCTACACCTACAGCGCAATGTGTCAGACCTTTAGAAACTCCTGGCTCAGATATAAACACAAGGGTTTGTAAGTCTGTGTAAGAGCTACTGAAGTCTATAGAGGCAAATATAACTTTATGTTCTGTTTGGTGAGTTTCATTCTGCTTCTCCTTTTCTTACCGTGAATATATAATATAAAACCACCTTTCAGCCTCAGCTCTCCTTTGATCCTCAGCTAGTCAGACTCTGCCGTGGAGACCTCAGGTGGGATCCTCTCTATAGACTCTGTGGAGGAGCTTTGGGAGTGTTGGGACTGAGGGGACAGGTGCTGGGAGGCTTGAGGGTGGTCCACCCCAGAGTGCATCAGGGGTAAGTAGATGTCATCCATGTTTGGCAGCACAAACACTTTCTGGAGCGGAAGAGAAACATAACTGTGAGACTTTTTGTGTCACTGAGATGAAGGAGGAAACACCGTAGGTGCAGTTTTACCTGGAACTCGTCCTGCAGTTTCCTCTCAATCCACTCGGTCACATGGCAGAAAGTCACCTCCCTCTCCCCCAGTTTGGGACGGACGTGTAGATCCAGCTTGGGTGGCACACAGAAGCTGTACCTACGGAGGAGATCATCACATTTTTCTAATCAAATGTATCCCATCTGTGTTGTGAGTAATCAGCCACATTTTCAATCTCATGTTGTCTCAATGTTTGAAACTAATATTGATCGGTAGAATAAATAAATGTTCTTTTGGCAGATGAAATGATGGCAGATGACGTGTGAGAAGTGAGTCACTACATGCTGCTGATAAACAGCATAAATGTGTTCGAATAAGAATAGTTTCAGTGCAGTGTTGGTACTTTAGATTAAAGAAGCAAAACATCTCAATGTCTATATCCTGACCCACTACAGTAGCAACAAATCTTGAATATTTATGCTTATTTCTTGTCCTACTTAGTTTATTTGAAACACACAATATTTATTTTCTTGGTAAAAGTCAGATTACAGTTTAATATAATTTGTGTCATGGAGAGTAAAAGCACTTTAGTGTCTGTATTGATTTAATTTAGTTTTATTACTTAATTTTTTTGGCTTTGTTTAAGCACTGACTGTAAATCCTCAATCCATTATAGTCTTTAATGTCAATTTAATGTCTTTTAATGTAATAGTATTTGGATCAGTTATAAAGTAATTGATGCCACTGTGTATTTGTATTGTGGAAACATATTATTCAGCTCCACACTGAAGGCCTGGCTCTGCCACTGCGTAACATTTTTCATGCTATGCAGTGCTCCTGCTTTTTAACTTAAGCCCCTGCGTTTTGTTCGTACCATATCCTGTCAGTAGGGGGAGGTGGGATGTTGACGACCAGAGTCCCTGACAGCTCCTGAACCTCCACAGTGAGCAGCAGGGGGGTGTTGGACATCTCCTCAAATTTCTTCTTAATGAACTCGTTCTCCGTCGCCTTCTGGAAATACTTGGATTTAGCAATTTTGTCCACAAATCTCAAAATCTTCCTTCCAGTCCTGCCTCCCCCCGTCCTGTAAGAGAAGATTAGAGGAGGAGAGGAGAGTGTTAGCATGATCCTGCATTTGTGAGCAGATTTAGTATTCAGATGTGAAAGTCAAAATTTGAGGAGGGATGAGAGGATGAAATGTAAATGAAAGCAACAGCCATCTGGAGTGTGATGACAGCTCAGTTTATTTTCTGCTTTAAAAAAGTGAGTATTCACAACACAGACGTGTAGAAGTAACACTTACTGGTGATGAAAGTTACACATGCTCTTTCCTTTGTTTATGTAAATGTGATTTAACTTAGTTATCGCTCAAAAGTAGCAGTTAACACATTTGTAGTATTCTTTAATCAATGTGACGTACGAATAACATTTTCTTTTGGTGTTGAATGAAAAAAGTCACATGGTACAGTATTTTTGTTTGATAGTTTGTCAGTATTTACCCTTCAGTTACCGGTGTTGATCCCTTCTCCCCCACCAGACCTTGAGGCTCAGAGAGAAGCAGCTCTTCCTCATCAGACGAGCCAGCGCTGGAGGACTCCTCATCACTGTCCGCCAACACGCTGAGGACGGGTCTGCAGCTGGGAGGATATGCAGTCAGACAAGTGAGGAATGAACAGATGAAGGAAGAAATAAAGGTGAAGATGGAAGCTTGAGTATGACTCTAAGTGAAAGATTGACAAACACAAAAACAAGTTTTCTATCTCAGTGTAAAGCTTCAGATGCACCGTAGACAGTAAAGCTTTGCCTGGACTTTAATCCCTATCACTGTGCCTCTATGACAGGCAGCTCCACACTTATCAATGTAATGTGAGGCTCTGCTCCGCAGATCAGAGACAAGACAGATCAGGGGGATCTGTTGTCAGTGTGTGCTATGATAGGAATGGGTTTACTGCGGTTTACTGTTATACCTGATCTCACACACACTACCTGCACTAGGCTATGTGATGAAATATAACTAATAGACAACAAAAACTCAGGCACAGGTCAGTGAGGGTTGATACTCAACCTTTGAAAACATCTGTATAATGTCTCAGGGAGTTTCTTTATAAAGAAAAAATACCCCCCAATGACATCATCAGGCAGGGACAAGCTATTTAAAGATGCTAATGATTTGCATTGTGGAGATTGTAGGACTACTTTGTGGCTTTGATTTTCACTATTTCTAAAAATAGTCTCTATGTCTCTCACTTTCATAAAATCCTACAACTTTATGGAGGTGCAATATTAAATCACCCCTTTAATATATCTGGGTGTATTGAAGTCAATGTTGCAAGTATATTGTGAAAGAAAACTTTACCCACAACCCTCACTGTGCACACAGTGTGTAGTACTAACCGTGGGCTACCAGTGTCAGTCGTACAGTCTGTGTCCTGGCCGCCCTCCTTTCCCAGCTTGGACAGGTTGAACTTGGTCTGCAGGGTCATCTGCAGGGCACCAGTGTAGACCAGCTGCAACTCCACCCACAGGCCTGCAGCGGGGCAGCACACAGAGGTCAACCTAACGCCACCCCACCTCCCCTCAAAATGAAGACAAAGCTCGTGTGCACAGCCTAATCTGGACGCACACTGCTTAGTAGGCAGATGAAACTGCTTTTACTGTGATTATCAAGCCTTGAAATTAAATTAATAATAAACTGCAACAGATTATAATTTCCCCTCAGAGCCTGACACATGTGGACTGAGCAGGAGAAACAGAGAAAAGCTGAAAACAGGATAATTTGTTGACAACAGGCGGTTGTGTAACAGCAAAGCGGGCGGGACCAACAGAGGCTGACACTCTTAAAACTCCCTCCTGTCATTACGAGTGTTTGACTGCCAGACTGCCTGATTTTAAAACACATACGTGCTCGTACACATAAGCCAATATGCTCTAAATGTTGAAGGCCATGGCGTAATGGCTCCTCTGCTCTGTGAGATTACAACAGGATAACAACATCTGATCTGATGCTCTGCAGTACTCAGCTGTAATCACATGAGCAACAGGTCATCCTCTCACTCATCTCTTACGCTGTGTGTGTGTGTGTGTGTGTGTGTACTACACTCACCTCTGTGGTTAACCTCTGGTCTGGAGGTAGCGGTGATATGTGGCATAGAGCAGCCCATATCCAGCTCAGTCAGAGTCAGCTCATTCATAAAGTAAGGCAGCTGCGAGAAAAACACCACGAGTTTAAAACAACATCAAATTCTGAATATTTAGAATTCACCTTTTCCATGTCTTTAAAGTACCACAGTAACTTTCAACAAAACTGCTCGCACTCTGATTTTGCTGAGCTTCTTCTGGATCTTGTGGGAGACGGCGTCGGCCCAGTGCCTCTCTCGCAGGAAGTCCCAGAAGATTCGACCAATTAGAGCGTTAGCCCACACAGTCTGGCGTTTCCCAGGGTACTCTGCCAGATCACAGGTACACTGCAGAGAAAGACACCTGAGTCAGGGCTAAGCAAGGACAGGAAAAGGAGCTGCGGGTTTAGGACGACATAAAAAGGAGAATATTTTCAATAGATGAAGTGTAAGGCTGTAGCAACAGAAAAGTTGCTGCCTTTATTACATGTCATACATGACTAGAGTTGTGCTCACTGATCAAGGATTATGTTGTTCTCTGCATGCTCTACACTATATAGACTAGTGGCATCACTTACGTTTCCTTTAATGGTGGGGCTTGTCTCTGTGCTGCTGGCTCCAGGGCTGGAGAGGGGCGTCATCTCCTCTGTGGCCAGGAGACGAGCCATGTAGCTGGGGTAGTCGAGCAGTGAAACACCTCTGGTGCTGCTGGAGGTCTGACTGACATTAGCTGCAGGGATGCAGGGGACTGGAGGTGTACAGGGGGCATCGTCGTCACTGCTGCCCAGTCTGCTGGAGCCTCTGCTGCTTGGGATATTACTCGGGGCACAAACACTCTGTGCCGCTGCTGGGTCACCTGGAAGACATTTACCTGGTTGGTTTAGATAATGTTCATGGCAGAATTTATTTTTTGTTTTCTCTTTACTGTCAGTGCTTTGGAAATTAGTGCCTTTTGGCTGAAACAGAAAAAGTAACTGCCATGATTTTAGAGAGCAGGAAGATGCAACCAACCTTTCAACTTGCGATGGTAAAATTGTATTTATCCACTTTCACTTTCTTGCTGTTTTGACCATTTATTTTGTACCTTTAGACAGTGCCAGGCTTGCTGTTTCCCCTTATTTCCAGTCTGCAAAGCTACTCGGCTGCAGGATTCAGTTTAAAACTTGAGGTATAAACATGAGACTATTAATCTTCTCATCTAATTCTCAGCAAAAAGTATATTTCCCAAACTATTCAGGACTCCCATGAGCCCACAAGAACAGAGCAGCTGTTTTTATGTTGTGCTTCTAACTAATGCATTAACAAGAAAGGAAGTGTGACAGATCAAATGATTTGATGCCAGATTTGTATTAGGAAATGAAAGGCAAATGAGTAATATATATATATATATATATATATATATATATATATCTATATATATATATATTCACTTTCTTCCCATTCAGTAGTTTTCTTCAAAACAATCTCATGTAGATTTTTTCCAGGATGCCACTGCCCTGTCAGGTCACCAAACAACTGTGAGATCTGTGTTCCCTTGAAAGGGATTGGCTTTGAAATGCAAAGAATTGGAGCATGTAATCCATAATCCACACATGTATAGCATTTGAATAGATGCGTTATCTAGAAGCCTTCTCCTCTCTAATGCATTATTAACGTTTCTCATACCCGATCTGGACACACATCTGCCAGGCCTCTGTCTGTCCCTCTCTGAGTCCGTGGACGCAAACATGAAATGACGAAACCACTCTTCTTTCTCTCGTCCTGTGCGGCCGAAGAGGTAAAGAGTGGTAGGCAGGTCATGGGCGGGTTTGGAGGAACTTTGTCTCTGACTCGTCGGTTCAGCTCCTGGCTCCTCTCCCCGACTCTCCTCCGACCTTCCTCCCTCATCCTCCAGGGAGTTTACTCCCCCGGCCAGTTGGATGCAGATGGGATACTTTGGGTTCCACACCCTCTTCCGAGCCAGCACAGATGGCAGCAGGAATACCTTTGGGGAACAGTGGCAAAGCAAAAGACAACTGTTAAATGGACAATAAAGTCAGATGTCCCATTTATGAATTATTCATTAATGCTGAAGAGTTTGACCAATATTAGAAGTTGATTTAAACGTTTCTTTCCAGTTAACCTTTATTTCAAGTAAGCTTTTCTCCATCTTTGTTTATTTTCTCTCAGGCATTACATGTAATTACAGGCAGTGCACTTTATCTGCAGCTCTAAATAAGAACATCACCAGAATACCAAACTGTATCATAAAACAGGCTCAGATACAGTACAGATTTTCCCTTCATACTTTGCTCTTTGCAAGCTGAAAACAGCGTGACTTGACAAAGGTGGCCTCAGGGACTCTCTCGTCGTACGTGGCCCTGCGGCTGATGTTGGTACGTGGGGAGTCCAGGCGGAGACAGGAGCCCTCCAGGGTGGCAAACACAGAGTGAGTCAGAGCTGGATGGTAGGTTTCTGGGTCGTAATCATGCACCTCATTCATCCAGCCCTGGAAAGACAGAAGGAAAGTGCAGATTTAAATCAGCACTACACACAGTTTCAAGTGAGAAATAAACACTTCCAGTCCTGAAAATCACAATGTGGTGTTTGTAATCAGCCTAAAAAGGAAGCACAGAACAAGATGTGATAAATTCACCTCTGTAGATTTCAACATAATTGATTTTTCAAGTGGACAGTCATCCACAATGATGAGTCAGATTTATCTGAGCTTTCAGAAAAGTCTGACTTTACCAGTGTAGTTACGGCCTGTTGTGAACGCTACAAGTAGGAAACTGATAATCATGGTAACACAAATATGACGTTAACATGATATTAGACACAGGGTTGGGTTAGGTCAGACAATTCTGTTAGAACAAATTGATCTCTGAGCCTCAACTGTAATGGCTAAGAAATTATTGTTTGCTATTTTGAGAAATATTCTCATTCACTTTTATACTTTTACTCACTAAGATTAAATTTGTAAAAAAATCACACTATTTCTTTAATGTCCAAACATTAAGTCAAGGTGACACAAAAATTCAAATATTTAGAATAACTCCATAATTCTGATAGACATAAAGCATAATTAGTGTAACTTTATTGTCTTTAAAAACCTGTGAAAAGAAGTGAAAAAGTAAAGAGCTTGAACTCCGTCTTAATGCTCCCATTGACTGATAAAAAATGTATCTCTCTCTCTCTCTCTCTCACACACACACGCACACACACAAAATATATTCAGCACACTGAAATTTTATTAGCACTTCATTAATAGTGGTGTTAGCCCCTGCCTTCATCTCAGACTGTTCTCATTCTGTCATCTGATTACCAGACGACCTCTGGAAACACCTCACAAACTTTGCAGCTCTGACTTTCACATTTTAACAGCCCACAGACTGAAACCAAACTGCTAACGACCAAACAGGGGAATTAGCTCAATGCTTAGACAGTAACACCCCCCCCCAATCATCATTTCCAACCATCACCACTGCTCTCCACCCCTCCCATCTGCCTCACAGCCTGACAAATTACAGCTTCCTCCTGCCTGTATTCCCCACTAATTGCCTCTGGAACTGACAGAGTCTGGGTGGTAGCTGTCCTCGCCGGTTGCCCAGTGTCAAGCTCAACCAGGAGGAGAACAGTAATTACCACCGCAGCTCCAGCAGTTTTTATTATTGAAGTTTTTAATTGCATTCTGGGCACCGTATACAGTTGCATGCTGCTTTCAGAAACCTTTAATCTGTGAGGGAGGGAGTCAGCAGAGTTGCTGAAATGACTCGCAGACTTGACACTGTTTTAGAACAAATTAGCAGGGGTGAAAACTAATTAGAAGGACTCTTGTTACTGTTATTGGCGTAGCTTTTAAACACACTTCAAATCAGTTACTTTTATTAAGTAGCTGATGGATTTTTGCACTTGTGATTTATTTTTTTGGAAACAGCTGTATGCCAGAGTAGCTGCAGCTGTCCTACCAAGACACAGTGAGAAAGATATTAAATCTCAGTTTGTTTTATACCTTTCATCATTCAAAAGGCAGTTTGTGAAAGAGTTCTCTGACACCTCCTGGTAGCACTTTCAGGTGAATCACTGAATTGGAGCAAAACTGGACGATAAAGTGTTTTCATCTGATAGTTGCCCGACAAGTAATTGTCAGATTTGTTTCCCTAATTGATTAACTTTTCCTTTAAGAGACGTTGGGAGGAACAAATATGTGAAATTTAAAGTGTGATGATTCTTTATGATGACTATAAGTGTTTTTTTCTTGCATGCTATTTATGGAAAACATGTTGAGAAATGTGTGAGTATTGGAGTGAGGCTGAGATGGCTGAAAATAAGGTGCAAACAATGTGACAGTTTCCTCCTTAATGATTCACCCACTTTACCTTGAGGATGTCAGGCTCAGTGTTGACATTGCCACCTGTCAGAATCACCTCTCCCAGCAGGGTCTGTGCTGGTCTGTGGGGAGGAGCTGGGCAGCAAGACCTGGAGGAGCCCATCCTAATGAGCAACAGTCCTAGCAAGAAGCCCAGCGCTAATCCCAGAGCCAGGCCAGAGAAGTATGGACTGAGAGGTAGGATGAAGTAGCCGTAAGACAGCACTGCCACACAGAACAAACTCATGCGGGGCAGAGGATGAGGTGAGGTCTGAACCAAGGCTGGTGCAGGGACCTGAGAACCAGCAGGCGGTCTCCTCGCCTGCCTGTGTGTCTCAATGGCTAATACTTGCATCATATCACCATCAGTGCATATTTCCAGCTCCTCGTCTCTGTTATGTTGTCTGCTGTGATGCACAGGACAGGGGCTGCGGTGAATTCTCCCAAGGTGTCTCACAGAAGGCCAGTCAAAAACAGAAGGCAAAACATCAGTATCTGTTTTTCTAGCATTCCTCACAGGAGAATCTGAGAGAACCGTGTCCGTGCTGCCTTCACGGCCCAGACCTCTGGAGCTGGCCTGGTGAGCCCCCTGCGTCCTACACTGGTGTTTGGGGCTGCCTGCACTCTCCTCTCTCATGATCTTACTGAACATGCTGCTCAGGGGTTCGTGCACGGCCTCCGAGAGCTTCCTCTTGGTGTCCTCCAGCTCCATTTTGAAGAAGCCGCCTTTCAGACCCTCTGCGCTGGGGGAGAGGGAGCTCGGTGAAGGGGGCGCAGTGCGAGAGTCCCCGTTGCTGCGGTTTTTTGGTTGGGTCAGCTGCTTCCACAGGTGGAGGTTGAGGCGAGAGTCTGATTTGGACTGAGACACCTCGGGCTCCGAGCGGGAGATCTCCGTGGAGATTGACTTCACAAGGCTGAGGAGGGGCTTGGGTCTAAGGGTGGAGCCTTCTTTCAGCTCCAGCTCAGTGGACAGAGACTTGACCAGGCTCGCGAGGGGTCGGTGGGTAGGTGAGGATGGGCCCGGGGAGAGGAAACTGGGGCCAGCAGCGGAGCAGTTCCCCAGAGAGCCAGGCGAGGAGGGCGAGAGGGGGACGTGGAAAGCTTGGCACTGCAACCCTCTGTCATCCTCAACAGAAAGCTGCCTCTCCTTAGAGAGAGATATAGACGGGTAGTCCTCATCGTGATCAAGGGAGAAGATGAGCTCACTGTCATCTAGGCTGTCCCACTCTCCCTCTGTCCCAGTCAGCTGGATCACAATCCCTCGGGGGAGATGTCTTTTGGTCCCGAAGGAGGGGGTACCAACAGGGGAGAGTTTGTGGGTGCCACCACCTCCTTCTTTATCCTCGCTTCTTGTTTCCCCATTTTTTCCACTATCTGCCATTTCTTCACTTTTACATCACACAGCCAAGGCACCTACAAGTCACTGGAAGAGAACAAATGAAGAACACGGTCAGCTACATTATTAAGCCTCGGAGGCAGAACAAATAAAAGCAGTTAGGGAATGAGCCGTGCAGCGAAAGAGGAAGGGCATCTTTTCTGTGCTTGCGCCTCATTTTCACAGAAACTGCTTACCGGTGCCAACCACGCATTAGTGTGCGACGGTCATGTAGTTTAGCTCTGAAGAGCCATGGAATTCTACATTAATCTGAATACTAGTGAGCCTGAATCAGAGCCAAGTAAGCACCTCTCCCATAGCTGTCGCTCCACATACTGAATGAGTTTTAGAGGCAAAAATAGACAAGACAGACTTTCTCCCCCAAATGTTGCACAAACTAGGGCAGCTCAGGCTTGGATCTAATGTCTTTAGGGGTCTGATTGGATGTCTGTGTAGAATTCAGTCAGTTTATATGCAGGGACATTTAAACACAAGGATATGAAATGAAAAAGCATAATTTAAAAGATGCAGCTTTTCCATATAAAACAAGAGGAGCATATTTTTGGCGTTGTAATCTCCAAACAAATACCTAATGTTTTCGTGACAGAACAGGCATCATCACACTGACTGGGCAGAGTAGTAAAATTCACAAAGTCATTTCCCCAAGGAAAGAACTACAGTTTCCTCCAGTTTCATCCCCTGAGGAGCCAACTGTCAGACGTAAAAACCCGGAGTCACAACCCTCCCTCTGATGTCTTCTCGAGCAGCTTAAAGAGTTACTTATGTAACCCAGTGATGAACAGTGAAGGGAGTTCAAAGATTCTCTGTATCACTCCTCCCATGTGGTATTTGTGTGTCTGCATCATTGTGTGTTTCTACATAACACATCACGCAGCCACCACCTACGGACTTGTCAAACTGATACTAGCAAAACCTAACACAGAACAGAGAGGCAATGTGCACTATCAGCTGTTATTTTGTGGAAGAAAGGAGCAGTTCTGCATCACTTGACACAAGCTAGTTAACGGCACAAAGGCCTGATGGAGACCCTTTTAATCGCTGTGTCTCTGGGTCAAGTGCCCTGCTCCTTATGCAAGTTAAACCCCTACCTTTGACTGGTCAGATTTACGTAACTGTATTACAGCGCTTTGTGGCACAATTTCAACCAATTCCACAGCAGCTGGTGGATTCTGACTAATCTGCTCTCACCCAAAATGGACGGTGGGGAGATAAACCTCACAGACACACATGCAGCCAGGCGGCATTAGACCTTCTTCATAGTTTTTTGCACGGTGGGAAAAAGGGACCAGAAGTTGCCAGAAAACACACACGAATGCACTCGCACGCACATTAGAGAGGCTAAACTACTGTTAAGCTAGCAATGTTTTGTCCAGGCTTATTGTGGAACATCAACAGGACAGGTTGATGTTGCCATATTGTTAGTTTGGAAACTGCTGAATATGGACTCCAGATGCTGCTGTGTTTTTTTCACTTCTACAGATGTCATTGCAGCTCCCAGTCAGGCCTTTAAACTGAAACATGTAGGTTTGGCTTCAGAGACTCAAGGGTCAGCAGCCATGCTAGCAGCTCCATGGCTCTTCTCACAGTGGCATTTTGAGCTAAATAAATGACAATGGCAGTATGCTAATATTTAGCAGGCAGACATTGTTGACCAAATTTAATAGGTAATAGATAAATACTGTATGTGCACGATATTTAGGATTCCAAGGGCCAGTGAGTCGCCTTTTTGAGCTTTGATTTGCACGGTCAACCTTTCATTTCAGGTTCCTAAACTAGCAGCATGAGATGCTCAGTGATAAGCTGCTGTAAAACAAATATGAGAGAGCTGTTTAGTGTCACATAAAGCTGCATGTGAAATACAGAGTGATCATGTGACAACTGTGGCACGAAACACAGCACACATCTGCTCCGAGGACGCTGCAAAGTGTTCGATCAATCCTTTACATTCTCAATCAGTGAGAGTATCAACCTAACAGCATGTCTGTGACTCAGTGAGAGTGTGTGTGTTTATGTGTTTGTGTGCCACCCTCTGATCAGACACGAACAGTAACAGATTAACATTAATGCAGGGTTTTACTGTGAAATCTGACAAATCACACAGCCGGATTAGGGGCTAAACCAACATTCGGTGGGGTGTGCTCCCAAGCTAGCTCATCTCTGTGACCCACTGTTGATTGCAGTTATTAGTAACACCACAATCCTGGAATCCGCTCACTATCAGTACTCTTGTTTTTATATTTAAGGTCATGTACATATGGATGACAAATTAAAGGAAAATTCTGAATAAATGAGCAGAGAATCAAATGCAGGTGCTTCTAGTTTGTTCAAACAGCTTTAATGTAATTATAGTGTGAGTCTTGGGTATGAGGGCTGTAATACGTAGCATTACCTATTCCACTATATTCACATAGTACTGTCTATTACCATAAGAAATACTATTTAATATTAGACAAAATACATCCATCTCAATATTAAAACAGATGTGCAATTTTTGTTTTATTTATATTTTGTATTATTGAGAGACAATGACAGTATATAAAGAGTATATTATACAGCATATATACAGTTTATCCCCCACATTGTTGATAACTGATTAATTGTTCATTTTTCAAGTAAAGATGTTAAACAGTTGTTTGTTGCAGCTTCTCAAACATGAGCATTTGCTGCTTTTTTTGTCATATGTGATGGTAAAATGAATATATTTGAGTTCTGGACTGGTGGTCGAAAAAAACAAGAGATTCTATATAACGGTCAACTTTGTGATATTTTAGAGACAAATTGATTGACTGAATGATAAAGAAAATAACAGACAGATTAATTGATAATGACAGTGATTTTTAGTTGAAGACCTACAGTAGAGTTACACCACATTCTGTGATGAGTAAACTATGGAGAAAATTAAGGCATACATTAAGTAACCAGTGCCCACTATACATATAAAAATATGTGACCCAATCCCATAAAAATGGGGTCATTATAAAATACATATGCACACAATACAGCATGTGATCCCCAACTTATGGAGTGATAACAGTAAAATTCACCTTCACTCCACTCCTCTTACTGGACGACTCACGTTCACAAAACAAGTGTGACATGCAGATATGACAGCAGAGGTGGAAGTTAAAGTGCTCATTATTTTGAACAGAGCTGCAAATGTCAGCAGCGCTGCTAATGATTTGCACAGAGAAAACAAAGCATGCACGGCAACAGAAATGGAGATGAGGGATGTGTACTTACCCGAATGATACTTTTGTGCATGGAAATGTGACTGAACCTGCCGGTCAGTGTTGTCTTCTGCTGCTTCCCTCTCCATTTGTGAGCGCAAGGACCGCGGAGTGAGGAGTCTCAGCGCTCTCTCCCTCCCTTCTCTCTCCCCTCTCTCTTCCTCTCTCTCTCTCTTTCACGCAGTCACACACACCTCCCCTTAACCGGCTGCCTGCATCCAGATGTGTCATGCGCTGCCGAGAATCACAGCTCACCAAACTGATTATGAAAAGCATGGCCTCGCTGCATGGTAATCCAGATTAAGAGTCCTGCAGCCCCAACAGATGCACACACAAACTTACCCACACAAATATGCTTGCAGAGTGTAAATGCTGTCTAATTGTACAAAACAGGGTGAGAGCTAAAGTTCAGCCTGAGGGTTAAGTGGTATTATTTTCTATCTTTCTTTTGCTCTACAATCACAAGTCTGTACCTGACTTTTTCACATTTCCCCTGTTAAGATGTCCAAAGAAGAATGAATTTCCCCTCTTTCCTTCTCTCTTCCCCTCCCTCTATCTTGGCCTACATAAAACACACTGGAAGCCCTAGAAATGACAATATGAAGAACAGGGCAGAGTGGTGCGCAGCCTCCAGCTGGGGTGAGAGACAATAACCCTCATCCATCACCCACTGGAGGAGGTGTTCCTGGAGAGTCTGGCTGGCCGGATGCATGACTGACAATGCTTACTCAGGACCACATATAACAGGAATGTATACAGAATATGTAGAGTTTAATCATCTCAGCTTAAATTTTTACACTAATGCATTATATTTTGCAGATTTACCTTACACTGATTTCTTTGTGTCTGCATCATAGTGAATAGATTATCCTCAAAAAGCCTGGAACTAGTTCTTTCTACTGGAACTGCTTCATTATTAGCATTGCAAATAAACTATGACAGACTTTTTTCTTGTCTGGTTCCAAAACAATATTGATTTTGATTGATTTATTGTACATTTTCAATAATATGGCTGACTGTGGCTCAATAGGTAGATTGGGAATGGTGCACTGATCAGAGGATTGGGAATTTAATCCCCAGCTCCTCCGGTCCACAAGTCGAGGTGTCAATTCAGAAGTGTCAAAACAACAATCTGTCTAAACCAAAGCGTGTATTTACAGATCCATGGGAATCGTACATGCAGACCTCAAACCTGAAAATGTTATGGTTGCGGTTGGCAGCAGCCACTCAGAGTCAAACTTATGGACTTTGTCCTGGTGTCTGTGTGCAGATCACCTGGTACAGGGCACCAGAGGTGATGCTACATATTCCATTTAATGAGGCCATCATCAGTATGCGGTCTCTAGGCCTGGTAGCTGCTGAGCTGGATACTGGGTGTCCGCTCTATCCTGGGCAGATGGATGATGACGTGTTGAGCATCACTGTAAAAACTCAGGGCCAGCCAGCAGACTGTGTGCTGGACTGTGGAAATAGAACAGATTATTATTTCCACAGACAGCAGAGCAGCCAGCAGCGCTGGAGATTTAAGACACCAGAGGAGTTTGCGTACAAGACTGGCTCTGTGTTCATGATAGGAGATACATCAGACTCAGTGTCTTGATGACCTTGAGCAGATGATGGAGACAAACTGTGAACACCAGAGAGACCAGCTGTTTGGAGACCTGGTTGAGAAGATGCTGCAGCTGGATGCAGACCTGCGCCTCAAACCCAAAGAACTACTGTTCTGGTAGTAATGAGTACAGTTCAAACATAATGGACTGGTCAGAAAAGACCAAGTAAGGCTGTAGCAGCAAAACCCCTGAGTGTATTGAAGTTACTGAGGGTGCGTTTTATTTCTCATGAATTTCACGTTTCATTTGAAAAGGAAAGAATGTGTTATCTCTTCTCTGAAAAATGTACCTAATCTCACTTTAAAGCCCCAGTCTAGATTAGTGATCTCTTCCCCTGTAAGGAAATAGTTTCTTATGTACACATCACAATTACTTCAAATTACTCCAGGTATGTAACTAATGAAGGCTATGAATTAGCCTCTAATTTGTTTATAGTCAATGTGACCCAACCTTTAGACCTTTAGACTGAGGTGATATGAGTGACACAGTGTGCAGGAGCCTTTACGCTAATAGTTTCCCCTTTTTAAATATAATTCTTTTTTCATTATTATGCTATAATTCCATTATCATAATAACTCTCTATAGAAATATATACCCTGGTGTATTACTTTAATTGCTGCTTTACATAAGAATGAAATCCAGACTGTATTTGCATGGACTATATTTAGAGTACAGCTATGAAAGGCCTACTGTTTAGCATATCTCCCCGGCATATGGTATTATGATAATTACGCAGCTATTACTTCAGTACATGGGTTTGCGAGATTAAATGAGTGCGGGGGCCCAGGGGGCTTCATCGCTCCCACTAACCCCAACACAATCTCTGTGCATGTCTGGTGTGTGTGAGTGACTGTGGGCATGTGCATGTTGGCCAACCCCCTCACCACACACACACACACACACACACACACACACACACACACACACAGATACCTTGCCATCTGTTGACATATGCAGCTGTTCAAAAATAGCCCTCTACCAGAAGCTTCTCTGAGTGGCCAACAGATAGGCAGAGCAGGGCTCTCGTGTCTGTGCAAGTTGTTTTGTCTCTACAACGACCACGTGTTGACCACTAAGTCAGAAACTACTGCAAGACAGTTCAACTGGAAAGGTTTTGTAAATCAGACTTGTTTTGTTGTGTTTTTTTTCACAGCTTTTCAACTGGGAATTTCTTGTTAAGAGTCATTACTTTTCTCTACACTAGACAGACTATTTGAATTGGTGGAGACATACTTGAAAATGGAGCCTTTTTCTGACCAGTTTATGGAATTCCACCCCATTCATGGTACCAACGTTAGACTGGACTACTCAGGAACCCAGGCCACCCGGGTGGAGAGCTTTGCCAATGGAGTGTGTTTCAGCAAACACCCTCTGAAGCCTGGGGAGATTTTTCTCATAGAGATCGAGGATAAGGAGCTGGGCTGGTGCGGCCACCTCCGGATCGGCCTGACCGCCAGGGATCCCAGGACCTTAGAGGTGGTACCTGAATACTCCCTCCCGGACCTGACAGACCTGGGAGACAGCTGGGTCTTTGCCATCACTCGCAATCACAACAAGATCATAGAGGATCCTGGGGTCCAAGAGGCTGGAGAGGGAGGACTGGCAGGGGGTCATAGGCTTGGGCGGGGGGAGGCTGAAGATGGAGCTGGAGGTGCGGGAAATGGAGGTGGAGGAGGCAACAGCATGAATCCAAAGACTTTCTTTACTGACTCTCACTTGCACATCGAGAATGTTCGGATCCCCAGAGACAAGCTGGTCGGTAGGAGCCGGCCCGGACGCTTCAGCCACATTTTGGATGACTTGTACAAGACCAACGCACTGCCTCCCACAGCCAGACGGAGCAGGATAGGAGTACTGTACGTGCCTAAAGGCAGAGACCTGGCTGATATGCACATTGTTATCAATGGTGAGGACATGGGAGCTTCTGCAAAGGGGATCCCCACAATCCAGCCTCTCTATGCTGTGGTGGACGTCTTTGCTGCTACCAAGTGTGTCCGAATCGTCCAGGTGGAGTATGGATGTGAGTATCACAGTGATTCTTTTGATCATGGATGGATTATGAGACAATGGGCCCCTGGATACAGACATGTCACAAAATGACTAAAAATGACATGCTGTTTTGTTTCTCTTTCAGTAACATTTTACAGGTGAATCAGAACTCTCAGACTCTTTGAGATACAGAAATACTCAGATATGATGTTTATAGTTGTTTTGTATCTCTTTGCAGTTGCTTTGTAGTCATTTTGCGTCTCTTTTTTAACGCTTGGCTTCTCTTTTTGTAGTTGTTTTGCACCTTTTTGTAGTTGTTCTGAGTGTCCTCGAAGTAATTTGCGTCTCTTATGGTCATCCTATGATTGACTTTCTAGCAAGAAATATTAACTCTCATTTCATACAGCAGCTCTTGCTCGTGATGAGCCAGTATTACCTCTCTTCATTATCTTAATTCTACTAATCCACAGTCTTTTGGTTCTCTCTTTTCTGTCTCTCTCAGTTTCATCCTTACAAACATTGTGCAGGAAGGCCATTCAGAAGCACATCGTCCACAGGATGGCCATTGACTGGCTGGAGCTGCCAGAGGCACTCAAGCACTACTGCAAGTATGAATGAAGGATAAAGACCTACAATGGACAGAAATATCATTTCTGAACTCTTCCAGTTTCCACCAAGAAAATAATATTTATTTTCAATATGAGACTCTGTGTTTTATCATACAATAAAGCTGAAAGTGTTTTGATGGTCGTGCTCTTGATACTTGCCGATACTGACACTTACTACAGACACTGATAAAGCTAACATATTACTGAGATGACTGTTCAACTTGCAGCAATAGACATCAGATCCCAGGTCACTGTAGATGTTTGTATGTAACAGTGAGAGTGATCTGCATGTGTCACACACATACATTTCCTCAGACTTTAAACATAACCTGTTTCCTTAGTTTGGGTTTTTACAAAAGAGTATTAATGATGCCATGCTGAGTAGCAGCTGTACCAATCACTGGAACAGCGTTTCATACGTGCACCTGTGCGCGTGCTGTCAGACACTGACATCTAGTGTTAATACAGATAACAGCAGTGGGCGGAGTTCCCGTTAAATCTCCAGCCAGGATCACCTCACACGAGAGGAGGAAAACAGCTACTGTTCTTGCCCGCGCTGTCCGGTCATCTATCACTGCTGTTTAAAGAAAGACTGAGCCAGAATAACAATTATTTCTTTGCCTTTATCCGATCTGTAGAGACACCGCAACATGTCTTTCTGTCAGTTTTTTGGCGGTGAGATCTACAAGGATCATTTCAAACCAGGTGAGCTGCGGTGACTATTATTCAGTGATGTGATGTAACCTCCTAGTCTGGATTATGGAGGACGAAATTACCTTTTTATTTTTAATTTGCGGCTACTGTTTCACTTAATTAACGCTTTAAAGCGTATTTTCGACTATGCAATTAACTATTTTAGTATCACATACTTATCTAATTGTGTAACATATGTAATATCACAGTGACGGGTGCAGAGGGAGAGCCCGTGGTGTGGTAAAAATCTGGGTGATAAAGAGTAGTTTGTCTTTATTTTTATTTCATAATATTTCATAATTTGTCGGATTAGTATGAAGCTTCCAATATAAATAGATAACAATAATAAATAAATCTCTTTATTGATGATTATGGTGAAAGCACCTCAGTAATATGAATTTGCTTCATATTGAAATCAACTTTTTAGCTCTACGATGTAGTATGTTATTAAAATGACGCCATTTTTATTCGGCTTGTAATCCCTCAAAATAAAGCAAGTTGGGACCTCACATAACATGTTGGAGCCTTAATGTTGACACAAGTTGTCGGCTGATTTTTTTAGAGATCTGAAGAGGTGAAAAAGTATTTTTAAAAACGCAAGAAAAAGAAAAGTAAGGGTGAACAAAACTGACCCCTCAGATTTACTTTTGGGCCCATAAGGTTGTTTGGACACCTAGGTTGGGAACCACTGCCCTATTTACATTATTTAAAATAATTATCTTTTTATGTTGGGAAATGAAACAAAGCAACTGTCTTTAAAAGTAAATGTCTCCTGCAGGTATGTATGTGTGCTCCAAGTGTAACCATCCCCTGTTCTCCAGTCGGTCCAAGTTCGCCCACTCGTCTCCTTGGCCAGCTTTCACAGACACAATCAGAGAGGACAGCGTCACCAAGATGATGGAGACTCTCACTGCCTACAAGGTCAGAGACCCAATAATCTTATTTTACAGCTCATTAATTTGCTGTTGCTCATTTTAAAGGACTGGCCCATCTTTGTTTAACTGCTGGACCATCATTTACAATCATTAATCTATACTTTCATACCTCGCATATAAGATACAACAGGTGATTTAATGTGTATTGGTTTTGTATGTACCCAGGTTCTGTGTGGCAAGTGTGGAAACGGACTGGGCCATGAGTTTGTGAATGACGGTCCAGAAGAGGGAGTCCTCACGTTTTTGAACACTCGTCTAAAGCCACCGCCTCAAGTCATCCCAGCAAAGGTAAGATGACCAGAGTGGCTTTGCACCGACTAACTGCTGCTCTAGCCTTAAAGGTCAGTTCCGACTCAAACCTAAACCTGCCTCATATAAAGTCAATGCTGTGGCTGGACGAGGCAACCCACAAAACCTCACTCCGGCTATTTAATGGGAACCATTTTACTAAAAGTAGAAAAGAAACCGTCCAGTGAACTCGCCGATTCTTAAAAAGCCAAGGTATACTGTTCTCTTGTGGGATATTAGTTTGGGGTTTTGAGGATGCCAGTTTTTTTTTCACCCATTTCCTGTGGCTTTTAACCAGCGTTGTTGCACAGTTTGCAGAGTAGCAGTGGTTAACTCTTTTGTCTCTAAGGCTGTGGTGTTGGCCAAACAGAAGACAGGCAGAAGAGCCCAGCTGTATCTACAATGTCCAGACGTGAAACAGGCTCTGGTCAGCGACGACGTGGAGCAGGAGGAAAGGGCCTTGAGGGACGCCCTGTCCGAATTGAATACCCATGACCAGCCCAAGAAGGCAGGGACCAGATTGGCACTTCCGTAAATATTCCTGAAACTTTGCTGTATTTTTGAATATTCTGTATGAGGATTATTATTATTATATATCTTCAATAAAATGTACCAGATGCATGTCTTTAGCAACAAATTAGCTTGTTAACAGTTCACAATGATGATTTCAGGCACCTCAGTTATTGCTGAAGTATTGTTTCACTTATTTTACATCATATCAGTCGCATCATTTACCTCCTGAAAGGTACCTGTAACCACACATCACATTCATAAAATTTGAGAAACCCACTGTTCTATCAGCCTGGTACTTTGCTATCTGTTCTTTATTTTGAAATACACAGCAGTTAAAGAAACCGTTAATACTACTGTATGAATAGATTACTGCTTACTTATATGTACTTCAAAAGCTTTTATTGAGCAAAGAAGCTGGAATACTACATCTCTCAGAACTCCTTGTGCATTTTAAAATTAACTTTGAAAAACTCAGATCTGAGTCAAAGTGTAGCGGGAATATATCGAAGTTTTAATTATTCCTCCATGGTGATGGTAATGAAATTGTATAAAAGGAACAAACAATAAAATGTAGTCGAAGGTGATTCGTTTTCGCCTGTTATGTTTATTTGTAGTGGTTGATTATTAGTACATTTACTGGCAACAACATGCAGCCCATATTTTTATTTGACATTTTGCAAAATTCTTATAGTTTATAATTCAGAAATATGGATGATACTTTACCATATTCATACTTAACGACAGCAGACATAAAAGATTATGAATTTATATGATGTCATGAGATAAGTACATGAAACAAGATGCACTGTTACACAGGAACCATAACTACAAATCCACATACAGGCGAAATAGTCCACCTATTTATCTAATATTCTAATATCATACTACTTCACCACAGGGATACTCTTTCTGCCCCAGGTCCTGTATAAGCCACGCTGGGCATGTGTTTTCCAATGATATATATTTTTATTTTTCAACGAAATGACCAAGAAGGATCTTAGTACTTATCTTGTACTTAAGGGGGCAAGTGAACTGAGTTCTGGATTATCTCAGGTGGAGCTGTCGTTCAAGATCACATTCATTCTCTATAGTATGAAAACGAGTTTAACAGAAGTGAAAGTCGAATGTAAAGAGAAATAGAATATCTGTTCTTAAATCCTGTCATCAAAGGCTGCAATGCACTGAGAGACTTATATGAGCAACCGTGCTTTAAGTTATCTGTATTAACTATGATGGTTATTGCTTGTGTAGCCACAGTCCAGACTTCTCAGCCTGGCCAGAAATATATTCCTGGGTTAGGAGGCCTGAGGGTTTATATGCTCACTGCCTGCACTGAGGCACACTATGTATAAAAGGCACACACACACACACACACACACACATGCAAAACACACATACAGTGTGTCAGCTGGCACAGCAATTGCGACACGAATTAATACTGATGAGGTCAATTGCATATTACATGCACGGAAGGCCTTTGTATTTACAGAGAATTGCATCAATGAGAGATCCATGACAGTTTATTAAAATATCACTTTAAAGGTACGTAGGCGCTACCAGACACAGATGGGAATAACCCCTCAGTGAATGAACACCGAAGATTTTGGAGCGCCTTCTACATCCAATCACTTACACACACCTGCCAAGGTATTCAACACCTCCTCAGCGCAGGGAGGGTTTGACCCAGATGGTGGCTGAGCAGCCTGGTGTTTTCAGAAAACCCAGTTTTATTCTCCCACAGGAGTAGTCTGTGGATGCTTTAAACCGTCAGCCTGTGCTGTGTTAGTGCAAGGCATTCGCAGTGGGCAGGTAACCTGCTAGCAACTGGTGCCCAATGCATCCCATGAAGCAGCCATGGTAGATGGGAGGCAGGTGGATGAGATATGTTTCCATGAATGAGGCAAAATTATGTCAAAGAAAAAAATAAACCTGATCATCTTGTATCATATATTCATCATTCTGTAATATCTCATGCAAAGCGCTTATATTCTTTTGATGGTCTACTGCACCCCTAGCCGTTATTTATTCGCTTTTCTTGGTGCTCGCAGTAGTTTTCCATAATTTTTCTCCCCTTTCTTTTCTCTCAGCCAGTAACTGCAGCTATCTTGAAATAGTTAGGCTCGTTAATGTCAAATGTTATTACGTACACACAATGCTAACGCTTGCATTTGAGGTGCCCATCCACTTTGCGTGTTAAGCAACATTCTGCAATCAAAGACAATAACAGTATTTAGTTGTAAACCAAAGCATTTTGTACATGTTACATAATTGATAATGCTAGAAAACTTGAGGTCGATTCGCACGGATGCGCCCCAGTCCGGATTTGACGCGCTTCGCTACTACAGCGTTCCGCATGCAGTAGTTAGGCTGGTGATGTCTTATTGGCCAAACCCAAACTGATCACTCGGTAAGGCAGTGACAGTCTGTCCCAGATCTGATTGAGACAAACTTGAGTTGCTCGCAGTCCGAACAAAGCCCTGCGTTCTGGCGCTCGTTTGTGTTCGCTCAGTTATTTTCTGCTTGCCCTCTTTTAGATTCATCCACGCTAAGTTAAAACCTCAGCGTACCTCCACTTAATTCTATGGGATTCTAATGTTTCCCAGAATGATGTTGTCCTTGGATTCTCAGACTGAACCTTCCTTCTCAAGGTTTTCTCTTATTTTTCCCCCATTTTTCTTTTCTTTCTTTTATTCTTACTCAGCCTGACTATAGACATCACTTAATTTTTAATGACGTATAAGTCAATTATCCTCATGAAAAAGAAAAAAAACCACGAGACACTTTGCCAAAAACACTGTACTATGATTTTTCCTTGAGGGTTGATGAAATGAGGCAACCTTCTTATCAAAAGGTCGCAATCAGCTTAAAACAGGAATTGTGTTATATTTCATAATAAACAGCACCACAAATGCGTTAACTACCAAACTGGTTTGAACACGGATGCAGTTCATAAAAAGCTTCCTCTCGTGCTAAACTACGAGACAGATGCATCAGCAATAATTCATCCTCTCTCACTGACATTACCCACTGTGTGACTCACATTCATGAAGCTGCATTCTGGGTTTCACACTGGTGAAATGAAAGAGACCACTGAAAAGAAGTGCTTTCTCAATGCAGGTCAGTTTTTTTTCTTTTGAACTTCAGGTTAATGGTGAATGTCTTCAAAGGGCAGACGGTGCAGTGTTGAGTTGCACAGGGACTGCATTAACCTGGCTGACCTGAGACATTTTAAAGACAGTGTTACTGTTTGATTCAGCGGGAGAAAAATCTCTGTATAGGCATGAAAGAGCTCAATTATGTGTTACCTACACAATATTATAAAGGGAAAGGGTACTCAGAGGTCAGCTGCATCTTCTAGAAGGCCACTTCAGAGTATTTTTACCGCACTGTTACATTCAAGGACGCTCACCTTTCCTTTTTGGGCTGTGCAGGTGAATCTTCCATTAAACATGAACAGCTTAGGAAGAAATCCCCTACCACAAAATGATTGAAAGGGTAAATGAAACCAAATTAGTGTATTTTATGAAAGAAAATGTTTTAGTCTACAAAACAAACACTTTTTCAGACTAAAAGAAAAAAAACATTATTTTAGAGCAACTGAGTGGAAAACCCTCTGTTGTACCATTTTTCCCAAAGTGGATAAATCCCCAGAGTATTTTGGAATAGGCGACTTTTCACATTTATGGTTTGTAATTTCTCTGGGTTTCAGCTCATAAGCTCCAGATCAGATAAGATGATTATGCAAAATTGTCCCATCAGTCATTGCTGCCCCCGAGCCAAAAAACAGGTGGATGACATCACGGTTATTAGGGCATATTAGAGCAGCTTGGCGTGCCAAGACACACACAAACACTAGACACGCATGCACATCCAGATAATAGTTTTGTTATGAGACGGCAGAGCACCGTTCTCACACAGTAGATAAAGATTTAACCGTTAGAGCATTCAAACAGAAATGCCTCTTCTCATAGGGGCAGCTGCTACACACTGCAGGCTCTTACCACACCTGCATCATGGTGTGTTTGTGGTATCCTGCCTGACAGGAAGACTGTCCTCTGCAATGGCAATCGTCAAAGTTCCTTAAGTAAGAAACCTCAATCAGACACTATTGCAGTGTGAAAATACAGATTAGTGTTGAACAGGGATGTCCAGCGTGCGTCAGGATATGTTGTAATATACATTTATTAATTTATTCATACCAGTTATTTACTACATTTCCCAGAATTCCCCAGAAAAAAGGCCTGAACTTGCTTTCAGTCAATGATGAGTGATGCAACTTTGCACAAAAATAATGACTCTGCTCAGCTGCTGCTGTCCGCCAATTAGTTTGTTAATATCAGATGTGTCTGTTAGCTCAGCCACACTGTGGTGAATTTGCCTTTAATTATGGGATATTGTGTAAAAAGTGAAACTTGATAAATGCATGTTCATTTAATCAGTCCTTGCTTTCCAAGGGATGTCAAGCTAGATGGCTTAAAGGGATTATTCCTTTGCACCATAAAGTTGGGAGAATTCATTTTAAAAAGACTGGTCAAAATCAATGCAACAGACATTTCCTCAGTTTTAGTCCTTAGTATGAGTCAAGGGGCAAAAAGGGTCTAGGTCTTACTTGTGACCAAATGGTTAAGGCACATAGCGTATCATTGCAGTGTCTCTTGTTTGATTCCAGCCAGAGACCTTTGCTGCATGTCATTCCTCTCTTCATGGTCAGACTGGGACAGAAATTCAGCCTTGGACTTATATTTCATGTTTCGTTAGGCGTTCCCTGAAGGAACATCCAGATCCTCCAGACTCTAGGCTTTTCTGAATAAATTTAAAGTCTACACTGTTCTGGCAGTGGCAGCCTTGAGTTTGGAAAAGTAGGCCTGTTAACACAAGCTGTAAATTTGTCTGAAAATTTCAGACTGTCTGAGTGAAAAGAGACAACGTGTGTTCTGTAACCCATTCCTGGTGTGCGAAGATACTGTGGTCAGGAGTTAAATCATAAACTGGCTGCAAACAGAATAAACCCGCGGGCAGCTAACCAGTCAGTCAGTGGGACGAGAGTCACTCAGCATCTGGGCTAAATTATGCTCCATCCTCTGGACACAGAGCAAATCTCCACCATCCATCTTGATGCCCTGACATGTGGTGCCTGTCGACTGCAGCACCCGGCTCGCCAGGCCTGCTGTGTGTCCCCGAGCGCCAGCGGCATCCCTCAGTTCCCTGCGGACCCCACACGTGTATTGCCATATATCATAATGCGAGATCCAGAGCATTGAGCTGCGGCTCAATAAGTCAGCGGACAGGCGGCACAGACAGCGAGGTATCGACATGTTTCAGCTCCAGATAGGATTTGAGTTAGAAAGCAACGAGGGACTTAACTGACTTATTGCTTGTCTTCTTACATGCCTCACAATGGCTCTGACTCAGTGTTAGTCTTTATGTTATACAGGTGCTTATATACATATAATGCCCCGGTTTGTTGCTCTGAAAAGTGCTGCCACACTATTTCACAACATTACTGGTGGAGAGGAGATGATGTTTCAGATCTACACTGAATTTATTTTTGCAAAAGGACTTCTCAGTGGCCACTCACTCAAGAGAACTACAGCTGAAGGC
Source organism: Lates japonicus (assembly GCA_033238685.1). Lineage (NCBI taxonomy): Eukaryota > Metazoa > Chordata > Actinopteri > Centropomidae > Lates > Lates japonicus. Next base: position 3,361,016 of record BRZM01000030.1, read on the forward strand.
AGTGAGAAGTTAAAGGCTATGGTATGCTTGACATGAATCACATCCTACAAAGTGTTGTCCAGCTACTTCTAAAGACAGCCTTGACATCAAAGACAGGGCAAGAAGCAACGTTCAAATGAGGATAAAGGTGTCTTTTTTCAAAGGCTTTCATAGTATTGAACTTATACCAAAAAAGTCATGGAAGAAGGTATGGGTGGAATAAAAAAAGTGAGCTAAAAAAAGAGAAGTTCATACCCTACTTACGTTCTCATCTCCCCACACCTGACCAATTGTTTCCAATTGTCCATTTTGGAAAGTTAAAAACATCTGTCAGACACAGCCCTCCAGTTCTCACGTTGGAGAGGTGTGCAGGGAGGGGGTTTCAGATGCTGTCTGACAATCCAACAAGTGCTTCATCTGAAGCATACTGACACCTTAAACCTTCAGTATTACTATCTAGAATCAACCTACTGATTCTGTTTCACTTTTTCAACTCCACATTATGCCGCATGATGAAGGAATTTTTGAAAGAATGAAAACAAAAACATAGTAAATATACACTGAAAACACAGAAGCTGTAATACTGCCATCAGCTTTAAAGGGTCAAATCACTCAAATGACACATGCATTCTCACCTCCATCCAGCAGTATCTAATCGCACAGATAGTTTTGGTTTTTCTTTACCCAGGTTTTAAGATATACATCTCCAACCAAAGCATTGAATTTTTCATTTTGAAGCGCTACAGCCTTGAAACAGTCAACAGTTAAAGTAGTTAAAAACTTCTGGTAGTGTATGTGTGTGTGTTTTCTGGAGTGACCATGACACAGTTTCTGGAAAGATGCATTAGTGCTGGGATTTTTAAATGTTGTTTTCCAAGGGGCCATTCACCTCCATTGTATCAATACTGAAAAGGGGGAAAGCTTTAACCATTCTGGGCTTTTATCAGGCCAGAAACAGATATCTGAAAATCATATAAAATCAAAGCTACTGTATCTGCATAGCTCTATACTACTAGAGCAAAGTGAGAACTATTTCTTTGTAATTTGGGTGGACTGACCGTTAAACACACTCCCAGTTAAAGACAGGGATAGATATGAGTTGATACAAAGTTTACACAAAGTGCTTCATAGCGTGTCTGGCAGCAGCAGGTAGAAACACATCCAGGTTTCAAGCTACATCTACCCAATCATCACCATCTGATTTGCCTGCTGTTGAGCTGCTTTTCTGCTTCACCATGAATTCCTCCTGACAGGGCTACTGACTGTTTGTAAACACTGTCTCCGTGCGCTGTCTAACTGTGTTATCTTCAGTCCCCGAGAGCAGATAACGGACGAAATTCAGCAACTGGCTTCAAAGCCACTGAGCTCTCCCAGCCGGAGCGACGCACGCTCCAAAACTATTTAATCAGGAGCTTTTCTCTTGGCCCCTGCTGCAGACTTGGAATGGCGATATGCTCTGAAAGCAGACATTGCTGTGTGTGAGTTTGTTTGTGTGTGTGTGTGTGTGGTAGTAGTGGTTAGGGGGGTCATGTTTGTTTAGGCTGCCTGTCTGTTTCACTGGGTCAGGCTCAGAATCATAGGGTTATAATTCTGTGGTGAGACTGCTGAAGATCTTACAAGTTTTCTAAGTTTTTCTGAGGCCCCTCGTGCTCTGATCCATTGATTTCTGCAGCTTAAACAGTCAAATAATCAAATAGAGGATTGTAAGGCACGTTGATCAAGTTAGAGCTCCTATTTTCTGAACTCATGCATCCACACAAACACCACGTTGGAGACCAATGCTAGCATTAGTCATTTTTATTTTGTCCTTGGGTTCTGCAAGTACCTATCAGATGGTCTACGCGGTGCGTCTCTATATTTACAGCCGTGTCCAGCTTCTGATATATCATCCTCCTCAGTGGAATTTCATAGCAGAGAGAAGAAGTGACCAGAATGATTATAGGCCAGTCTTTATTGCATGAATGACATCATGACTGTAGATCATGGAATCGTATGGTTTTGGAAATCCTCTATAGCCTACACGGCGCAGTAAATCGCACGGTAGCTGTAGCATGCTGGCCCAAGATTCTTGGCTAAATGTTTGGATTTGATGCAGAGGAAAATGGAAGGTCATCGAAGGGATGCCTGCATGCAAAAGCAACACAGACACACACATCAAATGTGCTCACATGACCTGTGAGCAGAGTGGAGGGGCTGCCGTGCAGCTCTAATCAGCACATTTTACAGGGTGGTCTTATTACCTTGAGTTACACCTGTCAGATAACCTATCAAAGAGACTGATTGCTTACTGCTGCGGAGCACAGTGCCGATCAGCTGATAGCTCTGCTGTCATTAAAAGGGCCTGTACTGTAACTTCATTCCTGAGTGTTATGACCCAACTTGTTTTTTGTTTTTGTCCAACTTCACTTGAAGATTAAATAAATAGTCTAACATTTTGGGAAATATGTTAAATTCTCACTGAGAGTTATTTATGAAGAGTTAATACAACTTTCATATATGTCTTAAATATGAAGTTAAAGCTAAGTGACTGCTAACTTGACTGGAAAGTAATTTAAGTGCACTACTTGTGGAAATGGACTAAAGAAACAGTTTGACATTTTGGAGAATACTTTTTTTTTTGTTGCAAAAGTTGTCTGTGTGCTACAACTATTAGCCGATTAGCTTAACTGCTTAACTTAGCACTGGGAACAGGGCAAACAGCTAGCATTTCTTTGTCCAAAGATTATTTTAAAAATCTGCCCCATCAGCTGAGGCAATTCGTGGCTTGGCAGACCTTTTTTTTTGCAGAAGATTTTTTTCTCTTCTTTGGACAGAGTCAGATTAGCTGTTCCCCTATTTCCAGTCTTTATGTGTAAGCTAAGCTAACCCTCGTCTGGCTGTGGCTTTATAACATGAAGATGGGAATGGCATCAACCTTCTCATCTAACTCCCAGTAAGAAAATGAAGAAGCATATTTCACAAAATGTAAAACTGTTCCCAGACAGACAACATCAAAGTGCACTGTTTGATCCTACAGATATATATCAGCTCGTGTTTAACAAAGTACTGTAGTCACATGCATGCAACTCCCATTTTGGGGATATTGTGTTGTTGTTGTTTTTTTTTATTTAAAGGACTTTGTGCTTTCTATGGAAACAGGAAATTGTAAAACCTTTGGCTTTAACTTAAACTTTTTCAAACCCAGTGACCTCAAAAATGCAAATGGCTGGGAGACAGCTGGTTCCTTACTGTTCCTGAAAAGTGGAAATTTTGTAGGAACTTGATAAGAACTCAGTGTCTTTGATCTGAGTTTGAACAGAAAAGACAAGAAACTAATTTTTACTTTTAAAAAGCCTTGAATTTGTCTATTAGAGAAATGTATAGTATGATGTTCTGTTCCAGAAATTTTTTTTTTAAGCTTTCTCAATTACAGGAGAAACTCATTGTTGAATGACACATTCTTCCTTAAGCACTTTGTTCGCTTGATCTCGTTGTAACAGAAATGTCAGATGACAAGAGATAAGCTGATTTCCCCCACTGTTGTTTTGTCTGGATGTCAGTGCTGCATAACACACCTGAGGCCTTATCGCCTCCTGTATTGTTACTCCACAAGGTTGTGAATGGGCCCAAAACACGTCTGGAAGTGTGTGATTGGTCAGCATCCTGTCAACACAGATCACTACGGATTTCCCCAATCCCATTACACAGAGAGCACATTTATAATGACTGAATGAGAGTCAAAATATTTGTTTTAGCGCAAAATCTACAATGTTTCCACTTGCCAGGAACCATCTGAAGTTCATTTGTTTCCCTCCAGCTTTCCTCCCAACTAAGAGGCCTTTTCCTTCACAGTTTACAAAAACCTATCAAGAAATAAACTAATAAGACTGCTGCTTTAAACAACCAACACAGAAAAACTGTGAGGTTTTATTAGAGACAATGGTCACTGTTTAACCACAATGCACTGCAGTAAAGGTTTACATATGATAAGGCAGGCGTGTGTGCAGGGTTAGGTTTCACAGAAGCAGCTGCTCTCACCTTTTCTCTCTGTAATGACTCAGCTTTAAAGTGGTAAACAGTTTTTATTATTACCTCCACATTTACCTGTGTCACACAGTGAGGCAATGATCCTGTGCAGGCATGCCTGCCACTTTACGTGCCTTCTTTACTCCTCAATTGAAAACATTTTTTGAGCAGCGAGCTCGTAGCCACACCCATGTGATAATGTACAGTGCTGCCGTGCCCTATACTTACCCAGCTCACCGCAGAGCTCTGCCCTGCAGTTATGGCTGAGAATATGGCCCTGCCACTGGTTTTCACGGTGCACAGATGCTGGGACTGTATGAACTCTCTCATTGGCTGGTGTCTGTGCTTTGTTTGTGTGTAGCATTTTAAAATGGTAATCTGCAGGGGTTTGTTTACTCTGACATCTTTGGTGCTGAGCACAAATTCCTGCAATGTTTTGTTGCGCTGAAATAGGGTGGCTGGCAAATCAAAGAGTCTGTCTAGCGCTTGCTGTAGCATTTTTTTTTCGCCTTGGATGTTTTGTTAATGGAGTAAGGACTGTGTTCAGACCAGTACATGGCCCAGGTGAGGCTCAACGTCACACTGCAGCATTGTGTCCCAGTGGTCAACCACACTACTGTACACTAAACGTGTATAAGGTTTTTCTTTTTTATGTTGTATTATCTTAAAATTATACAGATTTAAAAATGTTTGTAAAATTGATATAGCTTAGAAAAGCTATACATATATATAGGAGTCGTCTCTATGTAAAGTCGATGGCTTAAGCAGGCTGGGCCAGAAAAAAAAGACCTAACTTGTACAGTATGTGCTGTGGACCACACATTACAGAAGCAAACCAGGAAGGAGAATAACTTTCACTGGAGTGAATGGGCACCATCTCTGACTTTGATATCCAGTTCTAATAATATATTCATGGGTTATACTGGACAGTACATTCCTGTCAAATCTTACAGACCATAATTACAAGCATTTTTCCTGCCTTTTGAAAGGATTAATCAAAGACAAAGTGCTCTTTACAAATGATATACAACTAACAAACTATCGAATCTGTGTCTGTCTCTAGAGCCCAATCCTTGAACCTCCTACCTGAAGTAAGGAGAAGATGGTCTTCCATGGCACACATTAATCCAAAAACAAAGCAAGCCTACATTATTGATCACTTTGACTATGGAGTGGCACGCTCGACAGCTTTCAACATCACAGCAAATCAATATGGAGGAGTGCCTGAGAGTACAGAAGGCAAATGATGCCTCTCTGTTTAGAGACTCTGGGAAATTGACATACTGCCAGGTTGAGGAGGCCCGGTCGAGCAGGATATTGTCATCCCTTCAGGATTTATCATCCATATGGATGCGCTGCCATGTAGCACCCTCACTTATTCTTCAACATTATAGACGCATAAACAATAGTTTGTGATTTATACTGTAACACATATAGGCTGTCAAAAACTATTTTAGGAAAATGGGTTCAGTGTCTACCACATCCATTTCTCAACTGGCTGACACTGAGAGCTCATACTGGGTTTGGTGTAAACCTGTACTCAACAAAGGCATTTAATGAGGTAAACCCAGGATACATGTAACTCACCATGGCACAGTGAGACATTCAAAAGAGCAACACCTGTAAAGATTCAACCTGCAGATGTGCTAGTGCAGTCTGGACTATCAAGGTTTCGGTGGGGTTTTGTAACTAGTTCATCTCTGTCCTTCTTATGATGAATCTGTCCCAGCATGATCATTAACCACCGTGTCAAATGGATAAGATAAGACCCATAAGACCTTCTTTGACTGGAGGACTGACACCAAACCTTACTTCACAGCTAGAAACAGTTTTCTTTCCCCATCATACAAATATAAACTCATGTTATGTACATCAGAAGGTAATCAATCATGAAATAAAAGTACTGGATTAGCAGTTATTGTTCTGTGTAACTATAACTAGTCCAATCAGAAGCTTGTGTTTTACAGAGAACACTGTCCAAACCCACATGAAATGAGTAGAGCCGTGGCGAGGATATACGCCTCTCAGAGGTTTTTCTTAATACATGATGTCTGACGATGTCAGAACCAAATTTTTATAGTGCTTCTGGAAAAACTCACATGAAAGCAGAGGAAAAGCTGTGATAGGACTGGGAGCCTTGATATAGTCTAAAATAGGGTTTAATGCACTTTTCCAGATAGTCTCTCCATTCATGGTGTTGCACTCTGATGCTCACATTAAAGTGCCACAAATAAGAGAGAAGTACTTGTTCCTTTCACCTCCACAGCCGGCCAGTGACGCTGTGAAGTATTGATCACCCCATTTGACAAAAGATTGTAAAAAGAAACAAACAAAGTAAGCTAGCATTGTTGCATTTTCCAGATCCAGAATTCACGTGGTGAACACAACTACTGCTGAGCCAGTGTCTCCACATTTCATTATTAAGCTGCGTTGTGAACGCTGCAGTACTTTGCAGAATCATACTAAATTAATAAATAGCCCAAGTGAACATTTTCAAAAACAAACGCTAGACTCAAAACCCAAAACATGTTGAGTTTACTGATATAGAAAATTGTGAAAATTAGCATTTGAGAACTGGAACTAAGCTATTTTCTTTGTCATTTTTGCTTAAAACTGACATAAAAGATTGATCAAATATCAAATAGTTAGACAGCTAATCATTTTTTCTGATTAATCAACTAACTACTGGCCTCTAGAGTACTGGCTGGTTTCTGGTGTCAGGGAAATACTGAAACCGCTGTATAGTAGGGTCAATAGGGACCATGTGTATTCAATGATGCAAAAACACCTGAATTTTATACCTGAAGTGATGGGATCCATAAAACATGGTATGTTATATTTGATATTTCATTAACATAGATATGTAGTATGCTGGAGCTACTTAAGGGAAATTTTAAGGGTATAGGATCATGTAAAGTTCAGTGTGGTTCATTTCAAGCATGGGAAATGAAGAGTCACTTCTATTTCCAGGTGGAAGAACCACAGTTTTAAGCAGTGAGGATCATCAGTCTTGTGCACCTTCTAAAGGAGGGATCCCAGACATTTTAATGGCTTCAGTCATTGCTGAAAATATCAATTAGGCTTTCCTGGGAAGATTCTAAACAAATGAGTAGAACTCTAGGACATATGAGGGATTTTGTACCAAACACCTGACGTGGTATGTCAGAAAATGTCTTGTTTTCTTTCATGTCTTAAGTTACTCTTATAACTAACTGTTTTTTCTACATTTCTAAATTGATTTGGAGACTGCGACTGTTTAAAAATAACTGGTAATATTATTATCTTTACTGCAAAAACAATGAGAGAGAAACTGATGGTGGTCTGGATTACTACATGTAGTTTACTATGGTCTCTCTCTCTCTCACACACCCACACACACACACACACACAGGGAGTTACGCAGCAGAGAGAGCTGATGACACCTGTCTGTCCCTGTTGGGTAGGAGTGTAAAGGTTAAATGTGTGTGTCATGACTGGCTCCACGGGGGTGTGTGGTCAGTGGGGGCTTGCAGACAGCAGGTGGCTACTATAGCTCGCCCATTCACCAACCCCACAGTCTGACCAAGAAGCAACCTGCAGCTCAGTCCAATAATAAGACTTCTAAATTTGCAGTAAGATATACAGTGGATGTGGTGATTTGAAGGGGAAATTAAGGGAATTTCATCCTTGGTCTGCAACCAAAAACTAATAACCTCTGTTAATCATGTTCCAAACGTTTTCTTCCCTCCTCTTCCAATGCATTAAATACAATTAAACTAACGACTGTATTCCTCCAAAATTGCTCTCAAAATAATGCGATATGAGAGTTTCTCGCTCTCCGTCAGCAGCGCGTCTGTTAATTATTTTCTCTGTTATTTTAGCGTCGTGCGGGCTTGAGGATGGAAGGGGCGTGCGTTTAATAAACAGGGCGTGGATTTAGCGATCGGACGGAAAAGGGGAGGGGGTGGGTGATGGGGGGTGTTGTTGAAGGTTTCCTATAGAGCCGCTGCCATGGAGCCACGGGAGCGCACAGGAGGCACGGAGCACCGCGGGACGTAAATCCAACAGCCACCTCACAGCCTTTTGGACTTTGCTCTAGTTAAGAAGAAATTTACAAGTTGTCATAAAGCTTAAACGAGCACTAGAAGACCGGAGACATACGACAGAGAGAGAAGCGGAGGAACATGTGGAGCTTTTTAACGCGCGGTGGCCAAGTTTTGCGCCACTTGCCGCTGTGGCTCGGACGCAGTGATGATTTTTTAAAGCGCTCCCAGTTTGACTAAGTTTTTTTTAAAGACTGCAGTATGAGGTGCTTTGTTGTGCCATGTTTCCTGCGTTGTGTCCTCATGCTCAGGATTGCGACTCATGGGATGTAGTAAATGGAGAGCTGCGTTCAACTTTGGACACCTGAAGGTGCAGTCCAAGCTGTCCGTCTTCTTTACCATGATCATTCTCTTCACGTACCTCTTCTACTGCCTCAACGGATACTGTGACTCCCTGCCCAGACCCGTGTATGACCAACAAACTAACCCACAAAATAAAATCATCTTAAATGATGGAGCACCGGAGCAGCTCGGCGCGTACAACGCGTCCCCGGCCTCGCTCGTCCGGGAGCAGCTGTCGGGCTTGACGAACAGCGACGCTCCGTCTAACAATATCTCTATAGCCAACAATTTCGGCAGCAAAAAGTTCCCCCAAGCCATCATCATCGGGGTGAAGAAAGGTGGCACCCGGGCTCTGCTGGAGTTCCTGCGCATCCATCCGGACGTGAGAGCCGTGGGCGCTGAGCCGCACTTCTTTGATCGCTTCTACGATAAGGGACTGGAATGGTACAGGTAAGCGGGTTTTAAAAAAAATTGACCATAAAAGTATTCAAGAGTTTCCCTGTTCTCCCCGAACGGGAAAAATGACGAGAACAGTAATGAACTGCAAGGGTCAAGGTTCAGGTCAGAAGTCATGAGCGCCTGATAAGAAGTTGTAGCCGCTCACTGTAACTTTCCACTGTCCGGAAATATAAGTTAGAGGGTTAGACTTTCTCTTTCTCTTCTTTAAGATCTGTGTGAAAATTTACTCGTTTATTAAGCCGATTAATTTGTTAAAGGCTACACATATACAGGGATTTAAGATTAACTCATTCCTGTGATATTTATTCCTCTAAATATTGCATTAGACCTGGTGTTAATGTATAGTAGTAAAATCAGGTCATGCATTGCTGGTGGACTGGGACCCCTGTAACATGAGGGCCCAGAAATATCTGTGTTCTCCTCCAGAGTTTTCCAAACTGCCTGTAAATTTGCTCAGTCATGCAAAATGTGCCTGACAGAGTTTCTTTATCTGCAGCAGCTGCACATTAAGCTATTTGGTGCAACTTGTCTTACTGGTCTGATTGGGTGGATGATGTCTGACTAGGCAGGGGTACGTAGCGCTGAGAGTAAAACACGAAAGCTCAACATCTGTGGGCAGTTTTTAGACAATTTTTGGAGCCACAACACGTGTGTTTTTTATTACTTTTTTTAAACCACTATTCTGGACCAAATAAGTGCTTTATTGTGTATTTTCTAGTTCTCTTTTTGCAGCAAATAGTGAAATATTAGCACCTGAGCATGATGTTACAACTCTCCACTTCTTAGCCCACATAAAGTACATTTCTGTGCAGGCACACATACATATCATCTCCTGCTGGTGTGGTCCCTCTCCCTCTCCTCTCTTCATTAATATCTCTCAGCACCAATAAGACGCCGCGCTGATAGCTTCCAAGGGTGGCAGCGTATTCAGTCCCCTGCCAATAAATTGCTGTTTATTGAGCTGATGCGCTGCTTTCCTAAGTGTCCGTGCTGGTCCCCTGAGGGCCTTCGTCACTGCCAGCTCCCCAGATCACAGAGGGAGGATGGGTTGTGGTGGATGGCGGTGACAGTCCGGTGGACATGTGACTGCGAGAGGATCAGCCAAAACAAAGGGCCTGTTTTAGTTTTTTTCTGGTGCAACCCAGACAAATTAGATTTACATATTTAAATCAGTAGATAAAATGGATGCAAGTGAAAGAATGTTTGCCGTAGCAGTGGTCAGAGGTGGATATGGCTGCCTCATATCTGATGAGGGGAAAAAGAGACAGAGAGGGAGGGACAGAGGGAATGAGAAAAAAAGATCTGCGGAGTAAATGACAGTTTGATGAAGAGATGTGGAGAGGAGAGAGGAGAACGCGGAGGTGTGGTGGAAAAATGTGCGGCGAGAGAAGACGACAGAGAGACGCGGGGAGGGATCAATACCGCCGGGTAATGATCGGTTCACTGTGAGGCTCAGGTGGAGGAGCACTAAGTGACATCAGAGATCAAAGCGTGTGTGTGTGTGCACAAGCGCTGATTCACTTTCATATTACTTAGTAGGTCTTTCAGGAAGAGGAAGAGGCAGGGACTTTCCTGCTGCATGCAAGATACATCAAAATGTTTGATGCATGTGTGAGGAGTTATGGCTCACGTGGACAGCAGCTTATTGAGGCAGTTCATAATAACTTTGAGTTTAACTGCTGAAAATGAGTCAAAACATTTTTTAAAAACTGAACCTGCAGAGATGGTTTCAGCACAGACATGCAAGTTTTACTCAAGTAGTTGAAAAAGTCTGTTAAATAGCTGTTTGTAATCAGAATCAACTGCAGTCTTCCCACTCTGTTAGTGATGAGGGAAAGGGCTGAAAGTAAGTTTATTTAATCATCAGTTAACATGCAGAATATTTACTCAATAATAGATTTATCGTCTATAAAATGTCAGAAAATAGTGAAAAAATTCCCCTTCATAATTTCTCAGAATCCAAAGTGACGTCTTCAAATTGTGGTTTTATCTGACCAACAGTCTAAAACGCAAAAATATTCAGTTTACCATCATGTAAGACAAAGAAACGCAGGAAATCCGCACATTTGAGAAGATTAAAGCAACAGAATATTCAACATTTCTGCTTGAAAAATGACTGAAATAATTAAATGGTCATTAATATAGATAGTTTTGTGGGTTTTTTTCTCTTCTGTTGGATGTTCAGTAGTATTATCTACAGCATGTTGGTGCAAAGCTAAATTTACTTAGAGTAAAGTAAGTGTGAGGGTAAAACCCAGCAGGAACACACTCTGGGATCTGTAGTTACTATGGTCACAAAGCATAACTGAACACTAGAAAGGGTTAAAAGGTGAGAGGACCAGCAACCTTTACACGTTTCTTTTACTGCTCTCTGTTGACAGGAAACTGACCTTACCATGTATTCTTTTAACACAGACATGACGCACTCGCTTCTTTTTTTTTCTCTTCCTCCTCTTTTCTCTTTTGAAGGCATAATGAAACGTGTGTTTTTGCTCCGTCCTAATCCGCTGACAGCTCGTGTCAACACCGTGTGAATTGGACTGGTGTAATGACAGGACAGGCATTAACATGGACAGCTCAGGGACATGCACACAGGGTGAGAGGGATTAGGCTCCCAGTCACGGTTAAACAAGGCCTTATGAAGCATTAGTCAACACCCCCCTCACTCTGTAGCACTGGTCCATGATGGGCGCCTCAGTCTTCCTACACCTCAACCTTTACTGCTATAGGAAAAGCTTATTGTACCCTAGGGCTGTGTACTTTACTGGCTTACAGACAAGCAATAAGAGTTATTGGGACTTTTTTTATTTTTATATGAGACACATGTAAATGTTTGAGCCTCTCATCCACTGATTCTCAACCATACACAGTCTATGTTCTCAACCAGGAATACTCCAGGGGGTACTTCTGCAGTTGCCAGGAGCTACATGAACAGTGTTGTGGAGTTTGAGTAATTTGAAAAAACAGAAATTACAATTTGATTTAATATATACATATATATATATATCTCCACATACTGAATCAACCGTAACACCTGAACACCACATGTAACTACACTTGCCAGTCACACCAGTCTGTCTGTGAAATCAGTCTTGTTCAGATGTAATTTTATTCTGCGTGTAGCTTGTTAGCACGCTAGCAGAGGAGTCAAAACAGCTGGGTAAAAGTGATGTAAAACTGGTTGAAACTGTTATCTAAAAGTAATGGGTAAATGTCAAAACAGATAGCTAAAAGTAATGTTAGCCTAACAGATAAATGGTTGAAATATCAAAAAGTAATGCATCAATACTTAAAACTCCAACTTCTGCCATCAAGTGGTAATAGTACGATTACAAATCAATTTCATGAGGAAAATATTATAGGCTAAAAATAACCAGATTGGTATAATTAGTAGTGTTAAACAATCAATCAAGGGTTACTTGAGGTTATCTGACTGGGCTGTAGGGGTAATTCAGAAAAAACCTGCTCTCTTTGTTTCCTTTTGCTTCATTCACTTCACATATCGCATTTATCTCAGTTACTGAGACAGTGTGTTAAGTATTGATTGACAAATCTCAGCACTCAGTTTAGTGGTTTGTGAATAATCAGACACATCTGACTTCCCTTCCCTCTTTCCTTTCTCTCTTCCTTTTCTGCTCCCCTGCCTCTTCCATACCTCCAGATATCATATGTTGTTACAAAAAATATTATTCATTTAGTGTAATTACATGTTAAGTACCGCGTGATTCACATATATCAATTTGAAACAGAACCGTAGCATGTGAAGCCAAAAAAATCATCTGAAACGGGGCTGGAAAGTATCACTTAAACATTTATTCTCTGACAGAGCTCTTCATTTCAAAGTGCTGTCTGTGTCTTTGAGCTCAGAGAGAGGGAGTCTTGGCCCCTGTCTTCAGCTGGTAACCAAGTAAAACACATGGACATCCTTAAAGGAAGCATTTGGCAAATTGTTTGAGAAAAAATGCTTATATGTGGAAAAGTCTTGGCTTTGCCATCTACTGGAAACGATTCTGTGGTTTCGTGGTGGGGAATGAGGGTTTAGACAGCCATGGTGTGCAAGTGAGTGAGTGTGAGCATGTGTGTGTGTGTGTGAGAGAGAGAGAGAGAGATGGGATTCATTCACACTGCCTCAGCTCTACCTGAAGTCCAATCCCCCTCCCCTCCCTCATCTTCTCAGCATCTCTCAGCCTTTACACTATAAATATCCCGCAGATATAAATGTCATTTCCCAATATCGATCACCTAAAATAGGTTCTTTCTATTGATCTCTCTCTCTGTGCCTTTATCACGCTGTTGCAGCAGAAATGAATTAACTTCTGAATATTCAATCTTGTTGACAAGGAGCTGTTACTCCCTTCCTCTGCTGACATTTATACCCCACAGCCTGAGTGTTGCTGGAGTGGATTTATTGGCTTGTTCAGGTCACTCAAACTGTGTAATGTAAAGCCACTGGACGAGTTCTCGCCCTTGTTAGAGCCCCTTTCTCTTTCTCTCCCCTTAGAGTCAATATTTTTTCTCTCCGTCTATGTCGTTCTTTATCGACTCAATTTTTTCTTCTTCTTTTTTCCCCTCATAGTCTCTTCTCTCCGAGGAAGCATGTTGTATAATTCAGCTGAGTTCTGGATGCGCTACCTAGTCAGGAATGTCCAGGTTTTATTTCCTGTCAGACTTTTCTACCAATCACGGGGGATTCTCCGGATGAATTCCTCTCCGCTCGAATTCTTGGAAGCTGCGTGTTGCAGAGAGACTGACGGTGGGTTTTTGGGGCAAAGAGAAGCTTTTCAGGGAAGAATTTGGAAAAATAGGAAATGTATAGATCTTGCTGGAAGAAAGAGGGCTTTGTGCTGAAGACAGGGTTCAATGCTTTACGAGTATTTGAAGCTGCATCAGCGTAGGAAGGAAAAACTACTCGGTTATAGCCACGAACACGCGCTACACTATCTGGCATGTCTGTCGGAACTAATAAACATAACATGCACTGCTGTTTACATGTAAAGCATTTTTAACACAACATGTAAATTAACCTCTGAGAATTTTAGGGTATAATCAAACATGACTTGATAAATTGGTGTGGGATAGGTATGGATTTTTACTCTGATTCAGCTCAGTCATTAATATTTTGACAGCTCGTCATTGGTCGACCTTTCCCCTCCCTGCATGCTGCGTCTCACCCAGTCAGAAATAATGGAATCAGAGCACTGGTGAGAGATGCACGACGAGAGGATTCACCGAGGGAAACTATGAACCTCGCTGCACTTCAATCACAATTACAGAGCACAGACAGAGAAAGTTTGTGTCATCACTGTGACTGATTTTTAATTTCGCTTTCCTGGGTTTTAATTCCAAACTGTCACAGGGAATGTGGATTTTAAGTAACAAGACTCACGAGATGCTGTTACTTTTCTTTCCAGCCACAAACTGATCGAAATCTGACTTCCTTGTTAAACAGACAGGGCAGATAGCAAGGCTGCGAGAGATCTGTGGGATCAAGATGACTGACGAGCCGCCATGTTTAATGCACCGCAGCATAACCATCCTCCTTCTACCCCCCTCCACCTTCTCTTCTCTACATCATTTGCTTTGACTTCTCCTCAACCTCTTGCTTTTTTCCCCTCTCTCTTTGCTTTCTGTCATCTGCCTTTTGTTCTTGATTAATTTGCATACAATAAACGAGTTAAGATGGGAGAAAAAATATATTGAAAATAAGAACAAGATCTGCATGTGCCTCTCATGAGAAAAAGGATTTTGTTCCCCATTAAAACAGCATTAGCAAAGGATCTATACGTGGTCAGAATGGACCAGAGTAAACGAAAACTGTTTCATAGCACAAATGGGCATGTGTTAAGGTGGACTGGAAAATACCACCCTGTCCTTTAAAGTGGTGGCTCCACCTCAACAAGCCCCAACACTAAACTGCTGCTCACGTTAATGTGTCACTATTAATCTCAGTATAATTCCATATATGTTCAGGTGCCAGTTTATAAGTTACGCCTGGAAAAAGCTAACACAGTCCAATATAACAGTCCTGCAATGATTAAAAAAAAGGTTGAGATGTTCCGTTTTAGAGGTGACGATTAAATTGTATGGTCATTTCAGGAGGATGTAGTGGATGTAGTGTTATACTGGCAGGTGTTTCTATTATTATTATCTTGGTCTCAGAATCATTACACTCCTTGTAAGTAGTATGTAATATTAGCATCTGATGTGAGTGTAGTCTTAATTTAAGATTTAAAAATGTAATGAAATATTTTCTTTCACATCATCATAAAAAATGTGTATGCAGGAAATTAAAGGCAAATTAAAAGCCTGCCTATTAAGGCTGCAACTAATGATTATTTTACAGATTAACTATATGGTCAATAAAATATCTGAAAATAGAAAAAAAAAAAGCCTGTCACAGTTTCCAAAAGCCTAAGATGATGTCTTTGATTAGCTTTTTTCTGACCAGCAGTCAAAGAAAACCACCAAAAAGCATAAAATCCTGTTTGGCACGATTAATAAATTACCAGAATAGCTGTTAGCAAAATTTACCACCGCCTTCTTTGAAATCAGCTCATCAATTCATCAATTACATGTTTCATCTCTAAAGTACAATATATTGAAGATTATCCTCTCCAGGAGCTCAGGGGTTTGAATTACTTTTTAATTCTGCTGTGTTCAGGCTCTGTATTTTTCCACTGTCGTACATCAAAAAACAGGATTTCAAAACAGTATCCGTTCTCTTCTCCGTTTATGTCAATACCATTCGTAGTTGCAGCTGCAGAGTTACTCAAATCCACACCCAGTTTACCATCACTGGCCTGTCTGGAGAGGCAGGTAATTATTGATGTTGTGTGTGTGTGTGTGGCCGTACACCTCTCACTGGTGTCCATCTCTGGTTAATGTCTGACTGCTCTGACTAGGTCCGGGGGTGGGGGGTTGGTGGGGGTATCGTGAGAACCTGCAGCCGTCCTGAGAATCCCTCAGAGAAACACACCTTTCTTTGTCAGCTTATAAAACCCTCCTAGAAAACCCCCATCGGTTTGACTTAACCAACTTAGAGGAATTGGTTAATTGTCGGTGATGTCTGTGCTGGTTTCAAGAGGAAATGAGATTAATTATGCCTGAAACTCTGGCGCACAAAGCTAGGGCTGAATTTGAGGACAAGCAAAACATCAAACAAGACGGGGCGATGGGAGGAAATCTGGAAACCAACACCAGCTCCCGCTTCATGTCTATCCAAACTCTTCTGTGTGTCCTGCGCTGTGTTGATGTGTGTGTAAACGTAGCCAAGACCTGACGAGGCCTCTCTGACGAGCCTGATAGACGACACTAATAGCGGACCGCCGAATGGACTGTTTCCAGTTGTAAAAGTCGTGCCTCTGCCAGCGCTGATTTCCGTTTTTCTGCTTAAAACACTGCTAACAATGAGCTGAGAAACCACAAGGAGTGGCAGGCTCAAGCTGCTCGGAAGTGGTTTTTCAGGATCGGACAGTATCGGGTGTTCTTATTGGTCGGGACCTGGGGAGTTGCCAGACGAGCAAAAGTCCATATTGAGTCGATTACAGTGTTTCTGAGGTGTGTGTGCCACATGTGTGTGTACTTGTTTAGAAAAGCTGTTTAATTAGTGAAAACATGGATGTTTTCTCTGTCGCCTGTGCAGAGTCAGAGCAGAGGGTAAACATTACAGTATGTACACATTGTCTCGTGTAATCTTTAACTGGACTGGCTGAACTACAGGCTAAATCTGTTTTAACTGCAGGTTAAAAGATAAGAAACAGCTGTTTAGTTTAGTCTGGGGTTCATGAAAAGTGTGTTTTACACCACAATATGCACAACACACACAATATTACAATATACAGTAACAATTAGAACTTTGACATGTATTTTTTTTTAAATTAAATTATATACTTGCTATACATTTAAGAATATATCCACTACTCCTTTATGTGTAACTAGACATGTTATATTTTCTGTCAAATTAATTCATAAGATCCAGGCTATTATCATGTGGTAATGATATGAATATTTCATAACAATGTCCGAGTTATTATCAGTAGAATCAAAGAAAAAAAATATTAAACTACTTTTATTGTTTATATTTATAATTGACATGTAATGCAAACTACATATGAAATCTGTCCATATACTCAAATACATTTTAATATATTCAAAATCTTTTTTTTAAATACATCATATAATAAATGAATATGAGCCCAAGGGTTGCAGCTAACAATAACTCATATTATTATATCAAATAATGGATCAATTGTTTGGTCCATAAAATGTCAGAAAATACTGTGGCAAAGAAATGTCCATCACAGGTTCCAAGAACCCAAGCATGACATATTCAGATGTACTGTTCATGTTCAACCAAAACAACAACAAACAAATTTAAAATGATGGAAAATTAAGAAAACCAGCTAATAATTACATCTGAGAAAATGGAACCAGTGAATTTTGGGTGTTTTTACTTCAAAATAACTTAAATGATTAATTGATTAACAAAATATTTGCCAATTGATTTTCTGTCAGTCTACTAACTGAGGAATCAACAAGTCATTTCACTTCTAATGTGCTAATACCTTAATAAATTGAGAGGTATTTATTCCTAAAGACTTCTTCCAGACCAGTGTTGCATTTAATTACCAGTCAACTGAACTGAACTGAGTCCACGTACATTCCCAGCTCATCACACCATCTCACTAACAGCCCAATTATGTAACTGTGGCGAGGACATCATGACATCACTGAGATCGAGATGCAAAACGCAGGAACCATCCTGCTGTAATCTGTCCGTCTCTCCACCCCATCTATGCGTCCGTCCCTCCCTCCAGCCTGTGGCCCCTGGAAGCTCCTAGATAAAGCCACACAAGTAGGCCACTGTGGGCCCAGCAGGAACAAGACTGGAGATTTTCCCATTTGATAAGTCAGGAGGGGGTGGGAGCAATCAGTAGCGCACACACATACTCACACACATTTACTTACGCTTGCTCATATGGACACATACAGTACTCTCAAACATTCAGACACACCCATCAGGCTTTGCTTTACTTCCATGTTCTGTTATTAGAGATTTGTTACGCCATCGGAAAGACATAATCACTTGATCCCCTCTTCATGTTCTTAATTTTCTCTTCTTTTTTTGTGCTGTAGTCATTTTTGAGATCCTACTTTCCTTTTATTCCTTTGGATTTTAGTAACATCTTTGGGGATGGTGCTCATTATCATTGCTGTGCTTGTTTTTTTCCCTCAACAAGAAAGTAAATAAGGGTGTTTCCCAAAATGCAAAGCTACTGCTTTAAGACAAATCATTAGTGTTGCATCAGTCAAACTGTCAGTAGTCAAACTTTAGACAAACAGTTGCAGGCTGACACTACCTGCTCAAACTGTGAAAATGAGTAGCTTTGTGAAAATTCACACGTACACTCTAACCGAGACACACACACTGAGATCTTCCTTCCTCTGTCATTAGGGCTGCCCTGGTTTCTCAGAGGAAACTCTGACTGACCACTTCTCATTCACTCACTGCTCTCAAGCCCTGTGATGTCTCTATTAACTGTTACGCCTCTATTTTTCCCCTCAGCTAGACACATTCTTCTGCTCTTTCCTACCGACCTACCCCAGTGATGCAAAACCTCCTCGGTAAAAATACTCCTCACCACCCGGGTGCGTCTGCCAGACAGTAACCTTCGGAGTGTGTAATAGCCCCACCACACACACGCTGAAGTGAGATACAGTGAGATGAAGTGCGGGCAGTATGGGCTTATGTAATGCAGATATTGTGTAAAGCACTCATGTGTAATAACTTATACCAATATTCAGTGTGTATTTATTTCATTCCTATGAGCAGAGATGGTTTCCACCTGAATTTCCCTTTTCTTCGCTGGGAAAACCTGTGAAACCTCATTTAAACTCTGCAATGAAAACCAGATGTAATTACTTATCATTAATTACTTTAGCCTTTTCATGTTGTCTTGGCAGCCTGACAACCTGAAGTTTGAATGCCTAAAAATATAAGAAAATATCCAAGAGAGAGGCTTTCTGTGTTTTTACGTAGAAATGGATACATTTAACAAAAGGCTAAATACTGGCCAGAAACATCATCCAACTAATGTGATGGCCCACCTCCAACAGACACAAAGAGAAGCACTACTTTACCTTCCCTTTTATTGAGTTGCTTACAGTTCCCGCTGACTTGTAATCAGCCCACAGAAGCTCCTCAGCCCTGTATTTGCCATCGGTAATAACAAACCTCTCCCTCCACGCAGCAGTTTTTACAGATCTTTGAACACACACAGGCAGACCGTATCTGTCTTCATATGTCCCTCTGTAGTGGTCGAGGATGTCAATGTGTTTAAAATTCCTTCACACATGTCAAATGTATTCATAACAGTCTCACTTTGAAGGATACAGTAGAGGCCAAGTAGAGGCTTTGAAGTCGTGCGAGAGAGATGGGGAGGCTGAGAAGTGGAGAAAAGAGAGGAGGTGAGGGAACTGGAGGGACAGAGGAAGGAAAAGGGGGTGAGGCACACAAGCTGTGTACGAAAAAGAGAGCTGCACATGATGACATGTTGCATTACATGATCCCCCGTGATCCTCCCGGTGGTCTCGCCCTCTGAATCACAACCATCTGCCTCTGACCTTCGGGGTGGAAGAGACCATTTCGTGCAGCGCAGGCTGATGGGGATTCAGAGGGTCCGGGGGTCTGGCCCAGCAGAGTCGGTATGGATCACAGCTTTCAGAGCTCCGAACCCTGGGACCAGAGGGAAACTTCCTAACCTAGAAACACTTCCCTCATCTCCGCCATACACACACACACAGGCAAACACACACAAACTGAGGACTTCATTGCTCCCAGATGTGGATCCATCCTGTGGAAGGCATGTTCAGATGGTTGCTGGGTGAATGTGTGTGCGTGTGTGTGCTGTTTGCCACGGCAGAAAGCAGAGAGAGAATAAGATGGGTGGTGTACAAACAGAAATGAAAATGGCTGGATGTGGACTGGAAAAGCGATAATAGCCACTGTGTTTACAATACCTGCAGGTGCCCTTTTTATTTAGAAATCTACACACACTCACATTTGAGAGGCACTTTAGTGGGTAAACACCATCATTCAAGGCAACAATCAGCCTCACAAAGTCATAGAGGAGTAACTACTATAACAGCGAGGTAGACAGAAAAGGGTTTTCATGCTGCAAAGCAACTGAGTAAGTTGTAAAGCCTTTGTTTTATGCCCTTTTAGATCATTTTACCACAGAAATAATTGACGTAGACCATACACACACAATCTGCCTTTGGAGAGTCCTCAAGGAAAGTGAGGGGAAAATGTAGTATCTACAATCCTAATGTGTTCTTTGGCCTTTTTCTTCTTTTAAATTAGTTTGTTCAAGACAATAAGTTATTTTTGATTATTTATATCTAATAGTTCATAGTGGTCGAGTGCGTCTCTGTTTTGCTGTGTGTCTGTCAGTCAGACTACCATTTGTAATATTTCTATTGAAACTGATATAACAATTTGATACATGGGGTTAACTGAAAGGGGTACTTCAGTGATTTAGTATTGCAGTTTCACATAGCTTACAAGAGACAGATTTTAAAAACTAAGATCAAAATCAAAATCTATGCAGCTGAGGACAAGATATTCTGACTGTTCTCTAGTATGGGTCAAAGTCTAAAAATTTAAACCTAACCATGTAAAAACTACTTAAACATACATTTTCCATGACCGAACACAACTGCACTTTTTGTATGAATTCATCAGCATGGTTAACACCCACAGCCTCTTGCACTATGCCCCCAGTTTGTAACACAAGCTTTCTGTTGAAAGATTGTAGTGTCAAAGCCTAAACTCATATTATACTGACATCACCACAGTCATTATTTCAAACTTTATAGAAAGCTCAGCCAGAGCAACACAACGCTGTAGTACTCTCCATGATGGGTAAACTGAACCTCGTGTGTAAAATCATTGAGTGAGCCTGGATTCAGTTAAGGTGAGCTAGACTAGTAACTCACTAGCAGGACCACTTAAACATTAGTTGCTTTTTTCTCGATCATAATTGGATTTAGACTGTGATAGCAAACTGAGTTACCGAGATCTCAGTTAATCAAAGTTGATATTTTTCAACTACAGATAATAGTTGGGGGCAAAGACACTAAATAGACCTTTAGCTGAGGCTAACTGTGGCTATTAGACCACTAGCTAGCTTAAACTCGATACAACTGTCTCTCTCTGTGGTAGAGTGGGTCGGTGAGCCCAGAGTTTACCAAGCCAGAGTGCAGAGTGCGGTTTGGCTTAGTTTTTAGCTCCATTTTGTAGATACTGCAAATTCTATGTAGTGCTTTCATGGAAATTGCACATTTTTGTATGCCATATTCATTTTTTATGTAGTTAAAATGTCACAAGATAATGTATTAAGTCAATTTTGACCAAACATGTAGTTAATTCAACTTGGCTTGTAGGGCAGACATGGAAAATGCTATTCAAATAATGTTTGTCTACTACATCCATATAAAGTAGCCCTGCTCCTCTCCTGTTGGGTTTTTGTCGAGAGCCCGACATAGGTCACTATACACAGGTCAGTCAGGAGTCCTCAAATTCTAGTCATAAACAGTAGTCTATTAGCCTGCAGTGCTTTAAACAGACCCTAATAAAGCTCAGCCCACCCACACAGACCACAGCTAAAAGTGTGTGAGAGCGCCTGGACACATTTGTATGCACAGATAAACGCACATCTGCGTACTTTCAAAACCCAACCGCATTCCTGCTCCAGATGCTAACGGTAAAGGTGTGATGAAAACAAACATCAGGTCGCTAGGTTCCCCTAACCTCTCTTTGGACAACTTACAGAGGCTGGCAGGCAGCAGCATCGCACACACTCCAGCTGGTATCAGATAAAAACATCAAACACTAGGTTTTCATCTTTATGAGAGAAAAAGAGATTAGACGCTTCTGAACAGCAGCTTTAGGTTAATGAGAGGATTTTGTGCCTTCTCGGGTTGCTGCTGTTTTTTTCTTCTCTCCATCTGTACTCTTAACTCTCCCTTTTCCCTTTATTGTCACTGCCCCTTCTTCTCTTTGCTCTTCTTCCTCTCCTATTCCCCCCACCCCACTCTAATTTCTCCCCCCTGTACTCCACCGCTGTGTGGCCTCCTCCTGGGCTTTCTTTTTGTAGCCAGGCTGTTCTGTGATTACAGGCTAGTGGTCCAAAATGTAAACATGATGTCAATGGCAGCACCACTCAGCCTTGCATGGAGCACCATGGCTTCCATTAGACTGACTGGATGAAATTAAACATCCATTTAGTACTATAGACACACACACACACGCAAACACACTGGCACCTCAGTTGTTTTTGCTTTCAGATCTGGTTGTGGGCAGTGGATGTCACAGCCGCAACCACAGAAAAACTCTAAAAATACCTTGCATATTATTCTGCATCTTGTGTAAAAGAAAGTAGAACATAGTGTGGAGACAACACCCATTTTTGAGAGTAGAAAATTGTTTTAAAACATCAACAGTAACCATCAGGTTTTAGCTGCTGCCCCTTTAGAGCAGAGAGATTATTTCTAGAGCCACTAACATTAAAGAGTCATACTGGGAGAAGTTTATCATAATAGAAGCAGACTCCCCTGGCAGTAACATGATGGGACCCGAATGCTTTGCAGCCAAAAATATGGTGATTAAAGGATGCAACTCTCCGCTTTTCTCTACTGGAAATATTCACTTAATTGCTCAGGCATGTTCTCTCGGGGGTTTTTGACAGTCATTCTGGGAAATGTAGGAAACAAAGGTAAAAGAGGCAGGTTGAGCAGAAGTATATGCACCAAAACAACACGCAATTACCACAAAATAACCTCAAAGATTGATGACACATGAGCGTAACGGTATCCAGGGGTGGAATTTTCTCTCAAAGCCAGAGTTGTTAAACTTTCCCTGGATCCAAATGGGAAATTTAGCTTCTTTTTTCTGGTACCCAGATTCATAAAAACTATATTGCCCTTCACATCATGTGGTGACCAGAAATAAGCCCACAGGCTCAGAAACTTGGTCCCAGAGCCATAGGTTGTAGCTTACACTTTGGCCTAAAATGCCCGTTGTAATACATCCCAATGTAGAGACGAGTCATAGAAACAGCATTGTTTTTCTAAACTTTTCTCCCTTTAGTATTAGCAGTATTTTTCTCAATTTTGTTTTGCCCCAGCCCTGTAATACAACTTGGAGGTTTCTTATGAATTCCATAAGTTGTGTATTTGGTGTTATCCTCGAAGCTTCATGCCAGGGGACATGCCGGGCTTGGAGCTGAGTGTGTGTGTTGGATCAGAGAAAGAGAGGAATGGAGTCGGCTCCATCACCACACACCAGAGCACAGAGCCCCATAAGCCCTTCACTTACAGACCAACCACGAAGACTGCGACCCAACCATCACCACATGCCTGCTGAGGAGGGAGGGGGAAGCATGGAAATTAGCTGAGGGATCTTTCACAGTTGCAACACTGGCATTCCTCACTGCTTAGATTTCTATAACGCAAACTGAAATTTGAATCTTCCTTTTAAACTCAGCGAAACCGGCTCTATTTTTCTGTTGTGCTTTTTTTATGAGAGGAAAATTGGCTGGATATTTTTCACAGCGGAGGTTATTAGATTCCATTTTAGCGTTACAGTAGCATTTGAATGAAATAAACGACACGAGACAAATAGGTTTTCCTTTCCCTCCCATTTCCCTTGTTTTATATACAATCTGCTCTGGCACGTTATATGTACTCTCAGTCAAATACAGGCTTTAGTTAGGGTTTGTTGAACTTTCTAAGGTACTACTATGTCGTCTCAGCCTCTGAGTCATCTAAGTAGGGGTGAAGATCAAGAGGAAGAGGGCAGCCCAGTCCTTTAAAAGCCAAAGTGTGCCTAGAATACCTCAACCACTGATGATAATAACAATCAGAAGGCCAAAGGCAATAACCAGGACTGAACGAGAACACATGGCTTGCCATGTTATGGGACACTTTTGGACTCTTGCCTGCTGTTTCCGTAGGATTACTAATAAGACTACTGCGGCCAAATAGTCGATAAATCAAAGGATAATTCCAGTTTATTACAATAATGACCAGTTTTGGCCATTATTTCTATCAATTGTGATAACACTGCACTCATTAATGTAACTGCTGAGATCTGGGAACATGGCAACATTGCTACAACAAAGCCCAAGAGGGCAAAAAGTGAGTGGTCAGATGATCAGACAGGTTGTAAACGAGCCAAAGGTCTAAACCACTTTGTTTAGAGGTAACACTGATTTGTCTTTCAAATAAGTTTGGCTAACCGTAGTTTAAAAGGAGCATAGGTGTAACTAATACAATGAATGACGGCTGAACTGTGCGTAGCTACGTCAGTTTCATTGCACACATTGGCACTCGTGGCTTACTGGTGACATGCAACACCTGTGCTCTTCCTGCCCTAACAAGTCAAAATGTCTGTTGTGAAAAAGGCCTATAAACATTGTGAATGTAATATTTATATTACCAATAAAAATAAACCACAAAACAAACACTTCTCTTTTCTATAGATAAATAGGTAGCTGTTACTATTAACTGCTGCTTTTTCAAGAATAAGTAGAATTTCAGAGAAAGATAGAGATAGAAAAAATGCATTGAATAAGATGTGATAGCAATGTGATTACTTTTTAGCTTGGCGCAGGGGCTGTATGTGTAGATATGCAGTGACTCAAGAGTAGTCTTATTTTCGCGTAGTGTGTTTTTAGTTGGCTTGCCAGCGTTAGTCGCTGTTCCTACATTCAGGAATTACCCGGGTTTGTTCATAGTTAGAGGGCGTGTGAACGGCTTCATCAGAGGGCGGACTCCTGGGAAGCAACATCCTCTTATTGGGCTAACATTAAGCTAGTTGTTGATGCTCAGACATAAAAACAAACAAAAGTAAATAAATACAACTCACCAAAACGCAGACTCAGACGGAGCAAGTTCACGGCAGGTGTCCTCAGCAGCAGGCAGGGTGGACTCTTCACCAGCAGTGAAAGACTTCTTAGCCTTAGCAACACGGTTAGCCACGACGGACGATGCTCCCACTGCAGCCACATTTGTTCCTGTTGTGGTCTTCAAGACTTGCTTCTGTCCTTCTTGTTCACGTCTTGGGTTCAGACTTGTCTTTTAATGCAGGGTGTGGCTTTGTCTCCATGTTTTCGAAGCCGTTTTGAAGGCTTAATTGCCTCACTTAATAGCCCACATATTATGCAGAGCATGTGAATCACCTGTCGCGATAAAGCTGTATTTTACGAAGGACTCTTGGTATTTCCCACTAAATGTAACTTTGTTTTTCCTGACAGTCTCGGCTTTTCCTGCTGTGTCATCATTGGGCCCTTTTCTCTTTTCAAAGAAGCTCTCCACAGACATATGTTGTTTTCTCATTTTAGCTAGTTCGCCGGTCAGTTTACTTTTTCGGGTGTCACAGCCATGACAGGTATGTGTCAAGCGGTATCAGGAGGCACAGGCGGATGTGATGCGCAGAGGTTCCGGTTATTTTTCAAAATAAAACACATTCCATAAACTCCGATAGTTAATAAAGTGAAATAAAGTAAATTATTTATTCTTTCTGTGCGGTCCAGTACAAAATGGTACAAAATGATCCATGTAGTTGTTTTAAGACACTTTAGGTGGCACAAGGCTGTATCAACAAAATTAACATAATTAAAAAAGATATAATAATGAGAAACAGATTAAATTTTTCAAGTAACTTTCCCAAGACTTTATATTAAGTGACAAGGATTAATTTGTAGTACACACAAATGGAGAAAACAAAGAATTAAAGTGAAAAATTTAGCAGCAGCAACTTTTACAACCCTGCTGTGAGACTACCAGCCGACATAACAGTACTGTGGTTATTATTTCAGTCCTGTGGGACACTCCCCCACCATCGAGGAACACAGCGACAAGCAAGAGGAGAGTGAAAGTCCAGGCAGTTATGAGCCTGTTTAGGAGGAAGCAGCGGATGAGAGGAAATTACTTTTCTGAGGTTAATATAGCCTTGCGGTTTTCCTACAGTAGCCGCTCACAGACTCCCTCCCAGTCTGCGCTGACATGGTCACTCCATCAATGCCAGCAACTAATGTCATGTTTATCTCCCTCTAATCACAGATTTAGCCCACTAATTACAAAGCAAAATCAAAAAACCTTCAAGGCAAAAGAGGCATCATCAAAGGAATGTACTGAGTTATGAGAATATCAAGGGAATGTATTAATTTTTGTCTAATATGTTATTTTTGTAATATAGAGCATATGTTGGCCTTTTCTCAAGTATAATCTTTTGGAATGTTTAGAGTACAGTTTAATTAATAGCAGTCTCTCTCTCTGTCCTTCTTTTCTCTTTCATCCAGGAACCTGATGCCTCGTACACTGGAGGGTCAGATCACCATGGAGAAGACCCCGAGTTACTTCATCACCAAAGAAGCCCCTCGTCGCGTCTTCTCCATGAGCCGCCACACCAAGCTCATCGTGGTGGTGCGTGACCCCGTGACCCGGGCTGTTTCTGATTACACCCAGACTCTGTCCAAATCTCCCGGGCTCCCGTCCTTCCAGAACCTGGCCTTCCGCAATGCCACCACGGGACTCATCGACACGTCCTGGAGCGCCGTACGCATTGGCATCTACGCCAAGCACCTGGAGAACTGGCTGCGCTTCTTCCCGCTCTCACGCTTCCTCTTTGTGAGTGGCGAACGCCTTGTGACGGACCCGGCAGGCGAGATGGGGCGGGTCCAAGACTTTCTAGGACTCAAACGTGTGGTGACAGACAAGCACTTCTATTTCAACCAGACCAAAGGTTTCCCCTGCCTAAAGAAACCAGAGGGGAGCAGCAGGCCACGATGCCTGGGGAAGTCTAAGGGCAGGCCCCATCCCCAGATCCCCTCTGAGGTCCTGCTTAGGCTCAGAGACTTCTATAGACCCTTCAATCTCAAGTTCTACCAAATGACCGGCCACAACTTTGGCTGGGACTGAACAGCTACTCACCAAAGCTCCTAAAACTTTTAGTAGCATTCTTGTTCAGTCAACTTCCAAGACCAGACAGGGATATCTTGAAGACATTGTGTGTTACCAAAGCGTTTACTGTGCAAAATATGTATTTCCTTCCTTTCTTAAGCTCTGAATGCAGGATCTGCCAACAAATACCCTGCCTTTCCCACAGGTTTACAAAAGCCAAGCTAACAAAATTTGTGAGAGCTTCAATCAAAAGAAAAGCTAGTGAGAGGCACTGGTTGTGGCTCATGCTGCAGCAGTGTTACGGGCTCAAGCCAGATTGAGGCATACTGCTTATTTTGCTTAAAACTGGAACTTCTAGCACTTGGCACCCCGAGTGCCAGAAGTATGCTAAGCTGTCATTGCTGTCCAAAACACTTAACAGTACAACGTCTGCATTGAAAATAACACCAGAGAGAAACCAATGCTGCAAAGCGATGTGCCTAAAGTTAAACCAAATGGCAAAAGAGTAACAAGCCTTGACAGCCGGGCACAGCTACGATAAACCAAATGACATGTTGGAGCTTTGAGAGGGACACAGGAGCTCTGCAGACAGCGAGGAAAGAAGCAACGGGGTTTGATTTCTGCACAATGGTACAATTGAAATAAATGTAAATGTGTGCTGTTGAGACGTAAATTAATCATTCAGAATCACTTAAATCACATCAGCGTTTTTCAGTTCACCTTTACACAGTGTATGCAGTTTTAGGAAGTTGTTTTTGCTTCAGTTCTTTCAGTGCAAGCTCCTTTTTCTGGACTGTCTTTTAATTTTCTATAAATTAAAGATAGAGCAAAACACAGGGGGAAACCTGATACTGGTACAAAAAGGTACCAGATACATAAAACAGTCCACTATGTGCTGTAAATTAGCTGTTATTTATGTCTCCATGCTTGTATAAAATGTTCTTTACAGACCACACCTGTACCTGTGATTGTTCTCTACTTCTTTTAACTCACACTCACCTCCACAAATGATACTTATGTACAACTGTATATTTCTAAAAGACTAATTTATAAGATGACAAACTATTGTTGAGTTGTTTACCTTGGGACTTTTGTATTTGAAATTCTGCTGGAAATTCTGAGTAAAACTTTTATTCTAAAACATGTGTTTGGGTCTCTTTTTTTTTTTTTTGCCCTGCATTTCTGAGAACCTCTCAGTTCGTCCTCTTTGTGTTTATTCCAAACAAACCGATATTGCTGCTGCTGCAGGGAATACAAAATACATCTGTTGGACAGATGATTTTTCCCTGGAAGAGACCTACCAGGGTAATTAGAAAACAAAATCTAAATAATCACTTTTGATTTATTTCAGTAGATGATTTAGTAACTTATTTATTATGTGAAAATGTTATGTGGATTGTTAGTTTAACCTTTGCCATTTAAAAAAAAACAAGTGTTAAACTCACAAACCACATGTGTAAATAAGAGTTATATGAGAAGATTAATACCACTCTCTGTGTGTAATATGAAGCCAAGGGTTGGTTAGCTTAGCTTAGCATAAAGACCGCAAACAGGGGAACTGTTAGGTTACAAAATGCACCTAACATCATCTAAATATCACTGTGAGCTTTTTAAAAATATATATCTCTATGTTTATGACATCAACTCAAGATTTCCACTGAGTTATAACCAGTTAATTAAAACAGTATGGCAGTACAAGACCTTTAAAACAACAACAAGGCTTTCCTCAGTTTACAAACCTGTTTTCAATGTTCATAAGGGAACCATGTTGAAAAAATTAACAGCAAAACTTGCCCTCATGTTCAAAGGAATGGTTTGACATTTTGGGAAATACACTTTTTCGCTTTCTTGCTGAGAATTAGATGAGAGGATTGAAAACACTCTCATGCCTGTGCGCTAATTATGAAGCTACAGCTAGTAGCTGGTTAGCTCAGCTTAGACTGGAAACAGGTTTAGCTAGGAGGCCTGGCTCTGTCCAAAGGTTAGAAAATCTGCCTTCCAGAACCTCTAAAGTTCACTAATTAACCCGTTAGATCTCATCTTTTTAATGCAGATTTTATTACTTTCAGACATAGCTAAATCTTTATGCTGAGCTAAGCTAACTGTCCTGGCTGTAGCCTTACACTGAAACAGACAGGTGCCACAGTGGTATTGATCTTTCTTTCTACTCTTGGCAAGAAAGCAAATTAGCGCATTTCCAAAAATGTTGAATTTTTCCTTAACGCATGAGTGACTGTTTAGTTCGTCTTCAACAAACAGAGGGGGAGTGAAGCATGAGGGGGGAGGACACAATAGGCTGAGGTGGTGAGGTTCATAGGGGCTGTAGGAACACAGGGGCTAAATTTGAAGTTAACATAGCACAGTGGCTTTTCTGATGTGTAAGCAATCAATTCACCGGGGTGATTGGTGACCTTCTGGGGATGGCAATCTTTGACCTCTTCGCTCCCCCTTGACCTGTGAGCCTGGTCATCATAAACTGCTGACCGCTACCACCGTCACTGGGTTGGTTAATGGAGTCGCCCTGCATGAGCTATGAGCGTGGATACATGCTCCACTCTCACACACGCGCTCACACACAAATAAGCACATACATAGGCCTACAACAACTCCTCCCTGACCCATTAATATTGCATTCCCAACCTCTGGGACCTCCACTGAAGGGAGATGGTCTGGATCAATAACTGCCTGTTTAGTTTATAGGCGACGGGGATATGTGCTTATACGTACCATGTCCCACTGTCTCTTTGATTTAACTCAGGGGTCGAACATGGGTCGCTATCGTACATTTGTAAAATATTATTTAACACCTGATATATCTTCCATACATCTGTAATCGATGCAGGGCCTAAACACAAATACTCAGGGGCGCACACATGGATGCTGGACCAGGGTATGACTTTAATCTTTGCTACACAGTCACAATGGGGTTTCTTTGATATCTATCTACTTTCTAATTTATGTGGTTGTTAAAGTTCATATTTCATTACAAATCAGTGATGGTATCAGTTTGATTCAATTCCCTAGTTACCATTCCTCAGGAGCTACATCCATGAAGAGGTCATAAAGTGAGGAAATTCAGACAAGGAAGGAAACTTGGCAAAGGCAAATGTACAATTTTTGGTGGGAATGCCATATTGTAGGTGAACTTAAAGCTGCACTAATCAATATTTTTATTGTCAAAATGAATCAAATGGCAGTGTTGAATCCTCTGAGTATTATCAACCGATTCTGCAGTGTGGACCTTTGTGGCAACTTTTAACTCATTGTATTGGATTTCCTGCCCAAAACCTTTTTTGTGTTTTTATTCACTCTCACAATTTTCTCATCAAAAAATGTGACAAAATTGATAATGAAGTCACAGTACACTAGTAGTCTAGTATCAAACAGCAGACAAAGTTAGCAGCTAGTGAGAAAAAAAATCACTTTAACAGCCAACAACATTTTCAGAATAGACTTAAGGATGATTACCAGGAAGTTACCTCAGGAAGGTTTTACTAAAACTTACAAGCATTTGACAGGTGGGTGGTGTTCATTTTCCACCCTGCATACTCTTCAGTTATAGAATGACCTCAAGTCACACAACCCCATACATGGGTGAGGAGTGCGTAAAGGGAATCAGCCAGCTATGTCGTCGAGTTGCCCACCGGTGAAAAGTTTCCTTTATGTCTCTCTCTGCACCAGAGAGCCCTGAGACCTGAGATAGGAGCGAATCTCTCATTCATCAGCTGACTGAAGTTATTCAGGCCTGAAGGTATTGATATGCAAACAAGATGGTTCAGCTGCAGGTCTACAGAACAGGCCTTTATCCAAAAAGCCCTGGCTCCGTTCCTGATACATTTCTGTGTCGCTCACACAATGACCCCCCTGTCAATGGTCCATGTGAGCGTCTGGCTCCACTGAGGGTGCATAGGATCCAAACACCCATGGATTAGGCCAGACCAGGATATCGGGATGGATGGGCAAATGTCAATCCTTCAGATCTTTACACCCCTAATGAAAGCGACTGGTGACCCTTACTGAGGAGGTCAAGTATCCTCACTGAGGCGGGAGGGAAATGGCTGCTTGAGGAGTGACTGCCAGTCTGCCAGTCCTCTAAACAGGGCACTGCATAGGTTCAGTCAGGGACAGAACAGCTGGAGGACAGGGGGATGTTTTTCAGAAACCACAACACTTGACAGGCAGTTACACAGCTTACCGCAATGCTTACTGCATGTCCACACTGATGCAAATTCATTCTTAGTTTATTTGGTGAAATTTCACCATCCATTCTGAAAAACCAAACAAACAAAAACACTTACTTTGTTGCTTTTATTGGGCATGTGCCACATAGCACAATATTTTTGGAGCATTGTTTTACATTCTCACAATGCTGAATTGAGGATCACACACTATCAAGAGCCACATGTGAGACTGCTTTAATAAGATTCATACACACTACCTAAAATCAGTGAAGAAAAATCCTGTTGCCACAAAATGAAGAAAATGAAAATGTGTGCTCGCATTTGATAATTAGTGCCAGTAATTAAGTACAGCTGAGGCTAATAGGAATGTCACACAGCTTTTTGCCTCATACCAGCTAGGATTGGCTAACAGTGTAGCTAATGGATAGATGAATGGATGATGGCAACAGATAAAAGTCAGGGGATCTCCAAAATTATTACAAATAATACTTGGTGGGACATTGATGTCTGTACCAAATTTCATGGTGATCCATCTTGTAGTTGTCAAGATAGTTCAGTCATAACCACAAATGTCAGCTGATGGTGCCATTAGTAGAAAAGTCCATGGATCATTAGAATTCATCCTCTGGGGATTGTGAATGTGAATTTCATGGCAATCCATCCCATAGATGTTGAGATATTTCAGTCTGGAACCAAGTGGTGAACTGACCAACCAATGCTGCCATATCCCTTGAACCACACTGGTTGCATGGCCAAAAGTATGATTATTAAGGTGAATTAATGCTGCAATGAATCAGAGCCTATGTAAACATAAGATTGTTGACCAAATCCTGCCATTGATGCACTCTGAAAACCCACTGAATAAGCACTAAATGCTCAGGCTTGTTTTCAGTTTGGTTACTGAAAACAAGACTGTTCTGTTCCCACTGCCAAACAGCACCACACAGCCTATCTACCATCCACATTCTCTTTTAATGACCCAAACAACATCTCCTCTCACTCCTGAAGTGACTTGAACAACTGGTCACTGGTCACTGGTCTGTTCCATGACTTCCTCCTCTCTGTGGAGGTCAGGATCAGCCCTCTGGCCTGCCCAGAGGTCAGAGTTCAAAGTGCCTTTCACCAGAGCCACATTTGACCATCATGGGGTTATTCTCAGACTGATGAAAAAGAGTGATTAATCTGTTACCGTCCCCATGTAATGGACTCATTTACTGTGAATGATAGAGCTAAATTGGTCATTATTGAGCAAATTGCTCAGGGGAGCAACCTTTCGAGTGACATCATTATGTATGATCCGTTATGTTTTGCCAGATTGAAGCTGAGAGTGAATGTGGTGGGATTTCAATCAGCTACAAAATAATACATCAGTCTGAAATGTAGATCACTCAGTGTAACATAAGATGAAATGAAGCATAGATTTAATTAAACAACTGCCTGCCAGAGTGATTTCTTTGTGGGTGGGGTGTGTCCTGGTGGTCACTTGATAGAGGAGTCATCTGTTGACCTTTGACCTCTAAGTATGAAAGTATAAGGAAGAGGGAGAGTCTGCTGTCAGCCAGACATACCTGAGTCTGACACCTTAACTCTACTACTCTCAACACAAGGATTTTGTCACTTTTCTGATTTTAGCGAAATCTTCAGGCGCTGTGTTTTTCTATTTATTTGTTGTTGCCAGGAACCAAAGGATCTTTAACAGGATATGCCACTGGACACTGAATGTTCAGGACTAGCCACAGGCTGAAATAATTCTCCGATAATTATTACGTTACAACTGTGTCACAAGTTGAGGGATTCTTGGCTAAAAAGCCAACATCAAAACATGCATCACTGTTGTAGAAACCACGTTAATTTAACCACAAGAGAGGCATCATAAAATGGAGGATCAGGCATAGTTGTTACTAATCAACTGTAAAACACAGCTCACAGAATACTGAATGGACCTACCGCGTATAAGGCAGAGGGCCCCTGGCCCAGAACCTCATGATGTGACTATTAACATTTCCTGTTGGACAGTCAAAAGAGATGCAAAACACACACACACACACAGAGAGAGAGAGAGCGAGAGAGAGAGAGAACATAAAGAGGTGGTAAAAAACACTACAAAGGGATGGAAAAACAACTACAAACAATGCAGAATTAATAAAGAGACACAAAATGAAAAGACGCACAATAACTAAAATGATTACAAAGAGATGCAAAACAACCACAAAATTACACAAAACAATGACGAGAGACAAGCCACAAAGAGACACAAGACAACTACAAAGAGATACAAAACAACAACAAAGAGACAAAAAATAATCAACCTTTTGCATGTATCCACTGGCCCATTGTCTCACAATCTGTTCATGTCTGTCTGGACTTACAAGCACCAGCTATTTTTTCATATTGTTGTATTATTGTATTGTATTAGAATATTTAAAGTTGTTTATTCGGTATTCATTTATTGCACCAAAAACACAATGTAACTATTAATATTGTACAGAGAAGCTGGGCATAAAAAAACAGACCTCTGGAGAGACAGCACTTTCAGTGTGGTGATTGAACTTGAGGCCAGTTGTCCTGTGCGAGAGCACCAGTGATTCTCACTCTTACCCTGCT
The DNA here is from genome assembly GCA_033238685.1 of Lates japonicus. Taxonomy (NCBI): domain Eukaryota; kingdom Metazoa; phylum Chordata; class Actinopteri; family Centropomidae; genus Lates; species Lates japonicus. The sequence goes on from BRZM01000030.1 coordinate 3,394,572, forward strand.
AACAAGAACTCGGTCAGCTCAAAGGGGAACTGGAATCAAAGCCTTGAATGCCTTGAAAGTGTACTTCAAACTCTCAGTCCTGCTGTTGTCTGTTTATCATAACTGCCTGAATGGATGCCAAATCATACAGCCTGTGATTGGTTTAATATGAAGACTCGTCTTCTTTGACAGGCAAGCTTCAAATTAGGAGAAAACGCTTGGTTCTGGCTGCGAGAGGCACATTCCTCCAGCGAAGCAAAGAGGATTTGCACCCGTGTTTCCTCTCTAATTAGCAGATCAAGGGAGGAACAAAGACACGTACCGTACATTAATTACAAATCACTGGGAATAAATCCAAGTTCCTGTGTTACATGCTCATATGTGCTATTTTCCATTTGAATGGCCTCCTGATGACAGTTTGCTTAATGAATGGGCTCTCTCATTGCCTCCACCATATGTTCAGCAGAGCCAGTTCAGTAAGGTTTGGTGTTGTTTCGGATCCAAGATGTTTGGTGGTTCAATCATTTAGGATTCGGGAAAGGGAGGGGATGGAGAAAGTGGAGAAACAGCCAGCAGAAATAAGTAAAAGAGCTGGATTTAATAAGCTTTGTTAATGATGTTAGAGAACAGGTTGTCTTTGAATATAAAAAAGATGCTGAGTAAAGAAAAACAGGGTGGACAGCAGAGTAGACAACTTGTCCTCAGGGAGGGTCATTAACACCTAATGAAGCTGACCCCACAGTGGGTATCTATGGATGACCTTTGACCCTTAAAGTGCATGTCAAGCTCCTGAAACACGCTCATTCTTAGAGACAGGCTTACAGTCCTACTGGGATTATGCAGTTTTGATAATAACCTATGGCTATTAATCATTAATGATTTATTGATGATTATTGATGATTACCTGATATGCTAGAATTTAAAAAGCACAACTTTCTCTTTTGCATACAAAGGTAAATATGATTCAAACATATTCCCGGTGGTAGTTGTCTGACCAAAGCCAGAATTTAAGTAGAGCATAGAAAAAGATATTAAGGTCCTTCTCTATGATTTGTACTCCTAACATACTGTACATACAAAAAATATATTTCATATGTACAGCTTTACTTAGACAGTCCAGTGACAGAAACCACAACCATAAAACAAAACACACACACACAAAGAAAAATAAACTGGGTAAAATAAAACTTAACATGAGTTTTGTGGAGTTGATAATGAATCAAGAAAGAACATTTGTTGAATCTTTTATTCGTTTAATTGGATTTCATTCTAACTATGAGCAAAATTTTCTTAACAGAAAAGCTGTATCACTGTGAGACTTGGAGTTAACATGAGGAAACCCTCCCACCTGGCCTGCTCATTCTTCTCCTTCCCTGTAGTTTACTCAGTGTTCATTAGCCTGCTGTGTCGGTGTGTAACTCTGTGTGAGGGACCTGCCATTACACAGCTGTTTTTGGATCCTTTACTCTGCAGTCTGTGCTCTGACAGTCCAACAGCCTGCTCGCTTGAGTTCACTTCACAGACATCATGGGAGACTTTTCTTTTAGACTGTGCACACACGGCAAAAATTTATTCAAGTTGTAATCTGTGATATATCATTTGTTGTATGTTATAAATTTGACAGTGTCCTCTGTGCCAAGTGCTCATTGCATTTGTGTTTCTGCCCTGCAAATCAAACCGTGTGGGCTATGCTGTGATGTCTTTCTCAATGCATTGTTAATTTAAAAATGTCACAGATAAAGTGATTGCATGTATTCAGCATACAGACCTCTATTTCCCATTTCCAATCCTAACTCTACGCTGGCACTCCACCTCCTCCCCCCCTTCCCTCCTGTTCTTTGTTTTTCCCTCTGCACCAAAAGGTAAATTAGATGCCATTCCACATAACAGATGTCTGGGGAGTCTCGTGTACTAGAGTCCCTCTCTGAAAGCTCTCTCAGGTCAGATGGAGTTTCACCTTGCTCCTGCAGAGGAGGAGGAGAATGTCTTCGGGGACCTGATCGTCTTTCAGCAGCTAGTGGGATGCTGCAGAGAGAAAAACTTATGGTCATATGGAAACAAAAAATAGCTTTTTATTAGACCTACTCATCGATGTTACTGCTGCTGTGGTTGTTGTTTAATTCTTTTCAGTTTATTAGACAAGTGATCCATGATTTGTAACTTTTGCTTCATGTTATGAAGCAGAGTGTGAGGTAATCTAACCAGCATGTTTGTCCTGGCAGTTTACAGTACTGCAGACTGGTTAGACCGATATATTGGTTTGCTGATACTGGCCTTTCTTTTTTTTTTTTTACAAGTATTTAATATTATCAATATATTCAATGTCATGTCAGGATTTATTTTATTAAATATCAGTCATGCCTGTAATAATTTAACAGTAAACACTTGTTTTGTTTGTTTGATGTAAGTCAGTCAATAACTTTAGCTAAATATGTGTCTGATATAAAAGAGCTTTTTTTTTTTTTAGTTTTGGTTAATTTGGTGTCCCATGATGGTTTAAACTCTAAAACTAACAATATTTATTTAAAGGTTCTCATAGAATTCAAAAATACAACAAATGAATGAATAAATATATGAATAAATAATGTTCTTAGTATGATAATTAAAATGTAGAGTGAAGATGTGAAAATATAAGAAAAAAATTAAACCTCCAATTTAATATTTTGCCTCCTTTTTTACATTTTGAAATATTCTTAAAAAGGTTAATGGACTAATCAAGGGGAGCATGTTGTCAGCTAGCTAACAATACGTTAGCTAAACACAGTGAGCGCTAGCCTTTTCGGCCTCTAGCTGAAGCTAACTTTTGTCAAAAAACTACACAGTGCATTTAATGTTAAGCATCCATATAATGTTAGTGTGCTTCATAGTGCTGTAGCATCACTTCATTAACTCTTTCAGTGTAGTTTTAACAGTAGCTTAACATTTATACTAGTAAGCTAAAATCAGCTCACTAACTAGTAAGCTAACACTAGCAAAGTTAATGTTAGCTCAGTATTGTTAGTAAGCTAACATCAGCTCACTAGCTAGTATGCTAACACTAGAAAAGCTAATGTTAGCTCACTAACGATAATGAGATGTTATCCACTCTAATAGCATTAGCTTCATCTTCAAGAGCATGTCTCTTATCTCAATAAAGACAAGATACATTTTTATTAGATACATAGTAGTGTTGTTATTGCCCTTTTTAAAAAGTGTACTTATTATATGCTGACTCACTTTCTTCAAAATGAATGTCAGTAGCTCACTCTAAACAAATATTATCCATCAATATGAAAAAAGATCATCAGGCTTTATTATCTGCAGTGATTACTCGAGCACATTGGAGACAGTGTCCTCTTCCTGTGTACTGCTGGGAGCCAGGCTACAGTTAATTCCCACTTTGGAGCCAGAGATGGGAACAATATCACATCTCATCCCTCCGGGGGGCCTGACAGAGGACCAGATCACCTCCCCAAGTCTCATTATTTAATATCAGCGCGCTTTACTCAGAGGCTGCAAGGAGGTCAGAGATTTATGGTCAGTGTTCAATAAGAAGCATGTCACACACACACATGAGAAAACACAAACACACACAAGCACAGGATTTACAGACACTGGTTTTCCTGCAGAGAGTGGAAAGAGATACAGAGATAAAGAGAGAGATTGATGCAGATTCAGACAGGACAGACGGGTGAAAGGGTGATGGAGAAAGAGAGGGAGAGCAAAAAGATGAGATGAGGGCGATTAGACAAGGCTGGAGAAAGAAGGAATGAGTCCAGTGTCCAGGTCAGCCCTTCAACACCAGGCAGAGAAATGAGACGAGGGGTCCCAAGAAAAATAGAAATCTTTGGCCACACGCATTTTCCATCTTTCTTTTCTTTTCCCTTCATGATAGGAAACACACAAGCTGAGATAGAAGAGCACCAGCTATAACTACAAACAGATGTGGTTATCATTCACTATTTAAATCATCGATTAAAATTATATGGTATGAATGAACTGACAATAAAGTCATAATTAGTCTTCATCTGCTGCAAAATATCACTTTGTTTTCTGACCATAATGGCCATACACTGTAGTTTTGCTATTTCTGTCACTCTGAGGTGGGTGCTCAGACATCAGAGTGACATCCTTTGGTTTGGGGGATAAGACAAACCAGAAATTAACAAAAAGAAAAATTACATATCCATTATTTTTACCCATTAATCCCAATGACTTTAAGTAGCACTCGGTAGATGAGAAAATGTTGGAAAGACAAACATTACTACTGATATCATTATTTCTTAATTATATGAAATGACTGCTCTGATGTTACTGATGTACCTCATGGTCAACTCAGGCATCTAATTCATCAGTGGACCCATAGCACAGTCTGGAATTTTAAATAGGAGTAATATAAGCACTGCTACAGCTGAACATGCTCGAAAAAATAGATGTAAAAGTCTGGCATCGTCCAGAGGTGAACTTTTGGACTAAAATACCACACCAATACTGGAACTTTAAATAAAAATCTGTTATTGGCAAGTCACTGTTACTCCTCAGTAATATGACAGGGGGTTAAGATTTTGTTTTCCTCATTCAGCTTCTTGGATCCATGAAGTACTTATTCTGTCAGGGTGTGACGGAGTTATCTAAAAGAAAGAATTTAACCTACAGAGTCTGGTTTCAGTGGACAATTTAGTCCAATAACCAGTTCCACACTGTGTCAGTCCTTCCTTCTTATCTAGTAGACTATATGTATTTTTTACCTTTTTATTTGGGTGATGGAGCATATAGTGCCCTGGCTAAAACATGAGAATGGCAATGTTAATCAGTCCACTACTTTCATCATTAAAGTTGCCATAATTGCCCGCTTGTAAATACCATTCATGTCACATCTAGCTCGTAATTAGAGGGAAAGTGTAATTTTCTGAAAGCTCTGAAATAATTGACAAAAAATACCTAAATGTCTATAAATGAAAACAAATGTTTTGTTTAAAGGTAATTAAATGCAGTGGCTGAAGTGGCTGAAATAGCAATATCCTGCTTGCTATAATGTAAACTATTGAGTATTTATTATGGTGGGAATAATGAATGAGATAACATGTTAGTCATGTTGGACAAAGCTGTGTGTGTGTGTGTGTGTGTGTCTGTGTGTGTGTGTGTGTGTGTGTGTGTGTGTTTGTGTTTTTTCTTTATTGTAGTGGACAATTTAAAATATACTAGATGTTTAGAAATCCATACTGTTCAAAACCTAATCCATACATCCTATCAAGGACACCATAACATGCTCCATATGCCATAAGGCTGCAACAGAGACACACCACATTCCCAGAGATCAATGGGCAGCCTGGATAACCATAATCCACCCCCCACCCCCCCACAACCTTCCCATGATGCACAGTCAATCCCACCTCCCTGATCTGAGACGGTGACACTAACGCACAGGTAATAGAGCACATCGTAACCAGCTCATGAACAGCCGCTGAGCCGCTGCAGGCATGATCAATAGGCAGCTAAAGGAACAGGTAATATGATATTGATGGGCCCACAATTACAAGGATGGTGAGCAGATGTATGTGCTTTTATGTCCGTGTGTGTGTGTGTTCGTTGTGTCTCTGCAACCGCCCGTGCATGCATGTGTGCCTGAGTTAATATATCTTTTTACAACCCAAATGTATCTTTGGCCAACTTGACATGCCGTTGCATTTGTAACAGCCACTCTCCAGGCTGCAGCTCGCCTGTGCTGATCAGTCGGACACACTGGAGTAGTCCTGAGGCATAAAGGAAATCAATTACACCCTGACTATTCTGTTAATATCAGGACTACATTGGCACTTACTCATGAATGAGTCCCCATTTGCACATATATCAGATGTTATTGAAAAATAAACAAGCAGGGAAATTTCCCAAATGATCTTTTAAAGGTGAATTAGCTTTCAAGTCACTATTATGTGGAAATGCTGTTTTTATATGACGATTTGTGACTATTCCTGTAAATTATCTGTGTCATTTTATTAAACAGCGTGCAGTAGTGTTTGAGTTAACCACTTCAGTTGACAGAACTGAGCAGCACTGAGCCCTTTCAGCGAAAATCCTCCTAGATGCAATTATTCCTACATATAGGTATGTAATCCTGAGGCCAGAGTGAAATACCAGAAGTCCAACTCTGGTGGTCCAGAGTCTAACGTCACTGACAGTGAAGGGGAAAACGACTTAGAGGTCAAAATAAATGTCCCAAAGAGAGAGTGGGAGAGCAAATCAGGCGAGCTGGTGTCTTTTAATCCAAATATAACAGACGTCTGTGTAGGTTCAATAAAACAGACCCATTTTAAAGACAGACAGAGACGGTGAGCTGGCATGGAGGTCAGTATCAAGTGACCAAACACCGTCAAAGGGTGAAGGAGACAGTAGCAAAATTGTTGAATTTAGTCTCCAAAATAACCTAAAGCCCAGACTGTCACTGGCCAAATATAAGCCTGCTGCCTTCACAGACTGAATCACGGGCAGAGGCTGATGCAGCGACATACAGGTCAAATTCAGAGGGTGAAATATAACATAACAGACAGCGCACTTGTCCTGATGGAGCCATTAGGATTCCCTCCGTGCTGGAGGTCTGAACTAACCTGTCATCTCGTGCGTTGGCAGCTGATGTAAGGACAGACATGTCACTGCATACAGAGCTGAAGGTTAGGGCCAGGTCTGCCCACCCATGAAGCACCAGCACGCACTTTACTTTCATTGCCAACTGCTCGGCTCGTGTCTTCATCTGCTCTGTTGGTCTCTTAATCAAGCTTGATTGACTTTTCACATTTACATAAATAGACAAGAGGCAATACGGTCATCAAGACGGTGATCACTGGGGTTAAACTCCAAGGTGGTCTCTGTAGGGTCGAGACCCCCATGAGGGTCCGGACGAGGCTCCTGCTGTGTGTCAAAGACAACTACAAAATAAAATAAATGAACAGACTAAGATGTTTGACAGTCAGTTTTTTGATTAAAGTTTTCAAGGCACTGTAAGCACATATAGACTCCCACCTGCACCAAGTGAAACACAATTAACTTTCTAATACCAGAAACTAGATATTAAGAGGTATCAACTTCTTGGTTATTGAATTATATTATGAGGTGTTTCTGTTATTTCGTCTACTTCACTTATGATTACCCAAACTGTCATGTACAGAATTTATATTCAGTGGTCAAAGTATTGTTTTATTCTTCATGCATTTCTTTTTTTAAACTTAAAATAATAGCAACTCTCCCACAGATGAGACAGGAACACACACTGGTGAGAAAATGAAAAACCATGCAGCATTTTACAAGATAAATGACAAATATTACAACAAAGTCTGACCAACCCCCAATTTGAGGACCATTGTCATAAAGGACTTCAAGATATTTTACATAAAAACAACAAGCAGATCCCATTCTTTTGTTCTTTTTGCCTTTTATTTTTAGTCTCTAACTTGATCAATCATTCAGCAAGTCAATCATCCGCCTTCGGTAATTTCTCTCGTCTCCACTTTTGCATTCTTAAAGCTCTCCATCTCTCTGTTTTCCTCTCATTCTCAGTGGGCTCCTCTCTGTTAAAACCCCAGAGACTCCCTGCTTTCCCATTTATTCACTTATTTAGCTGAGCATGACATATTCTTACTTCCATTTTAATCAAGGCTCAGCTTAACATCCTTTGTCAAACTACTGTTGACGTCCCATTACCCCTGGCAGAGCCTGTCTCTGCGCTGCCCACAGGCTTACTCTATACATCTCTCTATGAGCTCCCCACCACCACCTCAACCCCCCCTCTACACCACAGCATCAAACCCCCAAGAGCCTAACTGGTTATTGCTGGGAAGCTTGGCCCTTCCCAGTCACATTCCCCCTCTCTCTCTGTCATCCCTCCCAGTCTCTGCTGGTCTGGACTGGCTGCCGAGGCCACGCTAATGCGCTTCAGTACATGATGGCCCTGGCTGGGATGGGGCCATAATTCGTTCCATTCCTTTTTATTAAACCCATAGCCACACTGTTATTAGTGCTTGGTGAGGAGAGCTGCTCTGTAAAAGCGTGATGTCTTCCATATGTGATGTTACTACCATCCCAAGGAGACTCGGAGAGACAGATGAGACGGAGCCTTTTCCCTCTAATGGCAGTTTTGGTTTGAAGAAGGTCTAAGTGACATCCAATAGGGTTTAGAGTGGCATGGCTCAAGCTTACAGTCGTCTAATGCATCAGTGCAGCACTGCAATGCAGGACTCTTTATGGCTATTTCTGATACAGTACTGTTGAAAACTGCCTTTGACTGATAAATATGTTGAATTCAATTTGTTCTTTCACATTAGAGCATCTGGTGGCTTAGAAAAAGAGATTTTTTTTTACCTTGTTACTTTTGTCTTGTGTGTAATATCTATATATACAGTCTTTGAACAAAATGTGTGCCATTAAAGCCAGCGATCAAACTTGCAGCTAAAAAGTTTGTCAATAAAATAAATAAATAAAATAAGTAAATTCATTTCTTTGCATTATTAAAGGCAAGAGAACTAAGATATGTCAAATCAAATAAAATAAAACAGTTTATCATGTTCACTTTCTCGCTGTTAGAAGAGAAGATGAACACCACTCTCATGTTTGTCTGTTAAATATGAAACTACAGCCAGGAGAGGGTAAGTCTAGCTTAGCATAAAGGCTGGAAGCAGAGGGAAAGAGCTAGCCTGGCTCTGTCTAAAGCTGAAACAGTCTGCCTTCAGCACCTTTAAAGCTCACAGTATATATCAACAGGTCAGTCTCAAAAACCAATATGCATATAAATATAAAATATGCAATCAACTGCTTTGTATAGTTTCTTATTTAAAAAGAGGTATGACAAGGTATCAATCCTCGACAAGAAAATGAAGAAATCTATTTCTCAAAATGTCAAACTACTCATTTAATATTTCATTCTTTTAGTCCATTGTCCAGTGGTAACTTTTCAGAGCGTCACCAGGGACTGAAGAGAATATTCTTGGGAAATACACATCAGAGATTTCTGATAGTTTAATGAGCTTTCTGACAGAGAAAGCAACAGAGAGACTTTAAAGACTCGTGTCAAAATCCTTGGAGAACCAGCACGAAGTGTACAGCGCAGAGAGCAGAGATCTCTTGTTAATGGGCTGAATAACCTTGAGGTAATGAGAAATCCCAGTATCAGTGGCTCTGGTTGTCTTTGTTATTCTGCATAATAAATCCTTCAGTAAACAGATCATAACTATGATAAGTGAAAGGGAAAAAGAAAGGAAGAGCAAGCAGACACTTTTAACCATACAAGGAATGTTAACAATGGATGTGCATAAAAATACAGTTATGATCGTTCATATTTTGTTTTATATCGTTACTTTGACATTCTTGAACCTCCACTGAGTATTTCTAACCATAGCACCAGTAAATTAGAGGACTAAAATTCCAGTGTGTTCGTTCCACTTTTGGAAAAAATTACAAATGATACATGCCCAAATCTGGTACTCTTTGGAAAGTCAAGGTCCTACTATAAGTCCAGTAATACACCATGATGAGTTTTATATTCCAAACAGTAAGTATTTCACTAGACTTAATGTCACTCTTATTCAAATGCTGGATATTTAACTCACTAATGCAAGTCTTCTGATGATGTATTCCATCATGAATGACAGGAAAGCAGTTTGTCTGCATCTGTCGAGGTCATACAGATGATGCTTTACACAGAGCATCAGCCCCACATGCCATAAAATCAGCACCTTAACAAAGCAGCACTGAAATAATTTAACAATCAGCTCATAAATGCCATTATTGTCATATTGCGTGAAACTGTGTCCTGCTCTGTACCATTTTTTAGGGGTCGATGCTCCAGAATATAATGATTTCATTGTTCAGTGGAACACATGCGGCAAAGAAATGAAAGCTTCTGTTTCATATATCACTCAGCAGTAATTGAAGAAATGTGTTTCTCCCCTCATTTGAGGAAAAAAAAAACACTTCAAAGATTTTTTTCTTTTAGATTTTGAAACATACACTTTAAGGTCAAATCTAGAGCGAGATATTTCTGTCAGAGCTTGTCAGATGGGAACTACCTAAACAGTGGATGTTGTGGAGACGTTTGTGATAGACTGGGACAGTAGGACAGACTTTGATGTAGCTGAAATACAGCTCTGGGTCTTTCCACAGTTAAAATGATGAATGGATGAAACTTTTTCTGGGTAACATTAAATTGACAGTGGCAGTATATCAGGAGGGATTTTTGTCCTAGTGGATAAAAAGTTTGAACTGAGTGATGCTCTGTGACTCGATAGTAAAAGCCACGAATACATACATGCACATGCACACATTTCAACACACAACATGGATGACTGAACACACACACACTACAAATCACACACACAAAATCGGAAATTCAGGATGAGTTAAACAATACTCCACTGTTGTCCATATTGAAATATCTCATACCAAACATCCTGTATCTTCCAAAGTCAGATCAGAAAGTAATGATGTATGGAGAGCCGATGGATGTGTGTGCATGTCGAGCATATGGAAAAAAAAACGTCTTTTCCACAAGAGCCGCAGTCTTTAGTCATGCTAACTGCACGGCTCTAGGGAAGGTAATGCCGGTGTCTGTCGGTTGTTCAGTCCATCACTTTGGTCCAGACAGGAATATTTCAACAGCTACTGGATGGATTACCACAAAGTCTGGTACACGCATTCATTTTCCCTTTAGCAGGAATTGTAATTACTTTGGTAATCCCTTGACTTTTCATTAAGTGCCATCATCAAGTTAAAATTTCAGTTCGTCCAATAAAAGTTTATGACCAAATACCACCAAAAGTAATGTCATTCACACCAGCCTCAGCTGTACTGTGTTAGCATGCTACGATGCTAAACTAAGATGGTGGACTTGGTAAATACTACCCGCTAAACATCAAACAGCATTATCATTAGCCAGGTCTCCTTCCTACTGTAACACAAATTTTAACCAAAATTAAATTGGCAAAGGAAATTACAAATTAATAATACAAATATTAGGAGCTGGTTAATCTAGATTAACAGTTAGTAGTGCTAAATCTTATTCTTAAATTTTTAGTCTCTTCAGTGAGGTCATATGTGTTTCCACTGATCTTTTTCACATTTTGCTTGTATAGATCCACCAGTTGTTCCATTTTGGGATTTTTTTCCCCCTAACTTTCTGCATTTCCACTCTGCATGTCTTTATGCATGAACTGAAAATGTAACAATGAAACACCTATTTTGAGCATGTTAGCATGCTGACATTAGCATTTAGCCCAAAGTAGCACTATGCCTATGTACAGCCTCACTAAGCCACTAGCTTGGCTATGGACTTAGGCCTGGTCTTGTTAAATATATTTGTTTAAGTGTAAACAAAATTCAATATTAAATTGAATTTTCTTTTTCTTTTTTGCCATTATATGTGCATAGCCAACACACAACATGGCCTCCATGATAGCACTGCTTGTGGCTGGTGAGAGATTTGTAAAGCAGTGCCATAAACTGAGTTTTCTCCACCCATCCCCTACACATTCTAGTCCATGTATGAGCGCACCACAACATTTGGATTAAGGCCAGAACTGTGCAAGCCAGACAGCAGAATAGAAAACAATCTGGGTGTGTAGGTGGTTGTACCTGTTTTGTGCAGACAGTGACATAAATGTGTCCAAACCGCAGCTAAATCAAAGCAACAGTCACTTCTGTATCGAGTAAAAGCATGGAAATGTTCACTGGAAACACACTGCAACTGAAAAGAGTTTTTGTATCATTCCAGTTATGTTTTGCAACAGAAACATTATTTTCAGATTTCGTCTTTTTAAATGTCTTCTACAATGTCATGTAATTTAATGTTTCTTGTCTAACTGTCGTCTCATAGGTTTGACCTGCAAAACAAGAAGCCTCTAAATCAGCTAATAGTACATCAAACAGGCAGCCATAGCAATAACATGACCAATGCCACAGTGTTCCTCCCATTACCTCAACATGGTGGCATAATGATGGGAGCTGACATCATGCATGCCTCTGATTTCTTTCTCCATGCTGCTTTTCAACAGCACGTTATTAACATCATTTAAGGTTTCCTCCACAGTCGTATACCCCTGTCTCACTGGACATGAGGATGAAGAGACAGAGAGCATTGTTCTACCAGAGCCCAGCTGGATTCAGTGGCTATGAGCAGTGGTGCGGCAGCTACAGTATAGCCAGTCACACAGGTGGCAGGGAAATTACAGTGTACACATACTTGTAGTTTGGACGTCTTCCATCTCTGGAAGCCAATAAAGACTCCACAGGCTGCTGCCAATGGCTGCAAAAGCTATACTTGGATGTAGAAGCTTGGGCTGTGCCAAGATATTGCTCACCGTGCACCACTCATACAGAACAATATGTTTTAATGATCGGATTCAATAAAATAATGATGATTGGTTCCATTAGATCCTGACAGAGTATCTCTTTCAGGAGTTGGTGCACTGAAACAACCTATTTCGTTCTTAACAATAGCCCTATTGTCTTTGCATGTGTGCACTCATTCATACAGTATGTGTGCATGCTGTGCACGTGAACTTAAACCCCTTCTGTTCACCAACCTAAATACTACAACTTGTCTACCCAGTTCCCATGCAGCAAATTACAACACTGTAAACCCCCAGTGTGCAGGATCTCTTGATGCATCACATATGAATATAGTGTAAGCACCAGTTTTTAGATTTCCTGATTACAAATGCTCATTTAGGTCAAACCACAAAGCTGAGCAGCTCTGTTGTTAGACAAAGAAAGAACACTCAGGAAACTATAGAGGAAATATGTAGCTGTCACATCATTTCAATGCCCGCAGCTCTAAAAGGACTTGGGCTTGGTTTTGTGTTGTCTTTGTGTTGCCATGCCTCTGAGCTGTCGCTGGTGTCTTTACTTCCTCCCTTGTTCTCATGTTTTACACAGGGTGAGCTGTTTAACCACAAATCTCCTGTCTGGTGCCATCATGGAGGTCCAGTGGACAGCTGCTAAATTAGAACAGCGGTGGAAAAAGTATTCAGATCTTTCAGTAAAAGTAGCAATACCACAATGTAAAAATACTCAGTTACAAGAACGTAAGAACAACAGAGTGTACTTAAAGTCTAGTGGCTGATACAGAATGAATCCTGTCAGTGTTTATAATTTAATATAATATTAATGGATTATTAGGCAGCACTTTTATTACTGATGCATTATTATGTAAAGAACAGTTAAATGTTGTAGCTGGTTAGGGTGTAGCTGATATAGGTATTTATCTAGCTGTATAGAGCTATATAGCTGTGTTAAATGCTATAGATACACAGCGCATCATGTTTTATATGCACATATTCATATTCGGTAACTATAGCTTACCAGACCACTGTAACCCATTCCTTATCTCCGCCTGAGGCTAGCAGCCCAAGGCTACATTAGCCACTGCTGACATAACACTACTGTATATCCAATGCATTATGTTTTTCCCACCTGAGGTGGACAAAGACATGCCTCTGCCCTGTCTCTGACTGGTTTACCCTTACCCTAACCTTAACCAATCATCACCATGGGTGGAAAAAATAACTGTCTGCTCTTTTCATTTTGATGATTGTTTTTAAAACGGTCCATCATGAATCCAGTACTTCTATATCTTTATTTATATATTCGTTCATTTAGTCTTTACTTGACCTGAAAGTCTCTTGAGATACAGGTGTAATTTACAACATCCACATGCTGTATATAGTGTTAGCAGGGCGAGGCTCACTCAGAAACTTTATAAGGGAATATCTCTGCACTGCTGCAGGGTGTCTGATGAGCCTGGGTCACACAAGCCTTTGACAGCAGCTCTCCACATTAATATGTTTTACATATTTCAACTAAAAAAATATTAGATAAAAGGTACATACTATAGATGTAACTAAATTCTAAGGACCTTCAGCATGGCTGCCTGCAAGCATGAAAGTGTTTTTCTATATACCTAAAGGCCTGCTATTATTTCACTGTTACAACCACACACAGTTATTTTCCTCATTTTCTATTGAGACTCATTTTTAGCATTTTGAACAGCCCTGTGCTCATTGTGCCTTTGTGACAATGAATATGATAGATCTACACACCACACATAGCTCTACTGTAAGCACACACACACTCTCGCACACACAGTGAGATGATAGATTAATAGCTGAAGAGTGGTCAGACGGCTGCACACCCTCCAGGGAGCTGACCTGACGCAGAGAGGCCACCCAATCACTGCACATTCCTGCAGCAACTGCGTTTGCAGCCCTGTAGACGCCCTGCAGGTTCCTCCTCTTTGGCACTGAATGAGATCATGCCATCAAAAGCGACAAACAAGACCTTGCGTGACTGCTTATCACAGAGACATCAAAATAGTTATTAAAATCACTTCAAAAGAGCCCACTGAATATTGGATCAAAGTATGATTGATGACAGATTAACAGAGGCGATGAATTCATTATGAATAAATCATTGAACCAAAAGTAAGTTTCTCTTGATTTATCTAATGGTGTTTTACTGTGCTGCTGTGATTAATGGACTCACAAACTGTAGTCAGAAAAACCTAATGAAATTAGAATTTGAAATTTTGTTTCATTTGAATAGCCACTGGTGCGAATAGCAAATCGATTCCTCTGCGTAGGTAAATGTTCAATGTATTTAATCAGTCAAGTTTCACATTATACAACATTATACAAAGTCCATCAATACATTGACAGAACATTACACATCAGGCTGTCTGCTGAGGAATAATCTCTCCGTGTTGACTTTATGTTATTGTGTTATAAAATGCCTTTAGGGCTACTTCTACTTTGTTTTTTTAATCAGAGATTAAGAACCAGAGAATCACATCAACAGACATATTACAGCCTGAAAATCAACATTAGTCACAGGGAGGAGATATCCGATCCGATAGCCCGACCACAAGGATTAGTCACCGTGTAAGAGGAACAAGGCTGTGTGAGGCTGAATAAGGGTTTACTGTTACACCTTTTGATTCCTGCTTAGGTGTATAAGACAGTATCACATGTCAAATACAGCTTTGTGCTATCAAAACAAAACCAGGAAACTGTCAAATTTGTCTCAGCGAGGCTGTCTGCGAGCAAATCCCATGCTGTGAATGATGACTGGGATGGATTACAGAGGCAGTATCAAAGTCTGAGATGCAGGGATACTTTTCAAAAAAGAAAAAAAAAGACACTCATATAGTGTACAAATACAATGTGTATGTGTGTGTCAGTGTGTGTATAACTGACAGCTTCCAGTCAGTTGGTCCATCAGTGATAGCTGTGGTATTGTTCAGTCCTATTTTACTGCATGTTTGCTCAGCTATATAGATATTTACTCTGCTCAAAGTATGGTGAAATTGTAGATTTCATTACGTTAACTCTACCGACACATTAGGTGAATACACCCAGGTCTTTGTTCATTACAGCCCTGTGTGAAATGTGTTATACAATGAAGTTTTCAGCTGATCACAGTTAGTAACACAGGAAGGGATTCATGAGTGTGACGTTATTTTTTTATGGAGGAAAAAATAATAAAACACTCTTTTTCATCCAAAGGAATGTTACCGAATACAACAGAAGATTTTCCCCCATTCAGATAAACCTCAAAAATGGGTGGTGCACAGGCATGTCTGCCTTCATATGCTTCTCATGAATTTCATACTCCATGATTGAACACCAGCAGGCGGCTTGCAAAATAAGAAGACACTGGCCACTTCACTGAACTGTTGACCACAATAAAGAGTTGTCCTGGTCTTTCAAATACCTGGTATGTATTTTATTTAAGGAAGGAATGTTTACAATATTTGAATGAATCCGGATAGCATTTCGATTATGTTTTGACCTGGTTTGTCATTATCATTCTTAGAGGTTTCTTTTGTTTGTTGTTTTTGTTACTGTATGTTTTCCCCTAATATTTCCGAGTGCATGTGAAGGCAGCATTAGAGTCCCGTAGATGTTGTCGCGTGTAAATAGCTTTGCCGCGAAAAACTGTGAGAAAAGCAGACCCAGGTAAAGAAAGAGTCATTAAAACAGCAAAATGTCTGGATATACTTGTAATTATGCTGTTTTAAATCAAACTAGGTGCAATAAGAAATGTTAAAAGATGAAAATTCAGATGATATCATATATACGTCTCGCTCTATTTTGTCACTATTAGCTAATATTAGCAATTAACACTTAGTAAATAATTTTAAGCTAACATGTCAGATATAAGCTAGTCTTAGAAAACAAATAAATGCTGTCAATTTTTTTATCCAGGTAGAATTAAATTAATGTTAACTCTAATTGTTTTATTTGTTTTACCCTAATTAAGCAGAGTTTGTAAATGTGATAAAAACAGAGCTGGACTGGGACTATGAATAACAAAATGGCTGCTCAGTCTTACATTGCCATCTCTGAGCTGCATCCCAATTTCTCTCATCCGGTGAGTTCAGATGAATTTAAGCCACTTGCAGCAATTTAATATCATACTCTTCAAGAAACACCCCTTAAAACAACATCTGTTTTTAATAGCCAGAAACCTTTGCTTTAGTTGTAACTGTTTATTAGTGAAAATGTTGTCTGACTTTGTTTTGTAAGTTGCGCTGTTAAAATAAACAAGTCTACACACTTGTCTTTACCTTTGAAATGTTTTTTTTTCTCCAGAAAGTGGCAGGCATCATCATTGGGAAAACTGATGTAAAGAGCTTCCCTGACAGAAAAAGTAGGTATCTTTTTTATATTAATGTACCTAAGATGTTTTTTCAAAGACATTCCTCTAACAGCACTGCACTTTAGTGTCTTGTACACCAGCCCCCTCTTCTGGACAGATAAATAAATATCTCTCTTCAGAGCTTTTCTTTTCTCTTCTTGTCTTTTTCAATGAACTGCAATGTGGACTAACAGAACCTGTATGTCTGAATTTCAGATATTGGTACAGACAGATTCACTTTTGGCTTCACCATTAAGGACTCACCTGACTTTTTCATTAATGTGACAGCCTGGGGAAACGATGGTTATATCAACGGGCTCTCCAGCAGCTTCAGCATTGGAGACTGTGGTGAGGAAGTTACTGTTAAAGTTTCCACAAGCCTTAAAAATCTTTGCGAATATGGCAAAAGTATATATTTTATTTATGTATTTATACAGGATGCCTTGGAGGTGCTACACAATAATTATGCAGTCTATGATCGATTAAAAAAAAATACAATTTTTATCTACAGAAATTTAGTAATGGTGATTATAAAATTAGAACATATACACAGAGAAATGTTTGTGCACAAAATTATTTCTTAATATTTTTTCCAGTCACCATTGAAAATCCATTAGTTGCCAACAAAGACCCAGAGAAAGGGGACCGATTCTGTCCCACAACACCAGGGTAATTACAACACAACTCTGTCATATTCATCCTGTGGTGCTTTTAGGAAGCTGGAGGGAAACCAGGATGTAATGCTGTGTAAAATATGATGTAATAGTGCGTAATGTCTGATGATGGTGTCAAAGGACTTGCTGGTTCAGAGGCCTGTGTCTGCTGTCTCAGCCTCTACAGGCTGCTGGTGACGGAGGCTCACTCTCAGGTGTGTCTGTGTGCTGACATGTACACCATCGAGCGGCTGCTGCCGCTGATCCACCTGCCAGTGAAGGACTTCAGAGATTTCTACTCTCTGGGAGACATAGAGGTCAACGGCCAGCGGCTGGATGGCACAGTGATAAATATACTGGCTGCAGTGAAATCGGTAGGGTGTGGTGAAGCCAGAATTAAAGGAGAAGTTCACTTTTAGAGATCATTAAGCTTTTATAAATCACTTTAGGAGCTATTTTTTTTACACTAACATCACATTATTTCTTAATTAACTTGTTTAGTGTGCCCTCATTTTTTATCAACCTACCTCATCAACTCACTGACAAGGACGTAAGCTGTGGAGGAAATATTAAACCTCTTGTTACTTTATTCATGTTTGGCTAATAATTGTGCAAAATGTGCCTGATAGCTGCCTCAGCAGTGTTTTAGGGCGGATGTTTCCTTTGAGACCACGAGGGACATCAGTTTGAATCCTGTGGGGAGGTTTTCGATCAGCCGGCAGAACAGGATTGTGGTCGAAATAAGAGTTTGTTGTTAAATCACGGGTTCACGGTTCAAGCCGGTCATGAAATTGTTGGGATATGATTAATTTTTGTGAGGTGTTTTCCAGGGATTATGCAGAATATTGACATTCCACATATTAAATTCAAATAGAATCATAAAATTTTACCGATGGTTCACTCTACAGGAATAAACCAGAATATATTTTCCAACTTTTCTCACACACTGATTGCATTAGATGGTGGTTTTTCAGCTGTCCTGTGCTCCACAGTAAGCTCAGCTATGGTGGAAAATAGGCTGTTAAAGTTTCCTGAGCTGAAAAACAAAATTAACAAGGAGGGAAGGGTTGTTAAAAAGTGGTCCTATGTAACATTATGAAAGTCGGTCACGGAACAGTCACGGAACCTGTCACAGAGGCTGCGGTGGGAAGCCTGATAAGCACGATTCAGGAGGTTTTTGACAATGACCATAGATGCTGACCAAATATGAACTAGTTTCAAAATCAAACATGTCAAAGTTTCCTGACTGTGCTGAATACTTATCTTATAAGTTGCCTAATAGACGACATTGTGTCTGTTTGGTCTGTGTGGTTACATGGTGGTATGCTTGTTGTTTGCCTGGAACATACCAACTTACCATAATGGCTATAAAGACTTGCCTTAGAGTTCACAAAGAGGCCAGATCGTGCACTTAATGTCACTTTTTTTTACATGAAGGGAAGATATTGCGATAGGACCTTCAGATGATTCTGTTTATTTTTTCAGATTGGAGAGCCGAAGCAGTTCACCACTTCAGACGGACGCAAAGGGCAGAGGCTGGAAGTGAAACTCTTTGATGACTCTGTCTCTTCCTTCCCCCTCATCTGGTGCGTCACGGCCATTTAGTCATTTGGAAAATGAATAAATATTTATTACTTTTGTTGCTTTTGTGCCATATTCCATCTCATTGGCCCCCCGGATCAAAGCCGAGTATCTTTAGGTTATCATAAATTAACTTTGGTGTCATGAGGCTGTAGATTGACCCGCTGAACTGCATGTGTGTTTGATTTTCACTGCGCTCTCCCCTGAGTAACTCCCTGACCTCTGTTTCACTCACAGCTGGGACAGAGAATCCATTCAGCTTGTGCAAACTTTGATACCCAAGGAGACGGGTAGGTTAACGGCTGCTGCTCATTCTCAGCCACAAAAGCAATCTTTATTGAACTGTTATTCCAGCTTGTCATGTCCCATTAACATACTGTACCAAAGAGAAACATGAATGTGGATATCTGAGATGTGATGGTGTGTTTGTGTTTAGGATAACTTACTGTTGTTTTAACTTTTTATTCTTCATTCAAAGTTCTCTTCATAGCCGATGCAAAGATTAGCTTTGACAACTTTCGCAGCGGCATGGCAGCAACCGTTAACTCGAAAACCATTATCACTGTCAACCCTGGTAAGATATTACAGTAACGTTTACAAAAACAGCAGATCTGATTCAACCATTTGCTGTGCAATTAATCAAAAACTGCAGTACTCTTTTGGGAAAGCAACCAACCAGCTGTGGCATAGAATGCAGGAAAAAAATCTCCCTGCTGTGCAAGTAGAATATTTTCAGTGAGGAATACATGTCAAAGTCAATCATAATTTGCTCTCAGACACCAGGGAGGCCAGCCTGCTGTTCAGCTATGCTAAAGAAGTATCTGAGTCTGGAGCTCTGGATCAAGATGAGAAGCCAGAGGATGTGCCTGGTGAGTTATAGTGAAGAATTCTTCTCAGAGCTGATGCTGTCAGTATTAGAATGATTACATATCTTACACTCTTTGTATTTCAGATTTGGGCTTTTCTTTCTCATGCTTCTTTTTGTCTTTCTTTCTTTTAAATGTTTTCATCAATAGACAGTGCAGTAATTGCAGTCCTTGACACAGGTTACTTGTAAAATCTAGAGAAGTGTAAAAAGTAAATGTAGAAATCTGACCACTCTACATGCACAGTGATCCGAGTCCAGTGTGGCTGAAACTTTTGTGCTTTAATAGGATAAGTCTTGTGATATTCTGTATTTCTCTTACTGTGAGCACATCCCACGAAAAGACCAAAACTAACAATGAATTGATCCTACAAGTACAGCCTGTGTGGCCTGTGAAGCCACGGACCTCCATTACTGTCCAAAAATATTAGAAACACATCAGTGAGCCACACTGTTACACTGGCTCACATATTTCTTCTTGAAAATAAACAGAGGTATATTTATTTTAGTTTATTTTGAGATTAACTTACACACTGTCCTGCTGCTTTAAATTCTTTCTGCCCTATCAAATCCACAGCTGATAATAGCCCCTACAAACTATATATTGGTGACCCATTTTTAAAGATTTACATCTTCAGTAGGACCAAGTGGGGCCCAGGGCTGAGACAGATACAGCCTGTGTCACTGCCTGTTTTCCAAAGAAAGAGGTTGCAGACATGGATACGGTGTGTGGTGCTGCTTTTGTCTCTGCAGTGGATTCAATCATCGATGTGTACACAGTGAGCCAGCTGAAGCAGAAAGCCCGGGAGAATCCTGAGGCTTTTTTTGGCATCACATACAGCTTCATCTCCAAGCTCGACCTCGATTCCTCTGTTTCAAAAGTCATCAAGACGCGGTGGTGAGTTCACACAAGCGGATGGAATGGATACATTATTAAATATAATGATCTGTATGCCTCTCCAGTCAACAAAGAATTCCTCTGTCTGTTTTCTCGTCTGTCTCAGCTCCAGGTGTAAGTTCCAGGTGAGTGAGGATGCACAGAGCTGCACCAATCAGCTGTGTCCAGGGAGGGATCAGGCCTTGTCAGCCACCACAGGCTTTGACCTGCTGGTGGACTTCACGGACCACACCGGCACCCTGCCTGCCTGCACCCTCAGAAGCCCAGTGGCAGAGAAGACACTTGGCTGCACAGTCAGTACCACTTTACAGAAGCCTCGGTTCTAAATGTAGTAGAGAGATGCATACTGGTACATATTGAAAATGTATTCTATTTGTTTCCAATTCAGTTGTTCAAATTTTATGCAGGTCTGGAAAATCATAAAATATTCACAGTCGGCTGAATTTATTAATTCCAACACATCTGTTGCAGGCAGACAAGTTCACCAGTTTGACTGATGACGAGCGAACTGCAATGAAGTGGAAATTCCTTTTGGAGAGATGCAAAATATATGTGAAGGTACTGAAGCTTTTGGTCCTGTGCTGTGTGCACCAGCTATAAAAACAAATCACGTGTTTAAAAATTCCTAAAATATGTTGTAGATTCTCCCCTCCACTAAGATGAGGACTGGAATCAGGGGGATGATTGTGGACTGCTCACTGGCTGATCCAGGGGAGGTGAAACAGCACATGTCTGCCCTGCTGTAGTGACTGCGACCAGCACACATGCACCAGCCAAGCAGGAAAACACATGCTTTACCTGCTGTTTGGTGCTGTTTTGATTAAGATGCTAACAAGGGAACATTTAAACATTTAGTTTGTGTTTTCTGGACAAATACATTCTGTGTATTATTTATTTATTTATTTATTTAACATATTTATTTGAATGTCTGTATTTTTAAAATGTACTGGTGGTTTAATTGCTTGCAAAAAACAAACTAACCTATAAACCAAATGTTATTCGTTGGTATTGACATGTTCATATTAATAAAGAGCTTATTTAAACAACCAGCTTTTTACTTTTGCTATTGCCATGATAAAGAAAGTCAATAGATGGCGGCACAGCACTGATCAAGAACGCGGAACCCTTGAAAGCTCGTCGTATGTTGCTGAGGGACATATTACAGGGCCGTACGGACTTGTCAACACAACTGAAGGTAATCATAACATGTCAGATTTCCTTTGTTAAGTAGTTGAAACTTATAAATAATAACCCACAGTGAGATAACGACACAATCACAAGATGTTAGCGTGTAGTAGAAATGTTAGCTAATTATCTGAACTAAATATCCCTTAATCAAAGCGAGGCTAGTTTGCTAACATTAGCCTGTTCGGTTAAAGATAGATGTTTTATTTCCACAGCGTGACAACCATTCATGACGCACCTGTTTAAGACATGTAACGATAGTTTAAAAAACTGCAGCAGCTAGCTGACTGTCTCCTACATTCCCATGCAGTGTCTTACTTGTTTCACTCAGAGCGGTAACGAGCACCGGTCAAGCATGAATGTGAACCAGGGCACGGTGGGCAGCGACCCGGTCATTCTGGCCACGGCTGGATACGACCATACTGTCCGGTTCTGGCAGGCCCACAGCGGGATCTGCACCAGGACAGTCCAGCACCAGGACTCTGTATCCTTTACTCTGACTGGAATGGTGTGAGACCTGGCACAGAGTTTACACTGTGGTCGTAACATGAGAAAGGATAGCAGTCAGATCTTGTAAGCAGAGACAAGTGTCTCTCTAAACCAGAGAGATAACAAATTAGACTTTGAGCTGACATTTGATTATTTAACTTTGTCATTTGAGTTGACTAAATGACAGGCAGAGTATAAGTATACACCTGTGTTTAATATGGTTATAATGACACATATCTCAGTAGAATCAACGTAGATGCTGTTAGTGAGGCTGACAGTAATCACTACAGTGTGTTCTTCTGCTTCAGAGAAACAAATTCACAAATCAGAATGTAGCTGTAAAATATTATGAAAATAACCTAAGCAGGCCACTTTCTTAACATTCGCTTCCAGCAAGTTAATTCTCTTGAGGTCACACCTGACAGGAGCATGATTGCAGCTGCAGGTTGGTTAAGCATTTTTCTCAATCCTTTGCCTTATT
Organism: Lates japonicus; assembly: GCA_033238685.1. Lineage (NCBI taxonomy): Eukaryota > Metazoa > Chordata > Actinopteri > Centropomidae > Lates > Lates japonicus. The sequence continues at coordinate 3,417,359 of BRZM01000030.1, forward strand.
TTTTATATTACTGTCACGTTCAACTTTAAAATCATAGCTGCTATATTTTACAGTAAGTTTACACTCTGCTTTTTAGGTTATCAGCACATCCGCATGTACGACCTAAACTCCAACAACCCCAACCCGGTTATCAACTACGATGGAGTTAGCAAGAACATCACGTCTGTGGGCTTTCACGAAGATGGGCGTTGGATGTACACGGGAGGAGAGGACTGCATGGCTCGCATCTGGGACCTGAGGTACTGCGAGGCGAGCTCACTGTCCTGCATCGTGTTTACTTTGTGATCAACAAACTAAACTTTTGTCTCTGCTACTCCTATAGATCAAGAAATCTGCAGTGTCAGAGGATTTTCCAAGTCAATGCTCCAATCAACTGTGTGTGCCTGCATCCTAACCAGGTGAGACACTCCATATACACTGGTTCATACAGTGACAAAAGACTGTGAGTTATTGTTATTTTGGTGGTTTCAGATGTTCCTACAGGCTGAAAATGTCACTAACCTGTCAGTGTTGTATGTTTTTCAGGCAGAGCTGATTGTTGGAGACCAGAGTGGAGTGATTCATATCTGGGATCTCAAGACCGACCACAATGAACAGCTGATTCCCGAGCCAGAGGTCTCAATCAACTCAGTTCACATTGACCCAGATGCCAGTTATATGGCAGCGGTCAACAGCTCGGTCAGTACCCAAAACAGTCTGGATACTGTGGAGCGTTAGGTTAAATTCTACAACTAAAACGGCCTCCTTTGTCCTCCTTATCAGGGAAACTGTTATGTGTGGAACCTTGCTGGAGGCATCGGAGATGAAGTGACTCAGCTCATTCCCAAAACTAAGATCCCTGCACACAAACGCTATTCCCTCCGCTGCAAGTTCAGCCCTGATTCAACGTGAGTGCCCTTCTCCTCTACACACTACAAAACTATATCAGCCTTAACTGTCCACAAACAACTAATGTTACTGTAGCTAGAAAAAGCTTGAGCTTATTTGATTTTTTACCAGATCTGCCATAATGGATGATACTGTTGTGCTCTGATAATATCATTTGCAGAATTAACTTTGCATTTTGGGGATATATTAAGAACTTACTGTTTGACAAAAAAGGGTAGTTTCCTGCTCTGATGTTGATGATACTGACTTTCCGTGTTTGTCGTCATCTGAAGACTATTAGCCACATGCTCAGCAGATCAGACCTGTAAGATCTGGAGAACGTCCAACTTCTCACTTATGACTGAACTGAGCATCAAGAGCAACAATCCTGGAGAGACGTCAAGAGGCTGGATGTGGGACTGTGCCTTCTCTGGAGACTCCCAGTACATTGTAACAGGTCAGAACATGAGCCCTGGCAACTGGGTTAATACTACAATATAATATCAATATCATTAATTTTTTACACTCACTTCTAGTCATAGTGAGTGTTTCAAATGCATTTTACCAATTTGTGAGGGGAACATGGTGAAGGTAAAACTGGGTGTTCAGCTCTGTAAGAATAACGGAGTGTGACTTCACTGAGTCTTTAAGCTACTGCAGAGATATGTAAGCGTTTTTAGAGAGAGAGAGAGACAGCAGGGAAAGGTTTGATTTAAGGTCGTGTTTTCTATCCACAGCGTCGTCCGACAACCTGGCTCGCCTGTGGTGCGTGGAAACCGGGGAGATCAAGAGGGAATACAGCGGCCACCAGAAGGCCGTGGTGTGTCTGGCCTTCAACGACAGTGTGCTGGGCTGAGGCGGAGGAGGACTCTGAGGAGGGAGATGAAGTGACAAGAGGTGGCAGACAGGACCACATTATTCACATTAACCTCGTGCTCGGATTGACTAATCTCTCCTGTGTGATATACGATATGTAAAATTCATTTGATACTCTTTATTCAGAGTTGTAAGGTGTACTATTCTCAATGATCCCATGTGGATTAGCAAGTGTTTGATGATTGAAAGTACAGTGATTCTACAGTAAAGATCCCACAGTTTAGTCAGTCCCTTTTCACTGTAATGAAGAAAAATTGGCCAAAAATACACAACAGTCTTTTATTGGGCAGATCAAAACACTCACATTGTAACAGGAATGGTTACACATAATTACACTGTAGTAGTAGGTTACAGGAAATACAGTTAGAGGCATTTACAAAAAAAGGGGATCTTTCTTCTGTAATCTCTGAAGTGTGCCACCAGAGAGGGTATTACACATGAAGAGGAGTGACGACGGGGCTTTGGCGATAACCGTGACAACCTGTCTCCATCTCTTCTCTCTCGGAAGGATGGAGACGGACTGGAGGGGTTGGCTGCTTCACTGGTTTACTGGCGACTGTATGGCACAAAGGAAACAGTCAAAGCTGGCTTTTGTTCTGTTTTTTTTTTTTTTTTTCCGTCTTGAAGAGGGAGAGCTAAAAAGACAACTTTGTTTCCCTGATCTTTTTGCTGGGAGGAGAAGAATTGAATATACACACAGTCACTCTGGCAGGTAGTAGAAACAGACAGATACACAGATATTGCTGGGAAAGCAGATGTCGATGCAGAAGTAGACCAGCCTCTGTTTGCCCGGGCCTGAGAAAGAGGGAGACAATGGTGACTAATAAAAAACATGGTGTAATTGTTGATAACACACAGCTTCACTGGGCAGGGCAGAATTTTCCTGACATTTACACCAGTCACAAAATGAGTCTTTGTTGCAAATTAATGACCATTTTTTCTACAATATTTACAGTTTAGACACACAGATGATGGTTTAAAAGCAGCCTTAAATATGTGATATTCACTACTAAAAAACTGGCAGCAGCACCACATACACTAGGTTGTTGAGTGAGTATAAAGTTAAGTATGTAATGTTTCAGCCTGCCATTTACTGCCACAGTGGAAAGGTCACTGTACATCATAGATTAGGGTTAAGTTTCAGCCTGACACTTTGCTTCATTATGGAGTTGCCAGCTGACTAATTTTAAAAACTGCCCATGCACAGCCTCTGTGGGAACCGACAAATGAATCCTGAACTCACCCTGTGTTAAATATGAATTTGCATTCTTTGTTGAGTTTTAAGCTTACATGTTATTGGAAGCTTTAAGAAAAAGATAAAAATAAAAAAAGATGAAACTTAAGTGAAATTGTGTTGTTTCAGCTTCTTAAATGTGAGGATTTGCTGCTTTTCCTTGACAGTTAACTGAATATCACTGGGTTTTGGACTGTTATTCAAACAAAACAAAAAATGTGAAGATATCATCTGGAGCTCTGGGAACTGATAAATGAGCATTTTTGTCATGACATTTCTGACAAGTAATCAGTGGGATTATTTTCTTCTCTATGGGCAGGGGAAATTCTACATCTTTGAAAACATTTCAGAAATAAGTGATCAAGCTAAGACCACATCTGGTTTTCTATAGTTGTTGTGAGCCCAGAACTTAGGGGATTAGCCTGCTGTTCTATATTTTTTGTTACTGCTGACTAATTCTATGAAAAGTCCCGAACAAACGATATTCTCTGACATACTAACCTTGTCTGTGAGGCTGAGCCTGATGCCCATTGATCTCATTCATCTTCTAATTCTTTATAACAAGTCAAAAATATATAGACTTATTTTTTTTAAACGCTAAGTAATTTCCAAAAACACTCAAACAGGAGTAAAGCATTTGTTGGGGACTATTTTAAGTCAGATTAATACACATTTGGTTTTCTACTGAGTATTTACAGTGTGTGGGATTGCCTCAAATAAACAGCATCCATGTTCATCATAATGCTGAAATATATCACCAGTGAAAGAATGTGGTTCTGTGATGTGTTTTCTTTTTCTTAAAATGACTCTGAAGTTTGACTGTTCTCACCCTTGGCTCTCCTGGTCCAGTGGATGGACCTGTCCTGACACAGAGCCTTCAGAGGCTCCTCCAGCGTGGACACGTCCACCTGACTGGCTGCCAGCACCCCCAGGAACTCTGTCTGCCTCCGGGTCTCGTTCCCAGACAGCTGGAACTGACTCTGCTGAAGACAGTATCACAACATCTCTCATCAACAGAAAATCCACAACAGATGAGGAGTTTTGTCCTCTGCAGGAAAAAAGAACAGAAGCTTCTGAGCCGGACTGTCATTTAATAAGTGTGAGAAATCATATTGCAACCACAGTGACAGGGTAATATGAACACATTTGAGTGAAAGCAAAGCGAGATATGAGGAAGAAAACCAAGACTGAAACTCAAGCTGCTATTAGGCTGATATCTTCGCTGATGAGGTCAACGGGGTTGCACATTTGCACTCTTATTCGTCACAAAGGCTGTGTGTAATTGCACCACTTACGCCTCCGATTGGCTCCGATAGTGAACCACTTAGACTACTGTTGAGCTCAAGTGGGTCACGTAACAGCCTGTTTTCCTCCGTTCTAAGAGACCAAGCGGACCATTGTGCCTCAACACAGAGACCAACCACATGTGTGCTCCATCCATATGAGCCCTATCCCACCTATCATAGATTAAATGGCCCCAATCAACAGCTAGGTTTGAATACTGAGGGGCTTTGCAAGATATGTGACACCACCAGAGAGGATCATGAAAATGCTCGGACACTCAACTGCAGCTTTTGATGCGTGGAAATGGGCTATTGTGGAAAAAGATGATAAGGCAGACAAACAGAATCCCCTCTCAGTTTACCTGCAAGGCCCCACATCACATCTCTGGTCTCTATTTAACTACAGCATGGCCATTCACCTGCTCATATTGTCAAATTAAGAATCAGATAGTCTCATACAAATCATATCTGAGGGCTCAGTTCAGAACCGACAGAGTGTGAAAAGTATAGACTTCAATATTAGACATCCAGGTATTTGCCACCAGGCAGATACACACAGCCCTTCCCTGACTAACCAGTGCATCAGGCTGTATTTTAATCCAACAGAGGAGTCTTAAAAGCTAAAGAGCCCTCACACAGAGTGGCCATTGTGCCCCGCTCCAGGGCTCGGGCTCGCTGCCGTAGCCTCCTGTAAGAGGATCCTGGGCACGCTGAGGGGGCTGGAGGGATCAGATGTGCTGAGGAATTCAGCCGTGGAGGCGAGAGAGAGAAAGAGAGACAGACTGTAACGGCTCTTCAAGGCCCCTGCATGCTTCACCTCTCTCTTTGTACAGAGTGGCGAGGAAGTCATGCAAAACATATGAAACCTAGCAGGTCCTGGCTCAGTGGATCAAGCTATGAGTCACAGTCAGAAACGCCAGTTCACACATTAGCGAGGCAGAGCAAAAAGGGCAACGCCAACGCTACTTTTTCTTAATATGTGTTTTGTAGTCTCACATATCCTGAGCGCAGCGAGGGAAACCCTATTATATAACCTGACCGGTCGGTTCTCACGTGTTGAAATGTCACTGCCTATTACCTTGTGTGTTGACTCGTGAAGGAGGGAGTGCACGTTGTCGTAGTCAGACTGCTCCATCTTTCGCAGGAAGCAGCTGTCCTGGTCGACCGGTTTGTAACATATCAAACCCTGCAACACAAAAACAGAAGGTCAGACATCACATTGTGAACACAGTCAAGACAAGGCAAATTGACAACAGTGTGAATCGACTGTACGTACATGTTTGATGTCAAACAGCACAGTGGACGTCTGATTTGCTTGAGAGGTCACAGAAAAGGTCACCAGGTCGTTCTGCTGGTCCACGACGGCTGACTGATTGATCACAACTCCAGTCTGATCTGGAACTGTGATTCTCACAATCTGCAAAGACTACAGATACACATTCTCATTAGTGTTGACAATAAAGTTTTTAGGTCAAAAGTGGGGGGTGGTTATGGCGGGCGAGGTGCGCTTCATACCTGAGCACGGGGTCGCGACAGCCCGAGGTGCCCCGTCAAACCGAGGGCGATGACGACCAGGAGCAGAGACACTGAGAGGCTGACCCAGAATGCTTTGTGTGGGAAGTGGGACTGGGGGGACGCAGCGGGGCCCCCATCCTGAAGAGATGTTACCACACACAAGAACCAGTGACAAGCTATTTAAACATCAAACTGTCACAAGTTGGGAAACTTACCACGAGCTACCAAGCCAATTTGTATTTAAATGAACATCTAGAAGTCCTATCCTATTCTACAAATGTAGAAAACCAACACAGCTTCTTTCCTTAGTCAGTATTTGCTGTTGGATTAAAATCCCTCTTCTTACCGTGCACTGTGCTTCCTCCAAGCTGTTTTCTGAACGTTTCCAACACCTCACCATCCTGTGTCCCTTGACGGCTCCTCACTCGGTCTGCTCCCTTCTCGTAGCTACCGGCATGGAGCTGTGGTCATGACCAGCGCTGACTGAGACTCAATTCACCTGGCCAGCTTCTCTTTGTCCCTGTGGACCTCAGACCCCCCCCCCCCCCCTTCCTCCACCTCCACCTCCACCTCCTCCTCCTCCTCCTTTGGTCTCACAGTTTCCCTCCCAAAACAACCACCCACTTCTCAAAAAACACTGAATCTAGCCAATTTTCAACTTTTGTCTTCCTGCAATTTCCTCCCTGCCCTGATATGACTTAATATTCCCTCTCTAAAATGATCCATCTTTCCATTGACTCTGTTCCCCCCTCTCATTCACACATACACTTACATGAGAGGAACTGGCTGCCCTCCCCGATGCCAGACAATGGACAAAGGGGTTGAGGCAGGCGCAGCTTGGAAAGCCTCTCTCATCAGGTGAGAGGTGATACGCGGCCCTGACTGCTGCTGCATTCAGACGATGACAGCCCAAGGTGACTTTAAGCACAGGAGTTTAGAGGGAAGTTTGCCGTGTTCGCTTTGAACTTAAAACCAGAGCAGAGGTTGATGTGAGGACAGTTTGTTTTATTACGGAGCTGAGCATTGCTTACAGTGATGGGGGTCAGAGGTGAAACTGTTCCTGAAGTCAGAAAGAAGATGGTAAAAAAAATTATTGAAAAAAAAAAAAAAGGTCATTCTGTTCAAGTAAGAATTGACATGACAGACATAAATGACAAGACTGGATTTCATTGCACCATCCCATGAATCTAAGTGCAGATATGAGCACATTCAGTTGAGGTGTTAAACACAAACGAACACAGAAAGCTGAAGTCATACCAGTGCATTTTACCGCCCATTCTCTGCCACACATATCACCACACTGTTGACACTTGTTTTGTGCTCATTTCCCTTCTTGTTGCTTAAGGGGACATTGCAGCACAAACAGAATAAGGGCCTTTCAAGTACACTCACCTCATTTCTTACTTTAAAAAAGGAACATACACTCCTCTCCTTCAGCAACACTCTTTAACACTTAAATTACACTGAAACAACACTGGGAATCATAGTTCTTATATTATTACTTAGGCATTTATATCATGTTAAATTTGCATGTTTTAATAATGTTTAAGTAAATGATAAAATCTGGATAGTGTCTCTAGAGTCTTTGTCTCCTCTGTCACACAAAAGCTGTGACTTTATTATAGAGATGATATTAATTGTAGTGAAAAATATTCCCTTTTAGAAGACAATGGACCCTGGCGTGTGACAGGCTAGCCAAATTCCTCAGGTCTACAGCAGCTAGGCTATCACATAGCTACTCCTCAATCTTGACAGACTTGCTTGTGGTCTCATCCCTGCAGAGCTGGGAGGAGGTCCGCGATGCTCTCCACGTAATAATCCGGCACCATCCCCTGCCTCTCTGCGCAGCCGCTCTTCTGATGTGCCTCGGCGTCCGCCATGGTGCTGACCCCTGTGAGGGTGAGGAGGGTCTTCAGGCCACAGTTGGAGCCCAGCATTATGTCCGTGTCCAGGCGGTCGCCCACCATCAGGCAGCGGTCGCGGTCCACGCCGAACTGGGAGGCCACGCAGTCGAACATGAAGTGGTTGGGTTTGCCCACCGTCTGGGCCTGGCGCTGGGCCGCCGTCTCGACGGCCTGCAGCAGGCAGCCTGTACCTGAGGGGGAGGAGGGAGGGTCAGGGGGTGAGGTGACCTTTAACTTCACGCCCTTATAGGTGGTAGGTGCCAAAACCTCTAGCACACATAGTATTATAGTTTTTGTATACCTGCCAGCAGGGCTTTTAAAAACAACATTGTGTGTCCCAGACCAAGACTTTACAGGAAGTAGACTTCGGAGGATTCTTACAGACAAATATGGCAGGACATTTGTAGACACATGATTACCCTGATTATAAAACAAAAGCATGAGTATGAGAGCTCAATGTGTGTAAAAGCTTAACTAGTGTGTTAATCTGCTTTAAGCCTGTGTAATGTGCCCTGTGAGTCTCCCTACCTGGGACAGCCTTCCCCCCCTCCAGGGGCAGCCTGGTGTCCCTGTTGGTTCCCACGAACAGACAGCCCTGCTGGGTCAGGTACTGCAAGGCTCTGTTCAGCTTCATGTAGCTGAAATGTTCATCAAACCCGACCACCACCGCCTTCACCTCGGGGTCCAGAGGCACGTTGGCCCAGTCGGCCTGCTTCCCGGAGATGTGGTCCGGTCCCACCCCGGTCTGCTGGATCCCCACCGCCTCCAGCTCCTGCTTCATGGCGTTGCTGCCTATCAGGTACACTTTCCCCTCCAACTTGCAGACCGTCTTCAGGTACATGGCGGAGCAGTACGCGGTGCCGAACACCTCTTCCTCTTTCACATCGAACCCCAACATGGACATTTTATCGGCGTACATCTTCCTCGTCTTGCTGCTGTTGTTGGTGACGAAGAAGACCTTCTTACCGTTTTCCTTGAGCAGGTTTATGACTTGGGGGGCTCCGGGGATGGCCTGGTCCCCACGCCAGATGACCCCATCGCAGTCAAACAGGATGCTGTCCACCGAGTCCAGCAGCTGTTTCACCAGCGCTCCGCTCAGTCGCGTGCATTTGGACCCAGACATCGGGGAGGACGGGGGAGGGGGGGGTAACCGAACAGTCACGCGCTGGGCTGGTTTAAAAGAAACGGCTCAAAGCTCCGTTACTTTCCGTTAGTGCACGTTGCTTTCCCTACCAGCTACAGTCACTGACGTTACGGCTGTCGTTGAGTTCGGCTATGTAGGAACGCCCTGCTTTATCTTTGTGGTAGTTACTATTCGGTCCAGAAAACCGGTTTGGTTTTAAAAAGTGCGGTGTTAATTCACTGAAGAGAGATCCTGACCTTCCACCGAGCGTTGCATCACTTCTGCGGATTACTTCCGCACCGGCTTAAAGAGACAGGAACCACACACACGAAGAAGTCCAACCCCACTTCTGGTTCGGCCTCCGGAAATGGGCTAAAAAATCCCTTAGTTTGTGCATCACTTCAAACATTTTTTCTCCGTACTGGTAAGAATAGTCTCTGAGGACTCTGGAAATACCTCCAGAAGTTAAAATTACTTTCTGGGTTTCTTTAATAATAGCTGGGTCACCAGGTATTTATTTTTCAGATGCTTTGTCATGTGACTTGTGACTTTTAACCAGGTATCTCTGATCACAATTGTGATCTAAACAAGTAAAACGTAACAGATGCCATCTGGCTACCACTGTACTAGCTAATAAAAGCTGTTATTTAAAGTAACTTTCATAGCAAAATAACATATATAGAAAAACAACTTTATCCCATAGTATGAATGCAACATCTGTTTTTGCTCCTGGGCTCTGTTTTTTGACTACCACAAGCGTTTCATCACAATAATGAATTCCCCTGCTGGTGTTGTTAACCCCTAACACAAAGAATTTTAATTATTGAAATCTTTCTGTTAAATAATCAATTCATTCAAATCACTACTCACCTACAAAACTGAACCTATCCCAACAGAAAAATACTATAGTATTTAAAGTATGACACATTCACAAACAATACCCTTTTCAGAGAGAAATTTCATGTTAAAGGATATATAAGGATATCTATTGTTTGCTCCAGCTTAGGCTTTGATTAATGGCAGCCATAGGATAAAAAAAAGGGATCAAATAAAGTGTCGTAAGCCTGCAGCTGATTTGACTTGACAAGGATTACTCTTCTTTGGTGCACATGTTGGCACACCTTTTCAATTCATGACATCTTGTGGCAGATAGACACCAGAGTACAGAAATCTCTAACATAAACTTTATTTCTCCAGTCAGCAGGAGTTCTCAGGGACAGAAAATCCAAAGGGACACATAGTGAATGCAGCATAATAACACAAGGGCCAGTATTTTTATTTTTATTTTTTTCAGTTGTCTTTTTTCTGAACAGGTTGTGGAGGGAAGAAAATCTCGCCCAGGTTTCTGAGAAGCCCTCGGCTGTAGTAGTATCTCTTAGAGTGGTCTGGCGCTGGGCTACAGAGATGGTCCGCTGTCGAAGTTGGGTGACAGTGCTGACAAAAGTAACCTCGACTTTTGTACCACTCGTTGGAGGTCTGGTTGACGAGAGCCAGGTAGGAATGGAACAGGGCATAACCCGCCAGCAGGAAGAAGACAAAGACCAGAAATCCCAACATGAACACAATTCTGGGAAAGGTCAGGAACAGATGCTGGAGGGACAGAGAGGAAAAAGAAAATGATTTCACTTGGAAATAACAAGGCTGCTGCATATGTAGAGAATGTACAATATGTCAGCAGTACTGAGTCTCACCTGTATGACAAACAGAGGCCCTGCCGGCTGCTGCTCGCCGTATTCATCTATATAACTGGCCCCAAGAAGTCCTGAGCGCAGTACGGCATGAAGCAGCATGTCTGCTGTTAGCAGGGCGATGTCGCCTGCCATGGCACAGACGCTGAAGAGGTAAAGCAAGAAGTAGCGGGTGTTGAGAGCACCAATGCAGTTGTTCACCCAGACACAGTGATGGTCGAAACGTTGGACACACCTGTTGCAGAGCCCTGAAATACAGATGGTTGTTTACAGTCAACACTGAGTAAGATTTATTTTCCTTTTGACCTTAAGATAGAGGGTGATGTGCTAACATAATACACTTGTTTGTGGACAACAGCGGCATGACATGTTTTATCAACACTGATGCAACTCAGGTTTTTGACTATCAAACCCTGAGGGGAAAGAATAGCAGATACAACAGGTGTCTATAACACAGTACTCACTGCAGTGTTTGGAGCGACCCGGTTTGACGAGCTGGCAGGTCGGACAGGAGACTCCTGGGTGAAACAGTCTCATGTCGTACGGATAGATGTGCAGCTGGCTGGCAACTTTTCTCTTAGTCACCGTGCCTGGTAGTGAGTTAAGAGAAGAGAGTTGAGGGATAACACCTCAGAACTTACATCTCAGTGATTTTCTCTGGTTATTCTTGTAAAACCGGACTAAAATGAGCTACGTCTGGTTTTCCCAAGGAACAGATCCACATGAGGATGCTGAATTTTGGCCTGTTTCACTGCACCAAGGGTGATGCTGTGTAGCCTGTCCCTTGATTACCAAACTCCCTCAGATAATAATTTTACCCCCCAGGTGATAAAATGAAATTACTGATGTGCATGGGTGATATGTAATTACCAACCTCCTAGTTATTACTAGATAATTTGGCAGCACACTGACAAAGAATAAATCTTTGCTATGTTAGGAAGGGTTAAGGTTAGTGTGTCAGGTGCTCTTCCCCTGAATATACTGCAGATGATATAAAGTTAACCTGGATCTCTCTTGATGCAGAGGTAGAAGAAGTAGTTCTTGATGGCAAGCAGGATGTAAGGCACAGACAGACTGGTCAGAGTGGTGTCCATCTCCCTGCAGAAGCCAAACACCTCATAGGTGAACTCTGCATACACAGCACACTCCAGAAGGATATGCAGGTAGATGAACATGTTGTTCCTGCAGTTATAAGCAGATGACACTGAAATTAAAGGCTGTATTTCCTAGATAAGACCCAATGAATGTATTTTAAGGACATATTTCTACATGGAAACATTTTAAACTACAAACCTCTGATGAAACAGCCTGTGTAAGGTCCACTGTGAAAATTTCTGGAGCCATTTTGGTGTAATTGGAGCAACTACCTGCGAAGAAAAATGGCAAAAACTTTGCAGCTGGTATATTTCATTGTACTTCAAAATATTGGTGCAACGGCGCCACCATGTGTTAGTTTGTAGGAGTGACTGTTATTTCAGAGACACTTTTTTTACCTTTACGATGTAGTTGAACAGTGTGTTAAAGGGAGTTTGCTGCTGGCCGGAGTATTTGCAGACTAGGACGATACATGTCAGCACCAGCACGACGTAGATAGAAAACAGAGTGAGGAAATCCATGTCTCAACCTGGCAGCTGCGCAGAGACAAAACAACAGGTGTTTACGGCACAAACTCGCCACGAACAGGTAGCAAACTTTAACAAGACGCTACAGTTATGTTACAGTTATCTTTTCTGCTTATTTTTGTTCAAACATGAGTAAGATTTGGGGGCGAAATAAGGCAGAGCGTGTCCTCTGAAAACGACTCAGATGAGTTTACGTTAGCATGCTAACCTACATCGGTACAATACGTTAGCAAACCTGAACACCGACTCTCTAAAGACACTAAATAATTCATTTCTCGCTTACCTTCTTGTCTAGTCACACATAGCTGCCTTTTAGTGTTTTATTTCACGTTAACATAGCTGGTTTTGTTGTCGTCATGGCCACCAGCTTCACTTTTGGTCCATGTTCTGTAAACAGTGCTACTTCCTTAGCATCGACGTAGCTAACTTTCAAGCTAATAGCTGCAGGGGCTGAAAGAGGCAGGAAGGTGGGGGGTATACCGAGAAGAAGATGTGTGTCCAAATATTAATAGTTCGTCGTCCACATATTGTTATCCTTTCAAATTTAGTCATCACATATTAACTATCATAGAATACGTTTTCTAGTCCTCCTGTATGTTTTAATAGAAATTCATCTTGTTTTCTGGATGAAGAGGAGATGTGATGCGCTTAAGTTTTCTCCTGCATTCAGGAGGTGAATTAAAAATCATATTTCAAAAGCAGTAGTGGAAAGGTTATCCAGATACTTTACTTGAGTCAAAGTACTGATTCTGTAAAAATGCTCAATTACAAGTGACAGTCCTTCAGTATTCAAATTATTACTTGAGGAAAAGAATATAAGAATAATCAGAAAAATGTGATTGAAATATTAAAACTAAAAGCAGAGAACTTTCCCTTGCTATTATATATTATATTATTACTCATGCATTCATGTATAAACAGCATTTTAATGCTGCAGCTGCTGCTGCAAAGGACTGCAACTAATTAATGTTTTGATTTACGAAAAATATATGTTAGAAGTGCCGCCTCAACAACACTTGTTTTGTCCAACCCACAGTCAAACCTCAAAATTATTAAAGAGAAATAAAAAATTTTAAAGGAAAAGCAGCAAATCCTCACATTTGAGAAGCTGGAATCATAAAATGTTTGGCACTTTTACAGAAAAATGACTTAAAGATTTGCCAAAAATACTTACCAATTAATTTTCTGTCACTAATCAGTCAGCTGACTAATCATTTCAGCTGTACTTGTAAACGGTGTTGTGTAGTTTAATAACAATCATAGCATCATAATTTGTAAAGTAACTAGTAACTAAAGCTGTCAGATAAATCTAGTAGAGTAAAAGATAGAGTATAAGTATAGAAGAAGAAAATAAAGAAAATAGAAATACTCCAGTACAAAGTGGACATAAGTACAGTAGGCTACTTGAGTAAATGTACTTATTACACTCCATGAAGGGCATGGATCACATTATTTCCTAAAAGTCCGACTCAAAATCACACCACTTAAGAAGATGGCAGACTTAAGAAGTCTGACTCCAGTGCCGACATAAATAACTAACTCAGAGTTACTTAGTATTGTTTTCTCTCTGTTGCTGCCATCCAGTGCTCCACACAATGCAACAAGGCATCACAAGACACCTGTTGGATCTGGTTGCGGACATGGCCCAACACTCATATTACAGCTCACAGCGCTGGAGAGGGGAGCATTACTCGGGAGCTGTGTGTGCACATCTATGGATGCTGTTTAAAAAGGTAAGAGATATGTGGTTCTATGGACTTTGGTGCGTTGATCATTTTGAATGCTTCTTATAATAGATAGGTAATCTGTCTTGTTGGACTGAATGCATTTGCAGTGACAGTGTGTTTCTAAATACTTTTCACCCCATTTATGACTACTGAAGTTCCAGTTTTCTTATCATCTTGTCATACATGAGTTAACTGTCTTGGCTGTAGTGAAAGAGGAGAGTTTGATTGAAGTGAACAGTGTTTGCAGATATAAGCCATTTGTGTTTAATTATTCAGTCTGTACTGGACTGCTTGTTCCTTACTGTGTGCATTGCCACTAATGACAGTTCACACTCCAGTGGGCTCACCTGCAGCCTTCCCCAGTACTTTCTCTTCAGCTCGAATGAATTTCAATCTCATTTTATTCTTTAATTTACAATGTAGTGAGTTGTTGACACACCTACTACTGACTTAATGTTAGAAAAATAAGTGTATCTTAGGTGCCCTATCAATAATAGGAAATAATATAATCACCTATTTTTGATATCTCCCTCATCTAAATAATCTTTCATATTTAAGAATGGAAGTAAATAATTACGTTTTCCCCTGTTATTGTAATTGAATAGTGTTCTTTGTATTTTGTGCTAGTCACTTGTAGTCTTTAATGTTGCTGACTTGACACGTGAATTTCTCATGGCTCTGTACACCTATACAGGTGTTTTTATTTTACACTGATTAGACTGAAGTGATCACTGAATTACATTTAGCTGCTTCAGGGTCAGGCTCACTGGACACTTGAGCACAACAGAGCTGTCGTTAACATTATCAGTAACACCTGTACTTTTGCTGCTATGACCAAATGCCACAGTAGTCCAAAATGTTTTTCCAAAGACAGTTCTTGACAAGTACAGCAATGAACTTTGATACTGAACTTCTTTTAGACCGGTAAGTAAACAGCTTTTAATGCTAATGTTGGCTGTGCAGCAACAGCAAAACTTACAAACAACTCCTCTACAACTTTTAAAGAATAATTTTACATCTAGGCAAATGTTTGTCATTGTTGTTGATAAATTTTTCTGTCAATCATCTTATGAATTAATTGAGTGAGCATCAATACATTGTCATGTTATTGTCACAGGAATAATGTGAGGGCATAATGAAGTTATTGATTAATCTGCTGATTATTATCTCAATCAACTTTTCTGTTTATAAAATATCAGATAATTAAAAATGTCCATAAATGACAAAGAAATGGCTTAAATTAGCATATTATCAATTGTCAGTTTTACTTCAGTGACAAACAAAATGACAGTTTGTTGATCAAAACTGATTGTTTTGATAATTTAACTAATTGTCTCACAATTTATTTTTTATAATACTGTTGATTTAGAACATTAAAGCTGATATTTGTAGGATGAGAAAATTTCCAACTTGGTGCCCCCCAACAGCCCCTGAAACTGCAGCCTTCTCTACAGCATGAACATATTATTGTTCCTGTGCTAGAGGAACAGTCAATGGGCTGAGTCCAGCTAAGACAAGCCCACCGATTGGATGAGAGGACACAGAATGAATAGGCTGACAGTGACAGAGAGACTGCACCAGTTTTCACTGGAGCTGTCTCACTGTTCTCCAAATACATCTGACATTAGGATAATTTGTAAAATGATATAATCAAATAAAAATAAAATAAAGCCACATAGTGGTTTTAAGATTATTTGACTAGTTCACCGTATCAGTCAAAAGCCTGAATTGTAAATGTTTTCACTCCAGTTTTGACCAAAACTCTGATATAAATTGTATCTTGACACAGTTTGTGTCACAGTCACACATTTTGCCTTACCGCCTGATAATGCATGTCTTAAGATATGCACACTGCTTGTATGGCTCCACTGTGTTCAGTGTATGTATTCATTAAGGTAGGGGAGCATGTGTTCCTTGAGTATTAATGACAGGAGGTGGGGGAGATCTGAAGATTCAGCTTATAATCCTACTAATCCTACAGGCTAAAGCCTTAAATTGCCCCTGCTCCTTCTCAATGGACTGAGCGTTTCAGTGTGCTCGCGCACACGGACACACAGAATTCCAGGCAAGCAGACGCTCCAATTAGTACTCATCAGGCTTTCTTGCATAGACGCAGAGTGATTCTGGGCCAGGAGCGGTCCCTCGGAGAGCCACCTAGCCAAGAGAGGAGGAGAAGGAAAAAGACACATTGGTGTATTTATAGAAAAATGAGGCCTCACAATACCCTTTTTGGAGAGAGAATTATTAAGGAGCCGAGGTGCGCGGGTGCACGCGTCCCAGTTTTCTGATTAACACTGTGCAGGCAGGCTGGCCCTAGGATGAATCAGGAATGAGACGCAGGACTAACTCCTTGACACACTCACAAAGAGACTGCACTGGCTTTTCATGCACACTCATCCTGTGCTCATGAGGAGGCTGCTGTGGTTTCAGGGTGGAGGAATGGGGCTATATTTTGAGTTTGTCACGCTTTGTGTTTGACTTTGGGTTGTGGGGTGCTCAGGGGGGACGTTTTTATTTTTTTAATTTTTTACATTACATTTGAGAAGACAGTTTGGATATTAGCCTGCTAGCAGGCCACCTGCTATTTGACATTCAAGATGAAGAAGTTTTTGCAAAACAAAAAGGGCAGATACTCTTTTCGGCAGAGCAAACGAGGCTCTCGATGTCCATCTAAAGATTTCTGTAAGTCTTTTATCAGTTTTGTCCACTGTGTGAATCCTGCTGTGCTGTGGCTTTGGAGGCTGTGAAGCACATCATTAGTTTCCAGCTGAGCAAGAGGGTTTATAGTAGATTATATTTAGCAAAAGCCAACATGTCAATTTCTGTAATTCTGTCATATTATATGTTTTTGAAAAATGGGGGTTAATACTTCAGTCCAAAATTTGGCCTTCGAGTGCCTCTATATTTGCCATTCTGCCTTATTTGCTTGGTAATTAATGTTGTTAACCATCTCTTACCTGCTTAAAGCTCCTCAGTACAGTCAGTGGGTGTGCTCTCTTACTTTCCTGCCTAATTACCGTTCAACAGGCGAGGCTTGCATGTGCACAGAGTAGAAAAAAAAATTTGCTGGAGGAACTTTTGTCTCTCAAGCTAATTAAGGTCACAATCTCTGCGACGCCTTACTTTGATTGGCTGCTCTGGAGTTTGTGAACCAGGTCAGGGACTGCTGAGTGTGTCATGGTTCAGGGTACAGGGTTACAGAGCTGTTCAAGATAGTACAGCTCGAGACACGGGAGACAGCGGGAGGAAGGAGACAGGGAACGACTGCATCAAGTTTAATCTCTTTTAAAACATGCAAAGGATTATTTAATCTGAGTTTGTATTTGCGATGCCGGTAGATGTGAATGCATTGGCTGCCATGGGTAAGTGTTTGAATGTATGTCTGTCTTTTCTCTGACATCCTCTCTCTCTCCCACCTCCACCTGTTCTATCTTTTCCTCCCCTCCCATAAGTCCTCAGCATGCCGTCAACCAACCAGGGCTGGCCTGAGGATTTCGGCTTCCAGCTTGGTGGGAATGGACCCAGCTACATCCTGTCTGTGGAGGAAGGCAGCAGCGCCCACCTGGCCGGGTTGCAGGCGGGAGACCAGGTCCTGGAGATCGAGGGTCACAATGTGTCGACGCTGGGTCCGCAAGCCGTCATCACCATCGCCCAGACTCAGAAGAACATCCCTCCCAGTATCGGGGTGGTGTCCCGCATACAGC
This sequence comes from Lates japonicus, assembly GCA_033238685.1. Lineage (NCBI taxonomy): Eukaryota > Metazoa > Chordata > Actinopteri > Centropomidae > Lates > Lates japonicus. The sequence goes on from BRZM01000030.1 coordinate 3,434,902, forward strand.
AGGTCTTACAGCTCTTGAATCCATCACAACAATACTGCATATGTAGGTTTATGCCTGTGGAATTACTTGACTGTAACCTACAGATCCTGTGTTGTTTTTTTGTTTTGTTTTTTGCTTATTCTGGGGTTGAACACTGAGGAAAATTCTTGAATTAAATGCTTTTTTTTCTTTCTATTACAGATGGACATCATACCAGGTCCAGATGGTCGTTTTGGGTTCACCATCGTAGGAGACTGCCCCCTGCTGGTAGAGGACTGCTCACCTTGCTCTCCGGCCGGCCGCGCAGGTCTGAGGGCCGGGGATTACGTCATGGAGGTCAACGGCATCCCCGTCAGGCAGCACGAGACAGCCGCGGCGCTGATCAAAGCCTCTCAGGGGAGGACGCTCCGCCTGGGGGTGCTGTGCCTCGGCCCGAGGCAGAAACACAGCATCAGCATAGAGGACAGTCAAATGGGAGGAGAGGGGGCGAGACTGGACCGTAAACATAAAGCTCTGGAGTTCAACAGGAAGGTACGCTGAAACACACATAGGCACAGCTGCTTCCAGGCAAATTCTTATATCTGGTGCAGTTGAGCTGGGGAGTTTAAAGGCCATGAAAACGTATTTTCACAGGAGAGATTTCTGTGTTTGTGGGTATTTTGTGTGTTCTCTTCCTACTGGTTTAAGGTGGGTGAGGTTAATATAGAAAAAGGTTCATGTTGTGCATTTGTGTGCACCAATTAGCAATACTGTATTTGTGTCTGGTGAGAGTTGTGGGTGGGTTGCTTGCTTATATTGCCAGGAAGATGCTACTCACAGTCAAATCAGATAAAACCATGCACACACTGTCCTGATGAAGTAGATTTTACATGTATCAAAGTAGAAATAAATAATACTTAGGAATATTTTTCTTGGACCCTGAGTACACAGGTCTAAGCCTTCAAATATTTTATAGTGTGAGGGGAAAAAGCAAATAGAAGCCCACAAAGTTAAAACTTTTTTTGATGACGTGAAAATAAACAAATATAAAACAGACTAGATGTGAGATTTGACTCAAGCTCATGTAATATAGGCCTGTGTGTGGCTCTTTTTTTTTTTAACTGAAGTGGTGGTGGTGTTATGGTAACAATCTGGCACAGTGTGAAACCGTGAGGTGACACCATTTTGTCCTCAAACTACGACCAGCTTCTGACATCACTGTTAAATCTCCGTCAGGTTGACCAGATTTTAGGTGATGAACCCGAAGTGAAAGAGAAACTCTTCGCTGTGCTGAAGCAGTACGCAGCAGAGAAGAGAGTCGAGTGGTTGGCCTCCGTCCTGCCAGAGATACTCACCACTGATGAGCATCGACAGCTCATCTCCAGCATCAGGTAAGAGCCGCAGGTTTCATTTCCCATTACACTGTATTATTGAAGTTCAGCGGGAGCCTGCATTTTTAGTCCAGCAGCAGGAACACTGTGTTAATACTGACAAAGTGGCCAATTACTGACAGCAGAATGTGTTATCCAAAGGCATCCACAGGGCAGTCTGACACACTCATCATGCAACCAGAACATCCCAGTTTGCATCTTGTTAGTGGACCATTATCACATGTTACTCCCCTCTGTTTCCTGTCAGTATGCACCCCAGAAAACCCCCAAAAAAGTGCATTACCTGCCCACCACAGGCTGTGATCCAAGCACGTAAGAGTCAAGTCAGTCAGTATTGGCATGGTTATTACACCATCTCCTGGTATTGTGTCCCACACACTTGTCATTTTCAAGTCCCAGTGAAAAGTAAAATAATCTGCAGGGATTTGATTCATAATAACCACATAAACAGGCTTTTCATGTTGCTCATTTTGTTGCAGGATGGATTAGAGGCGGTCTGGCCCATCGCTAGCCATTATAAAGCTACACTGTATGTTTAGGTGGGCCCCATCTGCCACCCAGAGTTAATCCACTTTGACCCTGCAAGTCGCTTAAAATCCTCATCTGCATTAGTGAAACTGAGAGACTTAAACTGACTTGGAGGGACCGGAGTTTAGAGTTTTTTAGCAGTAAATGAGGATTGGCAATGTGAGCTGAATTCACAGCATGGAGGTGTCTGTGATGACAAGCCACAAACAGATTTAGTCGAGCGCTCGCTTCATGGAAACATATTTCAGTGCTGCTCTGTGTCCACAGTCCCTTTTTTTTAAAAAAAAAAAACAAAAAAAACTGGACACCCAACAGGTTTTTTGATGGTGTGTTGAAGCATGTGTCCATGAGATGGAATAACGCCAGGTAATTGAATGTGAAAATAATAATGATAAACCGCCAGAATTACCTGGTTGCCTGTGTGCCAAAATGACCAGTTCCTGCCATTCTGTAAATCCCCGGACAGTTTGTCCACAGATTGCACTTCTTTCACAAGTTGAGCCAATCAAACCTTTTATTCTCTTACTACACTGGCTTCCTCCACTACTACTACACCGCTTTCAGCTCTTTTCCAGTGGTATTAATATACTGTAAGAAGGGTTTCCAGCAGTATGGGGTCAGTGTTGAGGTAGCTGCACCGATTCCCCTACCTGAAATGACGTGAGGCAATGGGATTTTTCTGCCTTAAACTGCTCATGAATAATTCAAACACTGTCAACTGAGAAGTGCTTATTGGTATTTGTATAATGAAGGACACTCCTTTTTGCACAAGCACCAATAGCAACATTAAAGCATCTCTGCATGGTTTTTCCATCCCCCACTCATTTCACAACTCTCTTACCTCTCTCTCTCACTCCCCCTCTCTCTCTCTCTCTCTCTCTCTCTCTCTCTCTCTCTCAGGGGGTTTTTTGTGTTTTGTTCTGATGGATTTTCTTGTTATTTTACTCAGAGCTCAGGCTGCTCCCTGCTCTCTCTGTGTGGTGACCGTTTTCCCTTGACACCTGGTAAAGGCAGCCTCCTGCTTGCACCAAGGTCCCAACATATCTTTTATCCTCCTCAGAGAAGGAGCTCTGTAGGCTTACCAGATTAGGTGGAGTCTTTACCTCTACGCATCATGTCGAGACTTCAGGACCCCCATGGATCCAGCCCCAGTGTTCCCAGTGCCCAGCTGTCCTGCAGCCTGGCCCCTCCTCAGAGCCCATTCCTCTGGGCAGAGGGTCGAGGCGGGTGTGGAGTCAAGCGTAGCTTGGGTTGCTAGGGAAGCGAGAAAAAGAAAGGCTTTAAAGAGGGTCCTGCTTATACACCGCTGCTGAATGGTTTTAATGAAGGTTAAGTTATTAAAGTGCAGCATTGGCGTTTAAAAGCAAAACATGCGTCAAGTGTAATAACAGACCTGGCAAATATAATCTGGGTGTCTCATCTAAATTACCTTCCCAACAAGTCTGTAGGATCCAAAAGAATGCTGAACTGTGGTATCTGTCACTGGATATGAATGTTGTCCTTTCACCAACTAAATCAAAGACACCCTTCAGCAGGTACATAACAGGCACCAATATCCGAACTTCAAATGATTTGAGCCAGTTAGTGTGAAGTTCCTGCTGATTCCAGTGATTTGGGGGAGGAAAGCAGAGGGATGGGAAGTCGAGGCCCCTGAGAGTGACTGTTAAGCGGAATGACAGCAGCCATTGTTGTTGCTGTTTCTGGGCTGACTTGAATATCAGTCTGCATAGCTAGAACTGGTGGTGGTGTGAAAACTTGCAGTTTTGCTACAGAAACAAGGCTGAGAGATGAGAGGTGTCTGCGTGCTGCCAGTGAAACATGCATTACCCAATCCACTGTAACACAAGCCAATCAGATGACCTCATCTGATGTTCACAGAGAGCTCAATATCTTCCATAACATCAAACTTAAAGTGTGAAGCATATGTCTGTCTGTCTGTCTGTCTGTCTGTCTGTCTGTCTGTCTGTCTTTTCATGCTGTGTCATTCCCCACCAGCAGCGAGATGCAGGAAAGCAGCCCGCCACCTGAGCTCTTGCTGGGCTAGAAGCTGCTGAGCGGCTGCAGTAGCAGCCAAACCCTGCGCCAAGCTATGCTGGGCACTGTCAGGCCCTGAACCCCCTGGAGGAGCTTGTGGCTGGGGCTGGGGCTCGGCCAAGGGCTGGGGGACCTGCCCGGCCCCGTGCCCCTGCCCTGGAGCCTCCACAGGGGGTAAAGGAGGCTGGAAGGCAGGTGAAGTGTGCTGCTTTCTACCTAAGGTGTTACTGCCTCTACGAAGGGTGTGGTCCGAGTGCTTGTTAGGGGTGCTACGGGGAGGGGGGCAGGGAGGGAGAGAGAGAGAAAAACAGAATAACAGACCAGGATAGAGAATCACCACAACCCCAGAGAGAAGTCAGTAAAAACAGTGTTAAAGTCATGTGATAGAGTCAAATTTAGCCCAAAATTTACTAGAAGCAAAAGAAAAGGGATCCAGAAAAAGCAACTGGATTAAGCAAAATTATTTCAAAGCATTAACTGGAGTAAGTAATGAATGCTAACAGGGCAGAGAAGAAACTCCAGGTTGATTAGCAATGTTTTCGCGTTGCACATGGTTCTCTGGTCCCACCATACTGCCAGGCCTCTTCCGCCTATGATTGCTGCAGTCATAATCTAGGTGATTATTGTGGTTGGATGCAGGTATAGGCATCATGAAACATGCGGTTGATTGATATCCCACATCTGGACTAAACAAATTATATTTAAAACTCTGATTCACAGGTTATAAGCCTTGATCAGGACACTCAACATGAGACACAGAGGTAGCACTGGCAGCTCGTGAGACTTGTCTATTGCTTGTGTTATTGATGAATATGTGGGTGTTGGTCTTTATCCAAAGAAGCTGTGGAGAGGCATGTGGTGGTTTTAATCTGGATCAAATCCAGGAAACAACTCCAAAACACAAGTTTTATTGATAAGAAGAGACAGAGGTTGACAGTGGACACCCACTTACACATTCTTGGCTCAGCCTAGCATCACAAAATAAACCCTGGGCATGAAGTCAAGTCTTAATGGGAACATATTCAGCTCTTTTAAACCTTTGCTGTTAACTGGCATGAACAGCATCCATTTCTTCACTTTTTTGTCTTCTTATCAGCATTACATTAACGGTTTGAGGAGGGTGAGACTATCATCAGGTCTATTTAATAGGTGTCAAAAGTAACACAATACATAAAAAGTAGTTTTCTCTGCAGCCAAACATGATTTCTAGCGGGGAGTGGGGTGGTGTTGATGGCTTCTTAGAACTTCAGCCATCATGCGTTTACAGTACAAGAGTTAGAATACACCCCCTCTGAGCTGCGCTACTTCGCGGGGCAGTCTGGGCCTTCCTGGTCGAGGAGAAGTGATGAGACGAGCCGGCTGGGGCTGGCTGGTGGCATGCTAAGCATAGAAGTGACAGAACTAGAAGGAAAATACTGCTGATGCTTTCCTTCACTGGAGTTAACTTTGATGATGACTTCCGCAACATTTACTTGAACTGGTAAGTAAACAGCTGTTAATGCTAGTTTAGCTATCTAAGCGATATAAAACTGCAATAACTACTTGTGTTTGTACCAATGGACAATTAGTCTCAAATCACAATCTACAATGATAATGAACCATGTTTCCTCTCTATTTCTCTGACGCTCATGTATCCTCTGTATAGGCACCAGCGATGGTCAGTTATGATGAAAATGATAGCTAGATACATGGACTGAGAGCAGACCATCACAAAAATATTATTATTATTATTATTATTATTATTATTATATTATAATTTTGCAGCTTAAAATAATGTACAGAGTTTTAAAACATAAGAAGAGTCCACACACAAATACAGACACGTCATTATGTGTCATCATCTCATTTGCATTGGTGTGTGATCAGTGTAACACAAAAATTAAGGGGAATGTGACATCCAGTTTTCACTACAGCCTTCAAGTTGACCTCCAAAGTTTGAGCTGAAACAGACACAAAAGTGATTTTTATCTTGTTGTTTGGAAAGCTTGATTACTGCTGACCTTCTATCTTTCTTACGTCAGTTGCCACCGTGCATCACTGATGTACGATAGGCTGTGACCGGCTACAAGGAAAGAAGAGAAGGTCAGACTGCAAAACAACAGCTGGAGAGGGATCCAGAACCTACCCTCAGGAAAGAACCAGTCTGCATGCTGGATGATGGGCTCCATGATGGCCACCACATGCACAGAGGTAGCTGCAGCCATCTCAGCCAGACTCCTGGGTGTGTGAATACAGATGAGCAAAAATTAGATGCTTTCACCATAATGAGGGGCACTTCAAGAAGGTGAAATAACAGACTGTTGTTTCTAAAAATCCACTCCACCACCCCAGACTAGGCAACACGTCAACTGTAGCTACTTTCTTCTTCATCATCAATACCATCCACTCCCTCTCAATCCCCTCTCACCCCTCAGTCTTGGCCCAGAGCAGATTGGGTCCCAGGACGATAGCAATGTTGCTGGGAGTCATTTTGTTCACCTCGCTATCCTGAGCCAGTTTGGCTAAAAACTTCACCAGATACCTGCATGAAAACAGAGAGCACAGGTGTTAAACACACACGACAGAAAAACTGAAGCATTACTGTCACGATGTTGTAAATTTCCCCATTGTGGGACTAATAAAGGATTATCTTATCTTATGAGTTTTCCTCATGTGGGTATAAACAACTAACCTCAGGTTGGTTTTGTTGTTCTTTGGTAGCTTATCACATACAACCCAGAGAGCCTGGAGCCTCTTATCCGGGTCTGACACACTGGAAAGACAGAGAACAAAATATGACTGAAAGCAGACACGTACTAAGTCTCCAGATGGCTGAATGGCCCAAATATCCTTCCATTCCTAACCGCATTACAGTAACAGATCTGTTTAATATTTGTGCATTTAATCTCCAGTGATAATGTTATGAGCCTTGCCTGGATGCCTGGATCCATTCATCATAAAGCTGGTAGGTCATTAGAGGTTCAGGGAGCTCCCTCAGGTAGGACTTCAGTGCTCCTGAAACCACACATCCACTGATAGTTTAAATTTTAAGGGGCATGAAACATCACTCAGAGGTTGTTATAAATACAGTAATTAATAACAGCTTTGGTTTGGGACATACCAGCAACAGCGTGGGGGTCGGAATAGAACTCCTCCAGTTGTGAAGTGGAACAGTCCAACGCCGCCTTTAGCTTCTTTAGCTTGGATGCCCCTGCTGCGATTCGGAATAGACCCTGACGCGCACACACACAAAAACAAATAAACCACAGTAACACTGCCAGGAAACAAATAACAACAACAACAAAGATACATGCAGCCATTTAATGTGCACACAACACTCTGTGCTTTCACTCAAACACACACACACTATCTTAACGGCCCATTACTGATTGACTGTGTATAAATCCACGACATAAACTCTCCCTGCCAGCTGCACATAATGAAACCTTAAAGGCAGGCAAACAAACACACCCTCCACTCACAGCACAGCAAGCTCTTTACTTTGACACATAAACAAAGGCCATCCTCACACCATAATGACACAGACTGGACTCACCAGGGAATGAATAGGGCCACAAATAATGCCCTTTGCTGTTAACACTTGCACTCTCTCTAGCTCTTTTTTATTTGCACAAACACACACACACACACAACAAGATCTGATTTATGGACGGGAGACAAGTAATTTCTATTGTATTCTAAATTTGTTTCGGGCAGGGACATTTCACAAACATTTCATAAATCATCACACGGACGACAGTGTTTCTGGAACAACATTACAGAAACGCAGTAGTTTCCCCTGTTTACAGTTTCGCTGTCCGCCCGTCTCCCTGACTCTTAAGATGTTCATGTGAACAAACAATTTAAAGCTCGGTTTCAATTATGTCAATGACCAGCTGAGCCGCTAATCGCAGCCACAGCTTTGTGTGACTTTTAATTAGCTGCGACAGCTCGTTTTATTCTTGCATGGTAAAACAAGAACAAAGGAGCAATCAAACCAGATGAGCAAACAAAATCATATTCTGTGTTAGAAAATGCTGTCAGGGGAATTAGCCTTGAGTCAGATATACAGCAACCTCTAGTTGTCATTCTAAAACATGTTAGCAAACAAATACCTGCTTGAACGTCACGGCCAGATTATTACACAAATTGGGGTTGTGACTCTGAGCTTTAGTCCAATATTCACTCTCCATTTAGCTCTAGTGGGATTGTGTTTGTTAAAAGGTTTGTAGTTGTTAACTGTTGAGGAGATAACCTACAGTTAAGCTCTGTAAAGCTGCAGAGTTGCTAATTCTCTCTGTTTTTTCAATTTCAGACATTTTGATCAATGTTAAAGACCCTGAGAATAAATTTTCTCAACCATCTCATTATGAAAGGTAAGGTCCCACATCATCATGCAATTTTTTTTGCCAAAGTTAGAACATTTTTTTTATTATTTTACATTGAATATCTCTGTATCGGTTTTATTCTCTGTGTTTTTTTCATTGGTTTCAAGTGGACAAGATTCAGCTGGAAAACACTGACGTCTCAAACAGGATTTAGCGACATATGACTCAGTCTGACGACATCAGGTGAGTTGTTTGGTAGCTGTCAATCAAACTTTATTGTTGAGTTTTTTTAGAGGTTACCTAAAAAAAAAAAAACACCTGGCAGTGTATTACAGTCTTGTGTTGAGAGAGTGATCCCCACTTACAGTTTGCTGCCCACACTTTTTATTGATCTAGTAGAGTAACATACGCAGAGGGAAGGTTTCTTTTTGCTCTCTCTCTGTCTGTCTTAACGTCCTCACCTCTTCCTTCATGCCAGTCTCTAGAAGCATCATGACACAGGCCTCTATAGGCAGGGCGATCTCCCGTCCACTCCTCTTCAGGTGTTCATCCAGCCCCGTGCCAAACGCAGGCTTCTCTGTCCACGAGTCTAATCACAAAAGGGAACATTAATGGTGAAGAGTGAGAGGCAGCGATATGAGATACACTCATTTCATTCACATTCTTTCAAATCTGGGAAGTGTTGTGATGAAGCTGTTGTAGATTTGTAGGTCTGTCACGCTGGTATGCAATTAAAAAAAACAAAAACATCAGCACCAGCCCAGCACTCAGTGTGAACCAGCCTGTTGCTGGTCTGGATGGCAGATTTCTGGGTCAACAACTCTCCCTCGGGCCAATTCCAAACCAGTCCTCACTCCCCACACAGGGTGCCGTCAAATAATAACCACATGCTCCGAGCCAGGAGGAGTGACTGTTTGGCCATATTTCTGTATCTGTGTGTGTGTGTGTGACAGAGGAGTGAAATGGTGAGGGGTGGGGGGGGCTACAAAACCCAGGTGGGTGTGATGTGAGAAGGGGGTGTGTGAGTGTGTGTGTGTGTGTGTGTGTGTGTGTTTGTGGAGTTCATGAGTCATCACCACATGCTGGGAGACCAGGCTTGCCTGGTTTAGACCACATGTGTTTAGTGCAGAAAAAAAAAACCAAGCGCCTTGAACAAGACACAGCAACAAAAAAACTAGTGAGAGAGCTTTAACGGGGGACATTGTGTTGGTAAAATGGAAAAATAGATTATTTTTGGAGAACAAAGCAGTGAAAACAAAAGCCTATTCTTTAGTATCTGTGCCTCAATTGTGGCCTGTAACAATACCCATTACTAGGGTAAGTGTAGTTATACAAAACAGACCAGAGGTGCAGTAGCTGGTTGATTTCTTACACCAGTTGGAAAAGTGAATAAGAAACACACCTTGTGTCTGTCAGGAAAAGGTTTGTTTATGAAGGACACCAAACAAACACACAGGCACTGAAGAAAAACATATGCATTCTCCAGGTCCTGTACTATGCTCCGCACAGAGGCTTCTTGTGTCTGTACTGTGTCATGTTAAATGGGAGTGTGTGTGTGAAATGGCATGTTTGCATGTTGTTATACCTTGCTGAGCCTGGATGGTTGGCAAGACACCCTCCAGAAGAGTGAGAGACTTTCTGTGGTAATCAGCTTGAGCCTCTAAGAGCTAAAAAAACAGAGAGAGAAACAGAATGAGAGAAGCAGTAAAGTACATGACAGCAAGGTAAATAAAACGGCCGGCCAAGTCTGTGTTCCCCAGTCACTCTGCAGCTGCGAACATTCCCACAGAAACTCGTGAACACATTTCTGACTTGCTCACCATTACGAAGAAGCGGGCATAGTCGCCTTCTTTAGAGAAAAAACTGTACATGTCTGCAGCGAGTTGATCCTGTGGAGGAAACACAGGAAGTTAAACAGGAGGGGCACTGAAAGATGATTATAAAACAGTTCTTAACGCTAACTTAATATAGCTCATTTCTAAACCAAATCACAGCGGGGAGTCCACAACACCAACCAGTAACAAGAGAGGAGGAGCATTATTGCTGCACTAAATCATCATGGATTTATCAAAGCTTTCTAACTCCACTACACAGTGTCACCCATCAAAAGAATGGATGTTTCAGGTGGCACAAAGACAGGCGTCGGTGGTCAGCTAAGCACCACATGAGTCATAAATCCTCCTGGCAGGACTCAGTAAGACTGGGAGGGGGAAACGCGAGGCTCGGTGCTTCCTGGACAGAAAACCTGACACATCACACCGCCACAAACACACTAAAGCTCACCAGTGACTCAACTCAATAGATTCAAACACACACACAGACACGCACGCACGCAGAGCTGACGGGGCATTTTCAGTCATCTGTGTGCATCAGCAAACTGGGTCAGAGGGCCCGAGGGTCTTGGACTGTCCAGTTGTTGCAGTGATGATTTTCTTCTTAGTTAAATGCTGTGGCCAGGAGTTTCCAGTTTGCTTTACTCATAAACGACCTTTAGCCTTCCCGTTCTTTCAGGATCAAAGACTCTAGACCTGCTGTGAACTTGATAAACAAGACTATAATGAAGCAATAGGTTTCCCCATAAAGACATATGAATCATCTACATGCTGGTTACCTTGCAAAGCTCCACTTTGTTCATGGCCTCATCCACCTCCTCCTTGAGCAGGTCAGCCTTGGCCGTCAGTGCTTGTGTATTTGTTCCTGAGATTATTGACTTGGTTGCCTGCAACCATCTGAGGTTGGAGAGACAAAGGAAAATTGGAAAACAGGATGAGACTATTTCTGTGACACAGTCACTCATGTTCCAGTTTCATTTTTGTGCTCAGAGGATGCATCGATATGAATAAAGTGATGAGATGGACCTTGCTCTGGCAGAATCATAGTCCAACACCAGTTTGGCCAGCTGTTTCCTCTGCTTCAGGATGTTGGGGATGTCCACCTACAGTAATTAGACCCAAAACATACCAAGTTGAGCGAGCCTAAAGGTTATTAGATGACAAAGACCTGGCAAACATTTTTGCTCTTCCTGAATGCAAGATATTTCCGCTGATTAGCCTTTTTAACATAATAGAAGTACCTACAATACTCATTATTTCAGTTTGTTTAGCAGGTCACAACAATGCCGTTTGTACTTCAATGGCACAAACTTATCACAGAAAGACACACGTAAATGGAGTTCCTGGCTCCTTCCAAACCAAAGAGCTGCACAGCAGGAAAGACAATTCTCGCAAGTGCAACTGAACAAGAACCAAAGAAAACTGCAAGGTTACAAAGATACAGAGCCAACAGTTACTCATTTTAGGGAAAACCTGGTGTAACGAAATGGACAGATGGCAAACCACAGCCATGTAACGACAAAAAGAAAAGTCCATTATATTTAGCAAATGTTGCGAGGCCTGGAATCACTTTACCAATACCAGCCAATATGGAGCATATTTGTGAATCCATGTAACTTTTGCTCAAAAGCTCTATTTCATTTTGCAACTGGGCAAAAAACAAAGTCAACTAATCCTTTCCACTATGATTTAAACCAAAAACAGCAAAGAAAAAGGTTGTGACTTCTATTATAAACAAGCAAAGGGCTGTGAAAGTGTTTTTAAATGTTTTAGCTTATGTTCAGCTGTTGTTATGTCCAGAGGGCGTGAGGTTTCTGACCTCTGCTAGCTGGCTGAGGGGATCCAGAACGTCCTTCTCTATCTGCAGCTCATGCTGCATCAGCTCTGATGCCAGACGATTCTCAGCCTCGCCGCACACTTCCATCATCTTCCTGTTAATGCACACACCAATACAAAGAGAGAGAGAGAAGAGTGTTAAAATCAACATACTCATGTTCTCGCCTCATTATCATATCAGTACTATTAGGTGAGGATGTGAGGTCGTCTGAAAACAGCGTAATGACACGTCTTCCTGACAAATTATTCTTCACAATACAACGCAGAAGGACTGCAATCTGTGCCACCAGCTCTTCCTCTGCTCCCAGTCAATAACTGAATGAAAAACTAGGTCAACATAATGTTATCATTTCTAGTTGCCCACAGCCGGGAGCACACAGTGGCTCTGTGACAGTTAATCTGCAAAGACGAATCAGGGTTTTCAGGGCCACAGTTTTTCGAGCAATGAAACCCCTCAGCCCAGTAAAGCAGACAGTTGAGTGACGTAAATGAGTGTTTACTAGCAGACTGACTGATGTGCTTTCTCTTCCTCATTATTTCCAGATAGACACATGGCTGCTGTGTAGATCCGGAGACATTCACTTTCTAGATCCTCAACTACAAACTGTCTAGTCCTGTTTTGTGTGTGTCTCGGTCACGTTGAGCGATCCGATCGAGAGAGTCGCGTCAACGCAAAGCAAAACTGGGCAGATTGCTTGCCCCGAATGCATGGCCTCATATTTCACACTCTCTGGGGTGCATCTTCTCTGTATAGCAACAGTTGCCAAGGAGGAGAAACTGGTTGTGTGGCCTGTCAATCAATCACCTACTCACCCTATCAAGGATTCTTCTCCCAGTTGGTTTCCACCTTCCACCATCGCTTGGGACAGTGCGGTCAGAGGAAGCTTTTTCTGTGGTGTATGAGGCAGAGGGACAGATGCAGACACTGATTAGACTTATATTAAGACATAAACTACTACTACCACTACTAATTCTATACAGTAGCTTTAGTATTAGATGTTCAAAGCAATGGAAAAATCATCAAGGACTTTCCATTGAGCAGCTCAACAGTAAATTCACAGAGTCAGGAAGAGGAAGAGAGCTTTCCGAGCAAAGGAGGAAAATACAGATGTTAAATGGGATTAAAGATGCAAACTAGGGAAGTAAAACATCTATCAAATGACACAGCCGGAGCTTATTTTTACAGCTACACAGTTCATGTTTGTGCAAAAATGTTTATGAGTCTTCAACATCCTGTTTTCACCAGAGGATCCCAAAGGCGCAAGTGTCTCATGCACAGTGAATAAAGATGACAGATGTCTGAATGGGGAAATGGAGCAAGTGGTGCTGAGGACCAGAGAATGGAATAAGTAATCTGTGTTTTTACCTGACCATTTCCTGTATAGAGGCGTGGTACGGACTGTGGTGCAATTTTTGGGTGGTGTGGGGTAGAAAACACAAAAGAGAAGTCATGGACTGTTGGTCTGCTGTAGATACTTTGTAGTCATTTACACCAAAAACAGTAAGAAGTCAAAATCTGTGCGGGAGGTGACGTTAAAAACTGACTTACACATCCTGCAACAGTTAATTGAAAGGTAAATAACAAAGGTTTTATTGGAACATGCTTTGTGTCTTACATGTCTCTTCTCTGCGTCTGCACCGATGTGTCCCTGTAGACATGACACCATCCTCTTGTGTGTGTTGTGGGACACCACGCGCACCAACTCCATGCGCCGTTCGATCTGCGCGTAAGACAAGATGTATGAGAATAGATCTTTAGCATAACATGAAGTCATCCCAGAGCGAGATGGAAGACTTCCTGAGCTGCACTTTAGATCACTCTGTTAGAAGTTAAGCATTTGGCTGTAAAAATGTGGCTTTTTAATTAAAAGGGGATCAGAAAGCAGCACAATCCGAGCTTTATTTTGATAAACCTAAGTACTTGGACTGAACTGCATCCTGCAATGATCGTTCCAGTACAAAAAAAAAAACACACGCCTGGCAGTCTTTATTACAGCGGCCATTCTGTGAACTTAATCTCATCAGCACCATTAACTTGTCTCCATAAACCAACACAACAGAGCGAGAGCGCACCCCGGATGGCTAATGAGGTCCAGTTCCACGCAGAGATTTGATTTGCGGCTGCCCTGAGGGAGTCAGGGGTCAAAGTGTAAACGTGATTGATAAGGCTCATCCCTGCGGAACAACGCTGGAATGTTATCTTTGAAACACATGACTCATCGGAAGTGTCTCTATGGCAACGGCCACTGGGCTGTGACCGAGAGCGAAGGGGTCCTTTGGCTTTAAAAAGGCCTTTTTGATTACACAGGCTTTCTCCTGTCTACTAGCCTGACTGCACAGATCCACTCTGTGCTTTATATATAATACTGTCATTGATGGGAGGCGCAGCTCCTCTGGCTTAAGGACAGAGGCCGACTGAAGCTCTGCAGGATGACTATTCACTGTCTCCGTCATGCCAGGTGCCTGACACGGACAGTCAGTGTAAACATTAGGCTGACTGTCACCAACCCATGAAAAGAAGTGATGATTGCGAGTTACTGTTCGAGTCTACTTAAAAGTCTGGCGGGCAGAGCGTGATGATGCACAGAACTGGTTTACATTGGCAGCGATTGTGGGAAAGTCAAAATGTAGGCTGTGTGTAACAGAACAGGTGTGTCTTCTGTTTTGTTTTTTGTTTTTTTAAATAAAGATCAGAAATGACGAGCTAAAGCGGGAGCGTCTCAGAGGGACAAACATGTACTCAAGAGCTGGGACAAACAATGTTCCAAATATAAATGGGAACACTGAGGTCTAGAGGGCAAAACGAGCAGAAATGTGCAGAAAGAGGGGAGACGACTGCGGAGGGAGGATCAACCAAATACCAGACGATTGTGTTCCAAAAACAGAACGGAGAGGCTAGAAAAGTGAAGCTGGAGGTGAAAGTGGCGCTTGCAATTTAAACTAAAGGTTCATTAAAACAAGTCACGAAAATATTGTTTGCAAATATTCAAGAGGATTTTCCTGAGGGACAAAATTAGATTTTTCCTTTCGTGTGCCAGCCATCTCAGGAATGGTCATTGTTTCAGATATCTCTATCACTGACTCCACTTTTTCCTTTATCAGACCTTAAGTGAAACAAACCTGCAAGTCACAGTGACTGGCAGGGCGAACAATACGTATACTTTAGGGCAGTGAAAATGATTGTCTCAGACATGATACAACTATCCCTCTCCTCAGCAGAGTTCAGTACCACCGTCAGCATCCCACTTGTATTAAGCCAACTCAATGGCTCTAAATCTAACTCATCATTCTGTTCCATCATAAAATGTGTTTTATATCCAGCCTGTTTCATTTCCACCACGAATTAAAGATCTATGAGTTACTACATTTTATGTTTAAAGGGTGGGGCAGATAATAAGAATAGGGGTGTAACAAAGCCAGCTGATTTGTTTGAATCTGCAGGTACCATTCACACACACACACACACACACACAAAGACAATCTTCATCGCTGGATATGCTGCTGAGCTTTATGATATTTTCATCCCAACCCCACCTGCCTCTGTGAGCGGCCTCAAAGGCTGGAGATATTTTCCCCTGAGATACACTGCACTGGCAGCTTTCACACACACACTGCTTCTCAGCTGTGTCAGCAACAGAGTCTTAATTGCAATAAGCTACCAGCTGATCCGCAGTGCGCCAATCTTCAGTTAGAGAGGAAGAACTCATATATGATATCAGCCTCTGGATTCTTGATACCACAGGCTGCTTTGGGCTTTGTCAGCTGGGTCAACTTCAATCACATGTTTTCATCAGTGATAGAAATCAACATTACATTCTGCATTCCTAAACATTGGGTGTTTTGGTTCTATTACACAGACTTAAGGAGGTTTCTTGGGAACAAGAAGCCAGCAGGTGTTAGAACAGAAAACTAAAAGCCTCTGAGAAAACACGATGCCAACATGAAGTTAAACCTGTTTGATTGGCATGCATTTAAAATGCTGAAATTCATCATTTTAGCTAATTCTGCCAAAATTCTTGGCGAAATAATACAAAACCCGGAGTAATGCTGAGTATCAAACTCAGAATCTTTTGCATTGATTACCCAACATAAACCAAGTCCAAATCAGACTGGCGAACACTGGGTACGACCTACAGATCTTCACAACATCACTGCAAGCCCATCTTGGGTACCATCTTAGGTTCATCTGATTCTACAGGGAGATAAATAGAGCCTCACCTTCTTATCTGCAGTGGTATAATGTGAAAAAAAGTGGTTGTGAAACAATATGTACATTAACACATGTGTGCATGTTTGGTTTGTTTGGTTTAGGGATAAAAGCTGGTCACTGCCTGACAGATGCTAACAGTTGGGAGCTCAGGCTCTGATCAGATTAATATTGGTTGCCTGTGGGGTCTGTGAGGACTTCTGTTTTCTCAGCTCTGTGGGAGGAAAAGACAGAGAGGGGCTTTGGATTGCTGGCGGATGGCCGAGGCCAAGATAAGCAGCTGTGTGGCTGATACTGTTCAATGCAGTGCCGTGAAAATATCCACCACACAGACAGCACTGCTCCTGAAGGAACGGGGTTTCACGCTGACATCCAGCTCCTAAAATGATGGCAGGTATTGACTGGAGGCATCCGTGGAGTCTTCACGAGGAGAGGTGGGTCTGTTTGGTTTGTTGCTGCGCTGGCAGAGGCTACAGTATCAGGCTGGGAGGCCAAGGCAGGTCTGACTCTCTCGGGCTACCGCTGCATGAACCTCTTTGAGAAGTCATGACTGGACAGCTTGAACATTTTAATAGAAACAGGTTCTATTGAGCTAAATGAGGAAGAATCACAGCAGGTTTGTTTCATTTGCTCGACAAACCCCGACTTATGGCATGTGGGGCTCACTATATAGTACATGAGGCCACGGCCTGCTCCGCCTAGGCCTAATAATAGTAAGCTGTCGTTGGACTTGAAGAGATAAACAGATTAAGATTCTTGGGAAGGCTAGAACAGACTCATCTTTTCAATCCTTGCACTTCAAGAATGGTGACTACAACCCATGGAGAGCATAACAGATGCTAACATCAGACATGTATACTTGCACTTAAACACCTGCAGTGATGTTGATTTTTTCCAGGCGATGGGTTATATTATAGGCAAATGTGTCCAGGAACACTGGCTTTGATGCATATAGGTGAATTAACTTTTATCTGCGGCTTCCTTCGAGACTTTCTAATTGATGCAACAGTCTAGAGCCTCCCCGGCCTGATACCTAAGCGGAGGGCAGCTGCCAATACACATTACTGATCATTACCCTGCCCATCTTGTTTCCAGTATAAAATCTTTTTTACATAAGCTGAAATGAGGCCACGGACTGCCGACTAAAAACTGAGTCACGGCCATGACTTCATGTAACACTGAATTTTTATTCTTTTTCTAGGTAGAACCTGGTACTAGTCGCCTCTGTTAATTCATCCACTGAGGTCTGCACTGGCCTTGATGCCATAATCATCCATGAGTTTTGTCATCAAATATTTTAAATTATATAAGAAAAAATTTGACCTGACTTTCTGCTGGTCCTAATTTCACCCTTTACAACTATAAAGTGAATCTTCTCCCATGTACTTCACTTTCACATGACTTTCTGTTTCTTTACTTTCACCCAAAATTATGACAGGTAATATTAGTTGTGCGCTGTCTCGCCAATGTAAAAAAATGTTTCCAAGTGTAAGCTCAGCCTCCTAATTGAAGGGACTTGTAGACAGTGGCTTGCCTGGATTTTGGGTAACAGACTCCATGACTGAACACAAACTACTTTCTGAACTATGTGTTATTCTGCTTTCAATTCTTCAGGGAGCAGGGAGAAACAGAGAGAGACTGACAGAGACAGGGGATGATAGCATGGGGGTTCGAAGGAAAGAAATACATATCTACAGAGATTTTTTTTTGTGGGGGGCTGGGGGGCAAAAAGTGCCAAACCAGAATAATCAAAAGGTCGGAAATGAATGGAAAGAGTTTCTCTGGAGGAGAGCCATAGACAAGTTGGTGAGGTCAGACATGCAGAGTGAGGACAGACAAGACTTCCAGCTAGCTCCAGAGAAAATGTGAGCCTCACACACACACACATTATAAACGCACATACAGACACACAACGTGATTATGAAGCCGCAGCATGGAATCCATGTCCTGGTGTAGTCTACATGCTGAAGAGCTCTTTATGTGGTCCTGTTGAGGGCCTGAACTTAAAAACCACTGTATTCATCAAGTGGACTTATCCTTTCATGAGCGTGCCTATGGATCACACACACCGCCTGTGCAAACTGGTCATTCAGCAAGTTTATATGCACACAAACAACTTAACTTCTGTTTGCTAGGGACTGCAATATACAACAGGATACATCCACATAGAAACACGCCAAGAAAATTGAGGTCATACTTCCTATTTTTCAGAGGTGATGAATCTGCACATCACTACAGACACATTTCTGTATGTTGCAGTGTGAGACCTGCACTTTAAAATCTGACTGCAAGAAAAAAAAATACTGTTTTTCCCACCACCAGTACCCACGTTGTTCACACACACCACTTTACATCTGGTCCAGTTAATGACCTCTGTGGCTCATGAGCTGAATCTAATCAAAACACCAAAAGAAACCAGACTAAACTGTATACACGCCAAGAGCAATACAAATGCTTGACGAGTCATCCAGCTCTATTAATTGAGTTCTGCTTACTGAAGCTTATGTGAGCAAAAAAATAAAAAAAACAGAGAGGAGGGGTTTACATGATATTTGTAAATACTGCCCTAACCTGGTTATAACTGACTGATCACAGTGCATATGAAGATACTTACACAAGCAGTTGTTTGCTTGTATAAAAGCAACACTTGTGTGAATCAACCCCTAAAAAGAACGGTGTCACAGAGGCAAAAAATAGGCAGTGTGCAGGCTGATCAGAGGACAAACAACAACAAACAAAACAACAATTGTTTTGCCCGCATCAGCTGACCTAGAGCGAACAGAGCTGACCCCATCGCGCCTCACTGAAGCAGCAGCCTTTTGGAGAAAAGTGTGTCACTGGGCGCTGCATGTGACTTCTTAACGAAAGGAGATCCTCCCTGCTCGGCCGCGGCCACTATTTCAGAATGGTAACCATGACGATCTACTATCAAAGTTGGTGGTGGTGGGGGGGAGTAAGTAAGTGAATACTGCAGCCATAAGCACAATAGAGCGGCTGTTACAGGCCACTCAACACAATCAGCAGGCCTGAGGAGCAGGGAGGGTCTACCTCTTATGGCTGCAACAGTTGGCAGCTTGAGGCATAAAGTAATGGATACTGGACCCAGATGAAAGGAGCTGAGAGAATGACTCAGGCCATACAACCACCCTCATGTGGCTGATTATTCGAGCTGTTATACTAACATTAGACCTGGGCAAGAGTGAGCAACATGGAGGTGACAAATGAAAGATTTTTATCCAACGTGCATTTGAAATAAAGATGCATCAAGGCTAAGCTAACCTGTACATCACGACAAGACAGGATACTTCCTTCCTTGTCAATATTGTAGGGCTACAATTGATTATCATTTTCATTATCAACTGATTTATATATTTTTTGTCAATTAATCGATTAATTGTTTGGTCAATATGATAACAGAAAATACAAATCATAGTTTCCCCAAACCCTACACTGTGTCTTGAAATGTTTTTGAAATTCAGAAAATTCTCACATTTGAGAAACAGCTTGAAATGATCAAATCATTCATCAAAATTCCTGCTGATTAATTTCCTTTTAATCAAATTAGTGATTAAGCAACTAATTATTTCACCTCTAGTACTGTTAATGTTCCTTTTAAACCCAGTTTTTATCATGAGACCTGTGTTTACTTTGTCACAGTGAGTTTCCTGTAACTGAAATGATTAGAATTATCATGACTGATTGTCCCCCATTGTCTTTCCAATTTATTATTAGGATGACAGCAGAAATTAGTGACAAACAAACCTCGCCTCGCCTTATAGGTCTGACAAGAAACACCACACCTCACTGGCCTTGCGGCACTGGCCTGGTGAGTCACACCCAGCGTCACCTATCCTCGTTAATTCAGCAGTGACATTTTGGTAATCCCTCTGGGAAAAGTGCCTTTTCAAATCCACTCCATCTCGAGTTAATCAAGTACAATAGATGAGTATTAGATTGCATAACAGTGAGCTGATTGGACCCTTGTTGTTGTAAGTAATGGTATCAATAAGGAGTATATTTATAATACAGCCATTTATGATGCTCAACCCAGGGAGAGGAGAAAAGCTCTGATGACAACTGTATATGTTCTGTCACTTCACTCGCAGAGCAGGAGGTGAAGTTTGAACTATTTGTGATTTTGTTGACCCCACTTTGAAAACCACTGAGCTACAGATCAGGGGACTCGTAGTTCAAAGAGATTCCAGATAAGCTCATCACTGATGGACTGAAGTTACTCTGGTGTGGCCAAACAACCATCATACCAACCCTGATAAACCCAAAGTGCTGCAGCAATTACACTAATGTGCTGTGTGACATATCAGGAAATTGTTTAGTAAAGGCAGTGAGAGCTGGGCTGTGTGTCTCTACTCTTCTCAACTCTGGAGAAAAAAAAGTAAAGAAAGCTTTCATTTTTTCCCCCAGGGAAGTAAGTACTGGCAGCACAGAATTAGCCTGGCACATAACCTCCTAATTATTGTTTTATACTCTGATCTCAGTACAGATTAAACAAATTAGATATAATCTTTTAATTACGGAGATGATGAGGTGATGGTGTACACATTTTGTTAGCTTTGGACAGAGCCTTTCTATGCCATGCTAAGCTAATATCAGTCTTCTCGTCTATCTCTCCACTTGAAAAGCAGATAAAACTATTGCATTAATAACTTTAATACTACTTACTAAAAATTTGCAGAGGCAGTCCTTATTTCAGGTGAGGGAAACCCTGCATATGTGACAAAATGTTACACTAAACCAACCAGGAGCGACTTCTACAAGCTGCCAGTGGCTAAAATCCACTTGCATTACATCTCAGGTCACACAGATTTAAGGGCCATCCCTTCACTTTAAAGTATCCTTCAACTTTGAGCTAACCCTTATAAGTCTATAATGCTGTATTCATGTGTTATCTCCTTTAAAGGTGTTAATAACTCGCCACATTAACGGGCACTGAACATGCGTGTACCAGGGTCGGGGAGTTCAAAGGCAGCCCACGGAAATAATCTTCCACAAAGAGATAAAAATTCTCACCGTGTTTCCTGGCATGAATCACATGCTGTTTTTCCCTGCACCTCAGTTTCACTCTCTGCCCCTACATCAATTTTCCCAGCTCTCTCTCTCTCCTCTTCTCTAGAAAGCACTGGCATGTCTCTGGGAGGCAGCTTCCTGTTTGTAGAAGACGAAGGAGAGATTTCCTCAGAGCGGCTGCTTGCTGGACACAGTGTTCTACCTTCGCACAATCACAGGAACCCAGGGGGCAGCGGAGAGGGCCTTTTGCACTCCAAACTTTTTGCAGACACACACACACACACACACAGGCAGGAAAACTTAATGGACAAAGCAGAGTACGCTTTCTTGCCCTAATCCAACCGCTGACAGATCACTCATTCAGAGGGCCATGTATATGAGAGCACCAGGGATTAACCCTACATGAGCACACAAATGAGCGAGAAACAACCGCACGCGCGCACACACATATACAAATGTCTGTTTTGTGAATTACACTCTCTCCGCTCTTAATTTACTGCTGGTACAGAGCAATGAGGAAATTATGAGTATTCCAGCTGCCCTGCCTTTTGCTGGACTCAGGTCCTGGCTGTAGGAACATAATGAGGGCAGACTGTCTTTGTTGACTATGCTGATAATGTTTCCATCAACACTACAGGGATGGTGAGATGGTGAGATGGCAGTTACAAACACCTCATCGCTGACTGTCTAATAACATTTCATTTTCAGTTAATCCATTACTGTTTTAAACCAGTCAGTGCATCATTTAGTCTGTAATGTGACAAAAATAATGACTAATGTTCATTTTAAGTGTCTTGAAAATGTCTTCTCCGATCAAGAGCTACTGCCAAAACATCATGGCTAAACAAACAGAGCTGTATCAGAGCTGTATTCATCTTTTATGTACTCCCTGTAGGACGATACAAAGGCAGAGAAAAGGGAAGATTTGTGCATGAGGATACAATCTGCAGTAATGATTTGTGGTGTGTGGTACTGATCCATTAGCCCATGTCTGCAATGACTTCTAAAAAGTATAATGATCATGGAAAAAATGGCAACACAACTCCAGCTGATATTTTAACTTGGTTAAAGATGAAAGAATTATTGATTAATCAAATAGTTTATCGACAGAAATTCGATATACAGCTGATCTGATAAATGATTAGGGGTGTAATGACTCTGAAACCAAGACCAAAACCACAATACAAACATCCACAATCTTGTATCGCAATAGGAAGAAGGAACCACAATATACCCCTCACTCCCCACCCACTGCCACCACTGCAGATGTTGAGCTCTTCTTATTCAAAGCGAGGGCAACCTGTATATTGTGTAGATGTTACACATTACACCTATTTTATTGCCTTCCAACTGTCACATGACTAATTCGGTCCAATCATGATCGAGTCATCATGTCTGCAGTAGTGGGTTAGGCTAATTTAATTAGCTCAATAATGACCCTGAGAGTCAAGCAGTGTGGGAACATGAAAAAAATCCGAGGTAAGAACTGAACCGTGGATTTGGAGGATAATTACACCCCTATAAATGATTACTCATATTTCAAGCAAAGATTCCACAAACTTCCTGGCTCCAGTTCCTCACATTTGAGCTTCTACAGCCTGTCTTTGTCTTTATGATTAAATAACTAAGGATCGTTGGGTTGTGAACTGTTTTTTGGACAACACAAGACATTTGAATATGTAATTTGTGGCTTTGTGTGATGGCTATTTGACACGACTTTCTGACATTTTAAACACAAAATAATCGAGAAAACGGTCGTCGTTGCAGCTGTAAATGTGGTGAATAAAATATATTTATATAAAGGCAACTCTGCCATTGTCTAGTTGAAAATGTCACATTATTGTTCCCAGCCTGTCAGTGGTTTTATCTGGTACCATCCAGGCCCGGGTGCATCCGCTGTCCGCCTGAGGTGCCAAACCCTGCTGACTCCCCGCATACACACGCTAACAACCTCTAAACACACACACAAAATGCCAAACATCATAAGAGCCAACCTCCCGTGATGAAAACATCCTCTGACGTGTCTCACCCCTCCTGTCCTCACAAGGCTGGGCCACGGCCAGCACTACTTTGGATATCCAGTTACACAGGGGACAATATGTGTCATCGTACAACAGCATGATGGAACCAGATAACAGGCCTAAACACAGCAGAGCACATTCTCGTTATTGGGCTCTTTCTCTAAAAGTGGATCCAGTTGACTAGACATTGCCACATGCTTCAAGTTCAGGCGGAGAGTGCTTGAAGCGAAGGCAGGCTGATACTTCCACCACTTAAACACATTAACCTGTTTTTTTATGCTTTAAGTTTGATGTGTAGCTGAGGCAGGGCGTCTAGTGTTTCACTAATGGAGAAGCTGCTTCTGCCACTTTATACCAGCACAAAGTGAAAGTGAGTCCTGCTGTAATGCTGAGTATATAACAACTTCTTTACCATATTAGTCCTATCTCGCTCAGTTCTCATCTTTTTCCCTCAAGATGATGTGTGAACTCTGCTGCACGGGAGCAAGTAAGACCAGACATGGACGGGGCAGTGAAGGCCTGACCCCTGACTGAGGACACACCAGTATATTGTCATAACTTGGTATCTGTTATCAGCTGAGAACAACTTTGAAACCTTCACTGCTGTTAGCCCAGTAATATCTTTACCTGTCGCATTTTTATTGCCTTTTTCTCCCTACGTGTGTAAGGAAACACTTCTGCATCTGCTGATAGTGGTGGGAAAATGTCAGTTATCCACATCAGCTTCAAAAATGTCTATTAATGCATCCCTTAATGGCCACTTTTCACAGTAGAAGACAATGCAGGAGAGTGATACACATCTACAAACACAGTGGCAAACTGCACCATCACTGGACTCCTGGCTGCTGTTTACTTCCCACTATATCAGATAGTGCTAACACTGCGTAGATGGCTGATTCATTCTGTAAAGAGGGACATCTGGTTGGGTTGAGACAGCAGTGTGGACGCTTGCACACATCAAGGAAAGCATTTAACACACACACCCCATCCAGTTTTCATTAACAGTGTTACGTTCTCAAGCCTCGTTGTGAGCTATTAAAGGCAAACAAACCATTCAACATTCAGTTTTCTTTTATTAAACAGCATTTCACAGCCATGGCTGCTGGAGAGCAAGTGAAGAGAAAGCACCGTGCATGGTTAAAAGTTGAATTAAATGGACAAGAACAGGAGGTCAGGTCAGAAAGAGCAGCAGAGAGTGTGTTTGCACGGGTTGTTAGTGAGCTTCACATCGGTAAACAAGACAGACTTCAATACTTGCCTGCCAACTGTTTGATTGGCGAGCTGTTTCATCCGATTGAACTGCTTCTTCATTTTCGGGTCCTTTGCCAGTCTAGTCTTCCGAAGTAACGCTTCAAAGCCGGGCTTTGGTTTGTCATGAAGTTCAACAGGGCCTCTCCCCGTTTCAATTTTCCAAGCTGTCGCTATGACAGGGAAAAACAAGCGAGAGCCATTGAGCCCAAAGCCAATTAAAAATAGTTTGTAGCCTCGCTAGCCCCTGAGCTAGCCTTTCCCAAGTGGAAAATCTAGAGAAAAGTCCCCGTTGGGGGCGACGGCATGATCCGCTAACCTCCTTTTTTGTGTGTTTCCGCACATTAAAGTCCCGAAGTAAGCCGTGACTAACTTTCACTGGCTCCGGCGGCTTTTCATGGCTCTTTGCTCGGTTTACTTGCGTTGACCGTTAGCCGACGAGCTAACGTTACCGAGCTGGATAATCCGTCCGTCGGCCGCTTTTTCTCCCCCCAGCGCTGGAGCAGGGAGCCGAGTGAACAGCAGCAGCGGCGGCGGCGGCGGCGACTCACCTCTGCCACTGCCAGCACACACACACAGGGAGAGAGGGAGGGAGGGAGAGAGGGAGGGAGAGGGGAGGGGGAGAGAGAGCAGCAGGAAATAACGTTAGTGCACCGCAGCATCTGCCAGACAGCACCACCTCCCCCTGGACACTGTCAGGACAAACCCACTCTCATATGATGGGAAACATCCTTTAATACAGTAAGAAAAAGTGCCATAAAAATACTCAAACTGAAACTATATTCTCCATTTTTGGCTCAAGTATTCTGTTTATTTATCAGTAACTTATTCAAGAGTAACTTTTTAGAGTATCGAGCTTGTGTGCATTGGAGGTTTTGCAGATAAAAACCTGTGTTAAGCAGATTTTCAGGGTATAAACACTCAGATCATGAGCAGAATAAGACACATTTTGCACTTACACTGAAATATTACATTAAAATGTCTAGTGCACTCACTATATTGCACAAAATATCAGACAACTTGCTTAAAATTGCTGAAATCGTTGCTGTATCCATGGAGATACAAACATTATCATACTCTAAGGTGAGATATCTCAGTTTTATCTGAGGTCGTGTGACTTGCACACTTTTTCATCACCTCAAAGGTGTATTATATTTTATTATACTGCAGGGAACAATGTGATGCCAACTAATTTTGTGCTCCCAACATCGTATTAGTTACTTCATGTTCATCTGATTTTTACTGTTCTCAGTGGATTCAAATTCCAGTTACACAGAAACTTGAAACAAAATCCTTGTTTTCAAATACAATTTGAAACACACAGCTGCTCAAAAAGATAATCCTTGTATATTAATTTTTAAGATATCCCATTTGTTTCTGGGAAGTGTTTTGGCAACCACAATATGAACACGTGTGTGGTGATTCCATCATTAGTGCCTGAGGGGGTTGAGAAATCTGCCAGTATTTATCCTTTTCTGGAAACTAGTGTTTCTATTATAAATATGGGGAACCATTAGGTTACTTTGACTATTTTCAATATTTGAGTTTTGTAAAATATATGTAAAATCAACTTATAGTAGCGACAACATACTTGAAATGATGGTCTTGAAATGAAATGAATCCAAAGGCAGTAATTGGGAAAACGCACATTTTCTGGGAAACAAGTATTAGCACAACACCAGGTCTGGGAATTGAGCCCACATCCTTGTAGCCTGTGAGTCAACAAGGTTACACACTGGCTCTTAATGCCATGAAACTCAACTGAAAGTGGTGAAATGACTCAGTCAGTCTTCTATCAGGAATCAAATGAATTATGTGTCTGCAGGATCAAAGCTATAGCTCTGTATAGTTTCTAGTTTGTTCCCAACTTTCCAGTTACTTGGAATATATCAATATGAACTTGAAGATATTGTTGGAGACCATTCTGCTGCACAGAGATCATAAAATCATATCCTTCATACGGACTTTCTTATGAAAGACCAAATATATATATATATATATATTTGAAATCTTCACAGCTGCACATTTTCTTCCTTTGTGAGCCCTCATGTGCAAGTGCAGATTTAGGTCACTGAGCTCTTTGCCATAGTTCCTGCAGCTGTGTAAGTGTTGCAGGTCACTCTGTGCATAAATTGGATGAGGCATATATGGAATTTGTAGCTGTAGCCTTACAAAACTTTTCTGCCGCAGGCTTTGCAGCTGTATGGTTTCTCCCATGTGTGGCTCTCAAATGGATTTTTAATTAAGCTGCTGAAGTTTCTCCTGCAAGTAGGACGAGTTTTATTCTTTGTAATATGACTTTCTGCGTTCAGCATCAAGTTTTCTGAGGAATCAGACTCAGTCCACAGATGGCACAAAGGAATTCTTGATTATCTGAGACTGACACAAGGCGTCCTCAGTGAGGTTGGCTTTGTGGTGGTAGGATTTCACACACAATTTGAAAGGACGTGTGTCAGAGTGGCATTGGATTTCACATTTCATGTGAAACTTGATATATGTCTGCTCCTTTTTGCGCTTCCTCCTCCTTTTATTTGTTTGTGTG
Source organism: Lates japonicus (assembly GCA_033238685.1). Taxonomy (NCBI): domain Eukaryota; kingdom Metazoa; phylum Chordata; class Actinopteri; family Centropomidae; genus Lates; species Lates japonicus. The sequence goes on from BRZM01000030.1 coordinate 3,461,831, forward strand.
TGTGTGTGTGTGTGTGTGTGTGTGTGTGATTCCAGCGAGTCTCCTTGTAAACCTATCCACAAACCTTGTCTGTAATTTGGCAGGTTTGATGAAAATATTTGGCTATTTTAGGTTAAAAGTCAACTTTTTTATATATTAAAACACTGCTGAGATTGTGTGGCCCGTTGCATTTCGCTATAGGTTTATTTTATTCGTACGCAAACTCAATACCTTTACAGTGATACTTTTAATCTGAAAAATACAAACCGGAAGTGTTGGTCGTTTGCTTCCGGTCTAAATTGTCAACACATTTTTAGCCCCAAGCGACTGGTTTTAGCTAGTAAATACTGTCAGTTCTTTACAAATTGCTCATTTTTAATCCAACTCGTAGGTTGTGTACTGTGCACAATAAGTTGAGCATCTCGACAGTGCTCATAGTTTTATTCTTTCTCTTCCCCGTTTTGCTAAATAAACGTATCTGTCAAATTGAGCTAGCCAGTTAGCTTGTAGCAGCTAAAGCCGGAGTAAAGCAGGTGGACATGATTATGCACCGGGCACGGTTTTAATGTTGACCGACCACATAGCGTTAGGATAAGGATCATTGATGGCAGCTCGGCAGCCCTTCACAGACACGGATACTGCCGACGAAGCGGTGAGGGCGACGTGTGACGATGCAACCACATGCAAAAGGTAACCTGTGCAGTAGTTAAAAGTTAATCATTTAACGTGTTACTTAAATGGCCACATGATTGATTTAGCTCCTCAGAACTTATTATGAGTCGTTTAATGAGATTTATGTGTTACCATGTAGTATGCACCAGCATGAATACTGATTTAAGTAACAATAATATATGACACCTTCTCATTCAGTTTATAATCTGTATTCCAGGTTTGCTACCAGTAAAGGCTACTGGAAGGACCCATATATCCAATATTTTGCGAGAAATGTAGGAGAAAGGAAGGCCCCTGAAATCAACAGAGGCAAGTTATACAGTCTCAGCTTTCTGTCATTTCTGCTTTATTCAGTAAGGTGGTATATCTCATTATATTCAGTCAGACTATAAATCACAAGATCGCCAGTAAATATCATGAGCCTGGCCTTGTAACAGGTGCCTCATAAGCAATACACTGCCCTGGTAGCCAAATGTGTGCAGTACATGCAGTAGAGCAATTATGACTCACAAGGTTACTGTGTAATATACTATATGACTAGCTATTATCACCTCACTTTACAATGTGGTTAGTGAGGAGCAGTAAATTCTCCCACTGACCCAGTCATGCAGTTTGCTCTATAAGCTTTGGTCCTGGTTTGAGGACTGCCTTTCTGTATGTGACAGAGCTCAGGTGTGTATTTTACTAGCTTATCTTACTCTCTACTGATCTGATTTAACAGGTTACTATGCCCGTGTTCATGGGGTGAACCATCTACTTGATGCGTTCATAAGGAAAACAGAGTGTGACTGTCAGATAATCAACCTGGGAGCTGGAATGGACACCACATTTTGGCGACTAAAGGTTGGCAGCAGTGCAGCAGCATCACTTTAATTGAGTTTGATTGTTTAAGATTTGATTTGCCTCAAAATACAATTTATCCATTGTCAGAAAAATTCAAAAGGCCCAGGTCTTTACAGTGTATGTGTGTGTGTGCGTGCGTTACAGGATGAAAACATCATGCCACGGAAGTTCTTTGAAGTTGACTTTCCTACCATTGTGGCCAGAAAAATACACAATATAAAGTAAGACAAACAGGCTTTAAAAAAATTAATAAATTCTTTACTGTGTGACAAACATGAGCCAGAGCAGCCACAGGTTTCTCCTACAGTTTCTCTTACACGTCCTGCTGCATATGCATATTAATAAGAACAACTCAGATTGTAGTTATCTTAATTCATGAACCATGTTTGAATGGTTGTATCTTGCTATACAGCAGCACATAAAGCAGCACCAGTGTTTCATGTTTTGATCCTTCTCTGGCTTTGGTGTTGTAATGTAGGTTTGAGTCCTGTAGGGGGGGACAAAGATCTTTGTTTAAGGAAACATCTCAGCACTTCGTACCAAAGAATTCTAGGAACACTGGCACCGAATTTAAATCATTTGGTATACATACATGTATCCTGTAAAACAGCTATATAAATTACCTGAGATAAGTTCTATGTAAGTGGAGGCATAGTTCAGTCAGAAATGTTTTGTATATTGCAGTAAATATGACATTTGTCACTATTTCTATCACAAAACAGAAGCTAACAAATGCAGTAAAATTTAAAATGGAACTTATTTAGGTCTCAGCTCAGGTTATAGCCTGTGACTTCACATATTTAGTTGGCAGTTTATTAGCAGAGCTATTTTCTAGGGTGCAGGGTGTGGTGCTGATGAGTTGTATTGCATTATACTGAGAGGCGTTTCTACCATCACTGATATAAATGTGGTGGATAAAATATTAGAAACAGCTCTGTTAAATATTACACAGTAGAATTCTACAAATGACCATAAAGTTAAATTGTCACTGCTCTACAGTTACAACAGTTACAACACTAACTGAACATTATAACCTAGAAATGAAAGATTTATCACAGGTCTGTTGTATTAGACTGCTGAGGAACAGAGTGGTTTGCATGTAGAATGCCTGACTGTAGTGTAGCTTTAGCTTTATTGATGATATACAGTGTTAATTATTATGAATTGTGATTATGTTGTTTTTTGTTTTTTGATCAGGACAAAACCACCCCTGTCCAAACCCATCATCGAAACCCACTCAACAGACTCCTTACTACTAGGTACAACAGAAGTTACAATCATACATTGCATACCAGTTGGTGATTACATATCTATGTGGTTTAGCTCCTGCTAAATGAGTGCCTGTGTGTGTTTGTTCAGATGCCCACAGCCTTGACTCAGACCGTTACTGTATCATCGGAGCAGACCTGAGAGACATCTCTAATTTGGATGAAAAACTGAAGAAGTTCCAACTTAACCCAGAGTATGTGACAGACACTGTTGGCTTTCATGTCAATATTATATTCCCTATTAGTCATACTGAGCATAAGAGCTTTATTTGCAGAATACAACAGCCTGTACTGCTCTCTATCAGCTCTCTTTTCTTTCCCAGCATGTGTTTAGAGGTCCAAGAATTGAAGCTTATCTCTTAGTTTTCTCTCTGTGAGTAACTCTAGATAACAGACACAGTCTACACAGTGACTGTATGGCTGTAATGCAGATGTAATGTCTGACGTCTGGAGCCTGATTTGAAAGGATACCCCACCCAGAATGTATTTTTTTAGTAGTCTATCAAACACTAAACCCTGTATAGGCATGAAAGCCCCCTGTATGTGCTCTGTATGTTGATAACAGTCACAGTTTTATTATAATATTGCTAAATCTGCTACTTCAAGGAGGGTGGTGGCATGACACATAAGCATTGTTTTTAATCAAAGTTTGGAGGTTTTGATCATTTGTTCTATTGTGAAACTTGTCCCTCATTTTCTAATAGGATGTTGGATGGCACAGGCATTCTTTTTGTATGAGTGGAAGTTTTCTAGGGCGTGACTCCTTCACCACCCGCTTCCTTTTCAGAAAGTTACCCGATGTGAATTTGTGTTTTTCCTGCCTACCAAATTCCATATTCCTCAGTGAATCTAACAGATTTTGTTGTGTAAGTAGTTTTAAGATAATAGAGTGTAAAAGACAGCACTGAAGAGTTGGTTGAAGGCAGCTTGTCTAATGGGTTGTCATGCAAATCCAAAGTGTACCTCGCCTGATAATCACCATCACTAAGGTTATGTTTGTCTGTTTATTAGTTAGGTGCCATATCTCAAAAATGTGACAAATTTCAGTTACATTTGGTGGAAAAGAAATTGTTCTGTTTTATTTATTGGTTGCCTTAATAAAAAAAGTATATTTTGTTAACTCTCATGTATATCTGGATTTAGACAACAAATTTAGAGCATTGTTTTGCCTTGGCAGAGGTGTGGACTCTCTGAGTGCCCTCTACTTCCAGTAATGTTGTGCTAATGTGTGACGTTCTCATCTCCAGACTACCTACATTATTCCTGTCAGAGTGTGTGCTGGTCTACATGACGCCTTCCCAGTCATCCAACCTCATTCACTGGGCAGCAGAGACCTTCCACACCGCCATGTTCATCAACTATGAACAGGTAAACAAAACAAATGACCTCACCTGGTACAGCAGAGAACACAGGTGATGGATTCTGTTATCCATGCTGGTATCTGGTGGTAGTAAGGTGGGATTCAGTTACAGTTTTTGCAGGTATTGCCTTCAGTACATATTAAAAACAGCACTTTAAGACCTCACCCAGTCAACACTGTGTTTGTAACCAGGTGAACATGAGTGATCGATTTGGCCAGGTGATGATCGAGAACCTGCAGCGCCGCCAGTGCACCCTGGCAGGAGTAGAGGCCTGCCAGTCCTTGGACTCTCAGGTAACAGCTAGGACTCAATATAGCGACAAAAAAGCAAGTGAATCCTTTGGAATTACCTGCATTTATAGATACATTTGTCTTAGAATATGGTCAGATCTTCATCTAAGTTAGAAGTATGAACAAACACACATTATTGTGTTGTTCATTCAGACATCACAGCATTGATTGCAAGTATGAGAAGCCAGAACAGAAGCTAATTGGAGTCAGTAGTTAGCAAACCTAGAGTCCAGTCAATGACACAAGATTGTAGGTGTTAGTTAGAGTGACCTATAAAACACACATAAAAATATCTGTTCTTCTGACTTAGATCGTGATCAGATCACATTTTAATGACAGAAAACCAGGTAATTCCAAAGGATTCACATGCTTTTTTCTCGCCACAGTGTAATATCTTCACAGTCAAGAAAACAAATAAGTCTTAATGTCCCGTTGAGTGATTTATTTTTCAGAATATCCAGATATTATATTGTTAATATGTGGTGTTTGCAGAAGGAGCGGTTTCTGAAGACTGGCTGGGAGCATGCTGACGCTCTGGACATGATGACGATCTACAGTATGCTCCCTCAGGACGATGTGGCGAGGTAACGTAGATTTAACGTCACTGCCGGCTTAAAGGTGGAACAAACAATGCCTCCCATTCTGCATTTGTGCATTTTACACAGAACAGTGAGGCGGAAGAATGGCGTGACATTTCCACCTTGAACGTGTTGTGTAGAAGGGGCCACATCTGTCATATATGACTGTTGTTTGTTACCATCAGCATTAACTTAAAGGGACATTTACTGGTTTTACATATGAAGATCAGTTTACTCATCAGAAGGAGAACTACTCAGCCCGTGAAAGCTGTCGCACAGCGTCTTCTGTGGCTCTAAAGAAGCTTCTGAAGTCTTGGAAAATAGTATCTCAGCTATCGCAGCTTGTGCTGGAAAATTACAAAGAGGAACAACTTCTGAATCAAAGACACTCCACACCAACACTGTGTACTGTCTGGTATCATATTGAATAATGATGAAATACCACTTTTTTTTTCTATTCCTTGCAGAATTGAGCGACTGGAGTTCCTGGACGAGAGGGAGCTGTTACAACAGCTTCTTCAACATTACAGCATCTGCTGGGCCACCAAGGACAAACTTAACCTGGGTACTGTACAATTCCAGGATCATTTCTGACCACTGTGGCGCCACATTTTCTGTCACTTTATTTACTTTGTGTTACTCGTGTGTTAAATCTTTCATATTTCCATGAAATTCCATTCCCATCCGCCCAGTTTGAATGTCTGGCATGGTCATTTACAAGAACGGGTCATTTTCTGTTTCCTCAGGTCTGTCACAGCTGGCATTCTGATTGTGAAACTGCTCCATGGTTTGGACATGCTTTACATGTATGTTCGCCAAAGTCAACAAGAGGAGAAGATCTATGAAAAGAGGCAGTGAGAAGAGAGGAAACCATGTTCTCAGTCATCTGGGAGCTGTTCTGGTTTGAAAACTGCCAGCATCAGCAGAATGCGATTGTGTCCATGTTAAAGATGAGAGGCAATAAGGTTGAGAACTGTGAAGAGGTTGGTCACTACACTGGCATTGAGTTACTTAGAATAAAATAGATCATGTTTGTTTTGCTCATTTGCTTGAGGGTGAATTTTGTCTGTGGTTAACAATCACTGAAACAAAAATATGATTTCAAAATCTGCTCACCTGCGTTGGAAATGAAAGAATGTAAGACTTGTGAAGAATTTCAAACGTCATATATTTGTCCTTGCCTGGATTTTATGTGCCATTTTAATTTTATTTATTGATCAATTGCACTTCCAGACTCATTTACTTAGAAACATACGTGCATGCATGTGATAACTAGTGTCAAACAGCAAGAAGTGCATTACATGCAATTACCAGTTACATTACATCTGCCAGTCACATCTTTTCTATTCTTACCCCCCAGTTTTCAAACAACAAAGAGGACATGACAGATTAGTATCTAACAGATTATATTTCATGAATGCGGTTCAAGTACAGTTGATTAAAAACTTCCTTTTGTGTAAGACTGTATCGCCTTATTTCATTTATGTACATGTATGTAAATATCAGTTGGTTCTCTCACCATAAAAAGTTGTGTGATTGTTTGTGTGTTTCAAATCTGCTGTAAGACCCAGGAATAAGTTTTATTTATGAGCTTGTATTCAGCTGTTCTCAGAATCTAAAGCAATATGAACACTTTATTGAGCGTTATAGTATATAGTTTTAGTTTTCAGCTTTAACCCTAAAGAAAAGTTTACACATTCTTCAGATGTATCAAAATGATTTCACTGATTCACAGATCTGGCATCAGCCAAACAAAACAAGTGTTTTATTGTGCTGTTGACTGATAAGACACCAGTCATCTTTACCTTATTATCCCTATGTGCTTGTTTTCTGTAACACAGCACTAATAATTTTATGAGCTTCTCCTGATTGAGTGCCAACTGAGTATAAACAATTGCAGGAAGGTGTTGCACCAGTAAAAAAAACGTGGATGTGCGTATGTCCTTGATGCATCATCACCCACAAATGGCTCATATACATAAGCGTACCCTCATCAGGCCACCGAGTGCAGGCTCCATCAGTGGAACAAGTCATCCTGGGACAAGTGCAGAGAGAAGTTTGTTTCCAAGTCAACATGGGGTCAGAAGTCAAGACGGAGATCTTCACAGTGGCTGAGATGGGAGAGCAGGCAGCGGAGAAAGGCTCCAGCAACACACACAAGAGGAGATGCATCTATGAGCAGCATGTGCAGCCCTGCCTGGCCGAGCTGTTCGGGACCAGCCTGTTTGTGTTCGTGGGGTGTGCGTCTGTTATAGGGAACGTGGGAACAGGTGGTGTCCTCCAGCCTGCTATGGCACATGGACTGGCGCTGGGAGTGCTCATCATGGTGTTTGGGCAGATTAGGTAAAGACTGATGAAATGTATTTTTGTTGTGTGTTTTAAGTGCTTGATATTCTGTGTTTCTACAATATTAGAAAATCGTGTATATAAGTTTTATTTAAAGTCAATTTGCCTTAACATGAGTGAGGTTACTGTGATTTAGACATCATTAGGCAAACTGGCAACCACAGCAGAGAAGGCTATATCAACAAGGCTTTTAAAAGTTCCTATGGTTTTCTGTCCCTCACTGATTTGTCCACTTTGTTTCTCGCAGTGGGGGACACTTTAACCCTGCAGTGTCTCTGAGCGTCTACCTGTGTGGAGGGATGAAGCTGCTTCTGCTGGTGTCTTACATCCTGGCTCAGATGTTGGGAGGGATGATTGGAGCTGGTTTGGCCAAGGTAAGAAAATATATGGAAGTCTAATTCTGTCAAGAAAAGAAAAAAAAGTAAAATATACTCATGGTAATTTTTAATTTGAGGAAGTTGTTTTACGAAAGAAAAGAAAATGTTAACTTAATATCTCTTTATTCTAAGAGTCAACTGAATAAAACACTAAATAATTGGCTTCTTTGCCTTTAATCCTGATAACCCTTGGTCTTGATTTATTGTTGTGTTTTGTTTGGTAGAACAAAATAAAAACAAAGTAATTGTTCGTGGATGAATGATTTCTGTTCAATTTGTTCTGCTTTCAGGCAATGTGCCCCACTAACTCGTATGATGGTGCCCTCGGAGGAGCCCTTAATCCCAGCATCAGTGATCTGGGTAAAACCACGCTGGCGGAGGTGCTGATGACCCTGTTCCTCACCACAGTGGTGTGCATGGGGGCCATCAACAGACAAACCCGCTCACCGTTGGCTCCTTTCTGTATCGGCCTCACCGTGACAGCCAACATATTTGCTGGGTAAGTGCCTCAGCAGGAATCAGGGGCGTAGTTTGATAGTGATGGGTGCTGAGACCCAGAGAAAGAAGGAAAGGAAAGAAAGAAAGTCTGTTAATATTTTTCATGTTCATAATATTCTTCATTTCCCACTTAATTCATACAATTACATAGATTTTTTTCCAGACAAATGTCTGACTGCTTCATGCTGCCAGGGTGAAATTCTAGTGAAGAAACATGAAATACTTTCTTTATTTGTTTAATTCTCCCAGGATATTAAAACCCAGATTCCCAGAAAAAATACAGATGACATAATTTACTGTGTCACAGTTCTCAGAAAAGGGACCAAGTAGCATGACGCAGATGTAGAAGTAAAAAAAGTTAAGAGTCTTTACTTAGAAATTAAAAAATACAAAGTACAAAGGGTTGAGCAAAACCTGAATACAGAGCACTGGAAAACTAAGACTCGTGGCACAGAGACAATCTGGTGAACCAATGGGGAATAGGCCAGAAACTCTGGGAGCCAAATTTCACAACTCTAAGCAGTCCAGAGGTCCAGAGTAGAAGAGTGGAGTGAGCCAGGTGTGGCAGCATCATGCAATGAATTCCTGGATGGAGGGGGCACTGGCAAAATTCCCTCCATGAGCGGGAGGTGAGCAGAGGCCTTTGGTCGGAGACCGTGTCTCTGTGGAGGCTGTGCAGGCAGAAAACATGGTGTAACAGTAGTTGTTGGCAGTGGGGAACTTTAGCAGAGGAATAAAGTGTGCAGACAGAATGACTGTTACCTTCAGAGAGGGGTAGAGCGGAGACTAAGTCCAGGGATATATGGGCCCAGGGTAGTTGATCTCTAACTTGTCTTGTTCCCTGAAAAGGTAACTGCTATGTCCAAAATGAGAGACATACTTTAGCTGCAGCACTCTGATCACCAGCTGTGTTTCAGTGTTAACATGTTGTGGTTTTTGTTTCAGAGGGATGGTGTCCGGAGCCTGTATGAACCCAGCCCGAGCCTTCGGTCCTGCAGTGGTTGCCAGTCATTGGGAACATCACTGGATCTACTGGGTTGGACCCACCTGTGGAGCACTGCTCACTGTCAGCTTCATCAGGTATGTATAGTTCAGTTTTGGGGAAGCTAGCTGAAGCTAAAATCAAACAGTATTTCGATGGTAGTTTCTGATACTTTCCCACCTTGAGTTCAGAAGAGAAGCACAATTATTCAGTCTAAAATATAAATAAAGAATACAGAAATGTCAGTAATGACCTTATATACCACATGTGATGCTGTAAGGTCAGCAGTATAAGTTACTATCTTATGTAGATCGAGAGGATAAGGGGCTGGTTTAAACCTGATCGTTCAACCGGATCAATATTTCATAGTCAGTCGTTTATAGCAGCAGCAACCACCCTCCTCCTTTTCCACTGGACTTCAGTCTAACCTCAACCAGAGCCAAAAACCTGTCCACTTGAGGTCACCGCCCACTGAGCTTTAACTTTACTACAGTCTTACCTTCCACCTACTTTTTTTTCTTTTTTTAACACAATGGGCCCTGGGTGCAGGCATGTACAAGGCCCTCCAACCCTTCTACTTAGGAGCAAGACCCCCAGACTTTGTCATTTTGCATCTCTTTGTAGTCAGTTTGTGTCTTTTTGTGGTTGCTTTGAGTCGCTTTTGATTGTTTTGAGTCTCTTTGTGGTCATTCTGCACAGTGAATAGTCATTTTCAGTCTCTTTGTAATCGTTTGGAGTCTCCTTCTATTCATTTTGATTCTTTTTTAAGTTGTTTTATGCCACTTCTTGCAGGCTAGCTCCCTCCATTTGCTGATCCATCCTGTTCTAAAAATGGTATTGAATCTGTACATTGCTGTCATGGATGACCAGTAGTTGAAGTCTAAATCTTTTTGCAGGCTGTTGTTTGGTGACCAGAAGACTCGTGTTGTGCTACAGTGAATGTCTAAGAGAGAGAGTGAGAGGACATCCCAACTGACTTGAAGGCAGCTTTTCTTTGTTGGATATCCATACATTTCTCTAACCATTAGACTGTAATATTTAAATTTGTCTGCAAAATGTGTGCAAATATATTTGTCCTTGAATCGGCCATAAATGTTGGCACCAACTCAATGACATGTTTGCATTTAAAGATTAAATAAAGTGTTTTATGATGTGATAGGGATTTGATTGGCACTCTTAACTTGGACTTTTCCTATATGATGGCGGCTGGGAAAGGTTCAGACATTTGATCATAAATTCCCAACATACAATTTCATACAAATGATCACACTTTATGTTATCTATTTACAGTCTTTTTGTACTCATTGTTTGGATCAAAGTCCTAAATGGAAAACCATGCTTTGATAGCTTTATTACTTAAAAGATGGTGCAAGGACAGGGCACTGCAGTATACAATAAAGCTAGATTAGAACCATAAAATGGTGCCCTTCGATCAACTCAAATATTGTAAGAAGTTACACTCAAAAACAGAGGTATTCCAAAATTACACATAGAGAATGCATCCAGACAAATGGATGGTGGTGGTTGCAATGATGATGAAGATGCCAACCTAACCACAAGGCAAACAATTACACACAGAAACTACCTATGACATTTTTAGCCGCATTAAACATGATGATGATAACGTACATGCAGAGATGGATAAAAACAGAAACATACATGAATAGCTTATAAAAATTCTGCAATAAGAATAAAACACATTTAAATACAGGTGGATGATGAATTAGGGGAAGAACCAACATGGTGTTGGGTTTGGATGAACACCGTTCTCACAAAGGATATTCTCTCATTTGGTGTCTGCTGGAAAAAAGTCACCAGATCCTTTAAATTAAACCACAATATTAAAGTGTATAAATATCAAAAACCAAAAAACTCCTTATTCAGAAAAATATTTCTTTAGGTGGAGTTGTATGATACATACTGTACTGATGCATGAATGTGTCAGTGGGCTTGTATTTGGTTGAGAATTTCAGCTGCTTTATATACAGTTCAATTAATTAAGCTGTTTATGTGTAGAATTATCCCGCTGAAACAGGCAAAAATATCTGTGCAAAAAATATTTCAAAATGTTTCAAATTGTTTTTTAACTTAAATCAATTTGTTAAACAGTTGTTGAAAGAAGCATCTGTAGCTTGAAACAGGAGTGAAAGATGGAGGTTGAAAACTTTATTGAAAGTCTTTATTTTAATAGTTCAAACAAGGGGATTTGCTTTCTTCTAGCTTATTCAGAAAGCACTCAGGCCCTTTACTTAAGTAAAAATATCAGTACAACAATATAAACCTGCACCATTACAAGCTCCATTCAAAAGGTTTCTCAGGCAGGTAGTTCCATGCTGTGTTTTGCAACCCAGGGGTCAGGCTCCTGTACAAAGGGTCAAGAGATAGATCTGTGAGGTTGTTGGATGATTAATACAGGAAAGCAGTGCACAACAAAAGTTTGTATTCATTTTCTAAACTTTTCTCTAACCTCTGGGTACGGGACAGTTTTTTAAAAATCAAACCATGTGTCATGTTTTACAGACAACTGAAACTGAAAGATTTTGAATTTAAAATCTTACAGTAACTATAACTGACACTATAACTGTTAAATGGATTTGGAGTAAAAATACAATATTTCCCTCTGAATATCTGTACAGGTAAAATATAAAGTAGCATAAAATGGAAATACACAAGCTATGTACCAGTATCTCAAGATCATCCTTCAGTATAATACTGGAAAATGCACTTGGAAAATCTTCTTAGTTAATTGACAATCTCAGTCTGATATGATCTAACTTCCATCAGTGCAGCATGAACATAACACACTCAGGTGTGTAGAGTGTAGACTGCTCAAAGGCACTGACCTATAATAGTGTAAAGTCTATGGTCAAAGCCTGTCTTATCTATATAGGCTACTGTCAGTTGCTCTAGGTATATCTGTGCATCCAAATAAAACAATCATGGTGATGGATAAATGGCACATCTTAACCCCACAGACTGGGGTCAACCTGGAGCAGCTCATGTTTTCTTTTGAACCTTGTCGCCCTCTTTTACAAAAGGTCACTTCGAGGAGTCTTTCAAGGACCATAGCTGATCTGCTGTTGGGTGTCAAAGAACTTCAGGTCAGAATGTATTCCTCACCTTTGATTTTTTATGACCCGTGATGCAATTCCAGCTCAGCTTGCCACCCGCAGGTGTTGATTATAAATAACCACAACACCTCGCAGCTCCCTCGACTTAGTCTGCAGACTGAGTCAGGAGGGACACAGGTAGGCTGGCGCAAACATCTCTGAGCTAGATTATCTGTGAGAAGTCCAACGAGAGCAGGACAAAAATGGGAGCTGAGAAAATGGAAATGGAAGACACAGACTCGACTCTCATGGAGAAGGGCAAGAAGCCGCCTGTGTCCAAACCTCCCAACAAATATGAGACGATGATCCAGCCCTGCCTGGCCGAGATAGTGGGGACAATGTTCTTTGTTTTCATCGGCTGTGTGTCTGTCATCGAGAACGTGCCAGCAGCTGGACGGGTGCAGCCGGCTCTGGTGCATGGCCTGGCTGTGGCAGTGATGGTGGCGGTCATGGACAACATCAGGTATGTAGAGAATAAAACAGAATCATAATGTCAACGCATTCTCCAGTTTGAGTGTTGCTTTGTGTTTATCTGTGCTGTGTGTTATCTTTGCCACATAATAATTAACCTCAGCCGTGTTGCAGACTCACACATTTTGAGTGGAATGAGTCTCTTGCAGTTTGCATGAGTTCTTAAAACCAGCTTCCAGTTTGCTCTCAACCTTTCCTTTGTCACCTGTTTCCCTCCTTCCAGTGGCTCCCATTTCAACCCTCCCTTCACTATTGCCATCTACCTGTGTGGAGGCATGGAGCTGATGATGGTGGGCCCATATCTTGTCAGCCAGCTGATTGGAGGAGTGCTCGGAGCTGGAATGGCCAAGGTCATTTGAAAATGAACCACATAATAAAAGTGACAGTGCACACTGTTCTGAAAAGATGGATATTTTGGTTCTTTTGTTGACACTTAAACATATAAAATGTCATTAAAACTGACCATAAATTCCTTAAGATAATAAAAGATGTTCAGTGTCATCACCCATGTCTTACAGATGATGACTCCTGCAGACCGCTACATGAATGCTACAGGAGCAGCGTTTGATATCCTCAAGTCAGAGAGCCAGCTGTCCGGGGCCATCTTTGGAGAGGTGGCCATGACCTGCCTGGTCACCATGGTGGTGCTGCTGGTGGCAGTCAACAAGAAGACAAAAACCCCACTGGCTCCTTTCCTGGTGGGCTGCACCGTCATCATCAACATCCTGGCAGGGTGAGATAAAAGGGCGATGACCATAATGCGTTAATGTGTGAACAGTTTATTGAATCTGCACCATGTTAAACATTTACACCAAATTTGACTTTAAAAGTAACAATCTCCTCCCAAAAAATGTTAGTTACTACTTCAGGATAATTACAGCCATATATTATAAGTCAGTTGATGATAACTGATACTGAGTTCAAAGTAAAAAGTTTCCAAAATTAAAAGAAAGAAAAAAGTTAAACAAATAAAACAAAATATATATATATATATATATATATATTAATAATTAATTATAAACTATTGACCAATGATTATTTGAGATTCATTTTGACCATTTAGAGAACAAGAATATTTGATTTCTTTTACATTCAGCCTATCAGTGACAAACAGGAATGTAGGTGGGGCCTAAAAAGCCAAAAGCAATTTAATTTAATTTAATTTAATTTAATTTAATTAACTCTATAGCAAATGTCAGATGAATTATAGTATAGTATATTTACTCTGCAGTTGTTGTTGTTTTTTTTAGAATTTATGTAATTATTACAAAAATAAATAGATAAAAAGTGCAACTTAATGCACCAACATTGTTCTATTTTCATTATATTATTAATTCTACATATTACAGTCATATACATTTAATAGCTATTATCTTCTAGATTAATACATCTGATCCTAAATGTTAAATGTTCATTTAATATAAAAATAATTTTAAAATAACCATTATTTTTAAATTGTACTGTGACAATTTAATTTGACTTTATGTCATGTTTGCTGCTGCAGTTGCATCACCCAAATTTTAACAAACAAAATGTTCAAGTCATATCAATAATTAAAATGTATTTATTTTTTCTCGTTGGTGCAGGGGTGACGTGTCAGGGACGTGTCTGAACCCTGCCCGGGCTTTCGGCCCAGCTGTGATGGCCAACTACTGGATCTACCACTGGGTCTACTGGGTGGGACCCATAGGAGGAGGTCTGGTGGCTGCTGCTTTGCTCAGGTGAAAGAAACCGGATATTACCGGATACTGAGTAAATAAATAGATAAAATGACATGACTGATAACTGACTAACTATCTCTCTCTCTTTATTTCAGGCTCATTCTCGGTGATGATAAGTTACGAGTGGTTATGAAATCATAACAGCTTCTATTGTGTGTTTATTGCCCAGGCGACAATAACCCTGTAAACAATGTCTGTCTCACCAGATGCCAACCTTTAATAATGTCATAATGTCATGTTGTCAGTTTGTACTTTTCTCTTTTTTTGTCCATGTCAAACCGTGTGATCACTGTGTGGATGTTTCAGTATGAAATAAAGAATAAAACATGCAGATGACCCTTTCATTTGAACTCATGAACTAAAAAAACAAATGGCCTGAACTTTATTCTATGCAAAATGAAGTGACAAAAGATTTCAGGGGACACAGTTTTAAGAGTTTTTGGCGGCATGCAGTTTATTCTTTCTTTTTTTTTCACCATGGGGTTACATGGATCGTGTGTGGCAGACCGCGTCCCACCACTGCGGGCAGCTCAGCGGTATCTCTCAGAGAGAGCCAGGGCTGCGGCGGACAGGAATTTGTCCAGGGCGACGTGGGCCTCAGGGGTGAAGTCCTTAGGGAACATGGTGGCGACCACCACGAGGATGCAGTGGGACAGGATCTGAAACAGTTTAATAGCAGATATTTATTGTGTGCACTACAAAAAAAATCTATAAATCTATACCAATGATCTAAGTTTCAATAAAACAAGAGATCATATCATATCATATCAAAAATATGATCCAAGTAAAACCTCAAAACTGCCTTTGAAAAAAAGATGTGTCACTCTATTATAAGATTTTTATTTTCTTTTTTAGAAAAAATGAAGATTTTAAAACTGTAATCTTTAAATCTAATGCCTTATTTAAGTAAATCAAGCTCCACTCGTGCGTAAAAGTACACGAGTCCTGTGAGTGACAGAAGATTCAAACTTTTCCATAATATAAAAGTATCTAGTAGAACATAATTTGAGCGCGTGGATGATCTCGTGATATGTTAACGTGCTTGAAGTCAGTTGACCCCTCCCTGGCTCACCTTGAAGTTGGCCGGGTCCACTCTCATCTGGAAGGCGTGTCGCTCGCTGAGCTCCAGCAGGCCGTTGGTCAGGTCGTCGATCTTGGACACGGCCAGAGCGACTCCGCCCATCACTTTCTTTCCGTGAGCCTTCACTGGGGCAGAGCCCGGGCTCAGGTCTGGCCAGTGGGAGAAGTAGGTCTTGGTTTGCGGGTAGACGCTGAGCATCCTGTGGAGATGGAGAGAGAGATGGAGAGAGAGAGAGTGAAGTGGCGTGTTGGAGAGCTGCGCCAGCTCAGCGCAAAACAAACAAATAAAACAGAGCTCACTAGACTTATCTTGGATATTACGGTTTTACATCACTTTTTCCGATCTGAACTGAGGTTGCTATGTGCTCCAGTGGCGCAATCGGTCAGCGCGCGGTACTTATAAGACAGTAACCTGCAGAGTGATGCCGAGGTTGTGAGTTCGAGCCTCACCTGGAGCATAACGTTTCCTTTGGTTATAGATAGTGTGTCGTATTCTACAAAAAAAAACAAAAAAACTAAAAGCAGGGATCTTTTCTAACACGTTTGGGTTCTGGAAAAGAGCTTCAGTTTAAATGATTTACTTTGTAACTCGTTACAAATCTCAAACATATTTTGATTTGACGGGATTATCGCTATTTCTTTTTTCGGATTAAGAATGAATTTGTTTCACTGATGCTCCATGAGGAATGGCGGTGATGCTCCTCATCAGTCAAACAAGTCGCTGCTCAGTTGTAAATAATTAAGTCAAACGTGTCATATTTTAATTTGAAATACGGGTCAAACGTGACACTCACCTGCTCAGAGCGTCAGCCCCAATCGCATCCGCTGACTTGGAGATTTTGGCCCACAGCGCCTTGACGGCGGCCTTGTCTTTGTCAGTCAAACTCATGTCTCGCTCGGTTCTCTTTCTCTTGCACCTGAATTGTGTGGTGATGTCCGGTTTGGTTTGGAGTTGAGCTTAAATTCAGTTGCCCCAGCAGTCACACCCACGGGAATGGATGCCAAACCGCGTCCACTGACGCAGATTGGACCCTTCCCTCCGCGCCTGATAGAAACTTCAGTGGCCGGATGCCAGGCCGGAGAGGTGCTATCAGCTATCAGTCATATCGCGGACGTCAGTTGGCAAAAGTATCATCATTTACGTACGAAGTGTAAAGAGTGTGATGATATGTTTTTGACATATAGAGGTTAGAGGTGACGCGGGGTTCCTCCTGTGGTTTAAGGGGACATCTGAGGTCACAGGTGTCAGGAGGAGAGAGATCAACTGCTCTGACAGAGAGGGATGAGTTCACGCCTCAGTGCAGGACGTGAAACGAAGATCAATCTTCAAAAACAGATCAAATTAGTTACACACACTTGCTCTTTGTAAAGTTTTGAGACGTGTGCCATCTTCACTGTGGCCTGAAGCACGTAAAGCTCAAACCAAAATGCCTGCGGGAGCTTGTTCATCAAATATCAATCAACAGACGCAAAGACCAGTGTTTTCATACAGAGTGAGAATTTTCTGTTGTTCTGTTTTTCTGTTTTATTTTTGAAGTTTGCCCCAAGTTATTCCAGCACAGGCCTAAACAAGAGTTTAGTTTTTACACGGCCCTTTTGGGCGATTTGTTTAATTCAAATAAAGTTTAATAAGCCAGAAGTATATTACATTAACCTGGATAAACATACTACAGAAGTAGTAATAAACATTTATTTTGACTTTCTACAGCGGGCTGTATGCACTCTATTAATCATTTCCTAAAAATAAAAAAAATCACGTTGCAGCCGTGGAAGTATAAGATTTACCAGTGATTTCAGTGATTGAATTCTTTAATTCGACCATTTTTTTTGGCACCGGCCATAAATTTATTTCCTATCATGGGGAGGAAACAGCGCTCACAACCTTTATCAACGAGCCCAAGTATTTTCTTAATGCAAACGTGTCGAATTTGGGTACGGGTGCTTGGGTGGAGGGGGGGCGCTGCTGCAGATAACACCAGTGTGGTTTTATAGATAACACTCAAGGCATGAAACTCTCTCTCTGCCCGCCTGACACACACATCTGAGTCAATTCACTGGCATTAAAATAATAATAATAAAATAAGCCTAACAAAGTTGGTTTTCATCATTTAAAAAAAGAATAAATTACATTTCGTGTTTAACAAGGGATGTTATTGATATTTAATTATTGAAAACGGCAGAAAATCTGTTTTTATCACCTTTTTGAAAGAATTACATTCAGATATATCCGGATATCTGGATTCTGTTCTTCAGGGTTTCACTGTTTTCACTGAAATATTAACACGTTAGTTGGTACAATGACTGCATTAATACAGTCCCCTAAGAATTACTGAGAAGCCACGAGCTCAGCTTCATGATATTTCCTGTGTGATAACAGCAGCTTAACAAAGACAGCAGAAAGAAAAAAAGAAAGCAGTTCCGGATTCTCCTGTTGTTTTTTTCCTTTTTGGGATGAGACGTTTAGGAAGGGGTGGAGGTGGGGGTGAATTATCTCTATTTAATGTTCACTCTTGGTGTATCCTTGATTTAATTTCCATCAAAAATCCCAATAAACAAAGACTTTAAAAAATTGTTGAGTGCTGACAACAAGGCCTGTGGCCTGCAGCTTCAATTAGATTAAAGGAGCAGACTGGAAAGATTTTCCACAATCTTAAAAACAGGAAAACTTAAATTTACAGAGTTTGATGAGCAGTTTGTCCTGAGCTGAAAATCTCTGGAAGACAGTTTTCCCCTCACATGTATAAGACTCTCTGTTCCTCTGTTTGTACTTAACAGCATTACATCTCCACGATAATCATGCAAGTTACAATAATAACTGTTTTCTCAAATTTGAGCTATTTCTCCACATTAACATTTTTGACGTGAGTCTCTGGCATCTCTATATAATAAATCTGCAATATGTATTGAACCAATACAGAAGCATCCAGAAACTTCTGGAGAAGTCTGCGGGTTTATCAGAGACACCTCATCTCCAGCCTATCAGAGCTGTCTTCTCCTTCAGGGCGGAGGTCGCTTTGGCACGTTTAAATAGACGTAGGGGTCGAACTGAAGCACTATTCAGCCTTTTTTGTTTGAAGCCTGAACAACAAATAATCAAGAGCAGCCATGGTTGAGTGGAGTGAGCAGGAGCGCACCATCATCACCAGCATCTTTGCCAGCCTGGACTATGAAGACATCGGCCCCAAAGCTCTGAGCAGGTAAAGAACACAGCCCTGCAAACACACATGGGATAAACTGTGACTCTCTGACAGATGTGTTGAATCTGGGTGGATGCTTTCACCCACCTCTATTTGCTGACATGTTGCCAACTGACCTGCGTCTTCTCCCTGTGCAGGTGTCTGATCGTTTACCCCTGGACCCAGAGGTACTTCGGTGCTTTCGGCAACCTCTACAACGCCGAGGCCATCAAGACCAACCCGAACATCGCAGCCCACGGCATCAAGGTGCTGCACGGTCTGGACCGGGCTGTGAAGAACATGGACAACATCAAGGCCACCTACGCCGAGCTGAGCGTGCTGCACTCCGAGAAGCTGCACGTTGACCCCGACAACTTCAAGGTAGAGTTTGCAGCATCCTGAACGTTTCCTTTAACTTCAGAGTCAGTTTACTCACAAAAAACGAAAACACACAAACAAATTCCACATGTAAAAGGCATCTGATGTTTTCCCTCTCCTCCGCACAGCTGCTGTCTGACTGCCTGACCATCGTCATCGCAGCCAAAATGGGAAGCAGCTTCACCCCCGAAATCCAGGCCACCTGGCAGAAGTTCCTGGCCGTGGTGGTGTCCGCTCTGGGAAGGCAGTACCACTAAATCCGGCAGCCTCCGCACCTGGACACCCGGAGGAGATCTCTGACGCCTGTTTCCCTGTGTTATGTGTCTCCTCCATTAAGAAATAAAAAGCCCACGAAAGCAAACTTTACTTGTTTTCTCTTTTTTTCTGAGTGCGTAATTACGCACAGCCGATCACAGGCCTGGTAGAGGGGGTGCACAAACACGATTATGGACCCTAATAAGAAATAACAAAGTCAACATTATCCACATTTACATTTATGATACTTCATAATTGGTCATAGTGAACTTTAAAACTAATGTAACATGAGCCTGTGGCACTGCTGAATTTCTAGAAACTCTAGCGACCTCACTGCTGTTGTTTTTGATAAGGATTTAAAAACTCCCAAGTTAAATGTTAAAACACTTTTTCACGCTTTCCTCGCATTCCTCTCACCATGAAAATATTTGTGGCAACAGTAGAAGTTTGGAGAAAGCTGACCATGTGTGTCAAAAGTGAAATAAAAGTAAATGCAGTTTTAAGGTGTTTTAAAAGAACTGAAACTTTCCTAAACATCAGAATCAATATTCCCCGTGACATCTGTTTTTCAAATTCATCAATACACCCAGACAAGGTAGTGATGCAGCAGAGAAACAGTGTGCAACTCTTGCTGAATCCAGCAGGTGGCCACTTTTGTACGGTTTATGGAAGTGGACTTGAGGATTACTTGGCAGTATCTCAGCATTTCACTTTTTAATTTTTGCAAGATGGCAGTTGCAGAAATTTTAGAGAAATGTCAGTGGTCTGGAACAAGCAGGAAATATGAGTAAGATCCCAAGGTTGTTCAAAGTATGTAACCTTCCCAAGGGAAGCATGTTTGCATTATTTCAGCACCACAGACAGCTCCATAATTTATTACAAGTGTATTTCAGAACCATAGACAGCTCAGTATGTTACAGTTTTTTATTTATTTTTTAAATTCAAAAACAAGACCTGCCCCTAAAAATAAATCTCTAAAGCTGAATACAGGTAATAGTGGAAGAATACTTTAGTTACTTTACTTGACAATTACATGGGTATGTGTGCAGTCTGAAGTATGACATACATGTCCCCGTGTACAAAACACAAATTTTGGTCGTCTGAGTTCAAAAGTTCAAAAAACCCAAACACCATTTTACCAAAAGGTGGCGCTGTTGTCATACGTATAACCTGGTCTGTTGTTTATTCCTGGTCAGAGTTTACTGGACTGCCACTGTTTTCCATTTATTCTGGAAAGCATGAAAATGAAAATCCTACCACCCCATTTTAAAGTTTATGAGTTGGTTATTAATCATTATGATGGATTACACACTGAAGATGCTTCCTATGTATGTTATCATCAAATATGGTTCCAAATATAAGCGCAATGATAAAGCGTTTGACAACACAGATTTGAGTTTTCCGGGGGTCAGTGAATGTGTTATTATGAAACCTGTCAGTCAACGCAGTGATTGGTGTGACGTAGCGTACCTGTGATTGGTGGAGAGAACAAGGAAGACTTGTTATTGTTCCTGCTAGTTTTTTAGCGGGACGTTAGTGAAGCGGGAGTTTAGTAGGATGTCAACTCAACGAGTAGACTGTAAAACCGGGCATAGTTATTATTGTTCTGGCGTTGGCTACGGCCCACAGTAGCCTGTGTTCACTTGTCAAATAAAAGTACCGGCGGCGAAACAAGTTAACGCCTCGCAGCATCATTACCGAGAGACGCCGCATTCGGTGTCAGAAATGTAGCTAAAATTCATTACAGGCTAGCAGCTGCTGACTCAAAGAAAAATGTCTATGATGGATCCCCACGAGATTAAGTGGGAGGAAGATACCTACAGTGAGGCCGCAGCTCGGAAGGCGGCAGAACTAACACGGAGCGTTAAAAATGGCGGTTAAAATGGCTACGGAAGCCGGCTTGAGGTCATCTGTTCGATCCGGCGATGAACGTGCCACCTGTGAGGAAACACCAGCGGCCGAAGTCGCCTTGCCCACGACGAAAACCCGCAGGTACGATGGCAAAGCTAACTGGAAAGTTAGCTTCGGAGCTAACTGTTCAGTGACATGCAAAATATTTTAAACATAGTCTTTAACTCTCTTTATCCGATTATTGGCAAGATTGTGGTACTTTTATCACAAAATGAACTATTGTTGTGATATGTTGAGCTGCTTAGTAAGAAGCATGGCCAAGAAATCTACATTCATGTTATTTTTCAGCACCCCTGACAACCCCTTAAGTCTAAGTAAATGTATTTCAGATGATAATGATGCATTATTTCAGAGCCATAAGTTCCCACTGTGTAACACAACTGTGAGTCCTTCAATTGTTTCTGTAATACAGAGGAAGATAATATAATGTGATGTGTTTTGAACAAAAATATCAATATTACATGAGGATTTAGAGTTGGGTAAGAGGTTTGATATTCACATTTAATTCAAATTTCCACAATAAAAACATCCTCCTGGGACACCTAAAGTAACAGTCTTTATATAAAGTATATGGTTACTGCGAGGGAATTTTAAATATGTATAATCAAGTCCTTAATGACTTTATATTGTAATTCAATATAACAAAAATGTGGCATATTAATTGCACATGTTTATTTTTACAAAACGTTATATAATAACAACAACACATACATATTTCAGAATCATATAGCACTATAAATGTCTCATATACTTCTTAGAAACACGTGGCTGAGTCTCATCTGTATTTCTCGGCAAGCACAGCTGCGAAGGCTGACAGGTACTTGTCCATGGCTGCATGTGCAACCGGTGTGAAGTCGTCACCCATGTGACAGGCCAGGGTGACGAGCATACAGTGTGAGAAAAGCTGCAGGAGAGATAAATGTTTATTATTGACAGAGAATTGATGAAGAGAAAACAAATGACATAGGTGAGGTCAGGCCTCAATTACATGAACATCATGAAAAACCACCAAACCAACTTATGTTGAGCGACTGTTTTAGAATTAAAGGAGATGTGAAGATTTAGCCTGCTTAAAACAAACTTGTATGTACAGTGTGTTGCTTGAACAGGCTGGGCAGCCAACTGTTCATTCATTTTCCAAATCAGTTTAACTTGAAGCATAGAGGAAAATGAGTATTATAAAACAGGAAGTTATAGAACCCATAGATTCAACAACAGAGGTGTTGCTGTCAGTTTTGTTAACCCATAATATTTAGATGTCAAAAATAATTGTAAAAATCCAACACAAAAGTAAAACAATTTGTAGATTGATTTGCTCTATGTAAAATAAACTTCTCTAGTCTTTTCACAATAAAAGCATGTCAGTGGCACGTCCTCTTCATGGTTGTCATTAGATTTTGTTAGATTTCTGGCATTATTTTAGTCCTACTTTTTGGAGTTTAATAAAAGTGTGAATAAATAGATGCACTTGCTTTGCACATTGATTAAGACACAAAGTTTCTTTCTATCCTCTGATATATTTGCAAAAACAGAAACTATATGAGATTATTTTTTATTATATGTGGAAAACAATTTGATTTTTGATAGATTTTTCTATAGTATAATGCAAATATACTTGTGAATACTTAATGTATGAGGTGTGGATGTACTGTGTGGAAAATTTATGCAAGGTAAACACTGGCTTTGGGGAGGAAGCCCCCTGACCTCAGGAGGGTTTAGTCTATTATGGACTGATAAAGACACAGGACACTAAGAACATTTCAATAAGTAGCCATTTCTCAATTGAGATCAATCAGTAGAGCTGCTGCCTGCACCTTGAAGTTACTTGGGTCTATCCGGAGCTGGTAGGCATGGAGGGTTTGCAGAGGAGCCAGGGTGACAGTCAGCTGGCTGATGTCTTTGGCTCCCTCTGCTATGGCCAGGACAATCTTCTTCCCGTGAGAGAGCAAGTGAGTGGACCGGGCGCTGATGTCTAGATGGGAGAAGTACGTCTTGGTGCCTGGGAAAGAGGCGAACATCCTACAGGGGGAAGAAGGGGAATAATGACATTAATTAGCATGGATCTGGATTTCTGTCAGTGTTGTCCTCTCTTTTGACTGAAGCATCAGATTAGCATCATACATGGAGGCTGACTCTAGCCAAGTGTTCTGCTGTTTCTCCTTGCTCCCACCACCATCATCATCATGTAAACTTAAAGCCCAATCACTGAACATTTCACTACACCTAGAAACCACTTTCTGAAGCCATTAGCTAAAGTTAGTCAGTCAATAACAGGGGCCTAGGTCCTCATAGATGACCAGTTTTGAACACACACCTGACTTTCTTAAGCAATGCCTCTTTGGAGGAGAGGTAGTTCACATCTATTTGAACCATTGATCCATTGGTTAGTTTCAAATGATAGACACGTTCTCCGGAGATAACAGTTTATTTCAAAAACGGCAAGTTAAATATTTTGGAAATGTCTATACAATAGAGTGTGAACCTACCTAAGAAGCGCGTCTGAGCCAATATCTTCAGCCACAGGAGTCAGTTTTTCCCATATTTCTGCAATGAGCTTTTTCTCCCGCTTTGACAGCATTGCAGCCTATTTTTTTTACTAAACAACAGAGAATTAACTGTAGCTGAATATATCCAGAGTGTGAGAACTTTACAGCGGAGGTCAGAGATAGATTCACAACAGGCGACTAGAGGTGTGCGTAAAAGGCTTTAGTCAACCATTTTAACACTACATACAAAACGCAGACAAGAATGGTCAGTAAAAAAGGTGAGGTAACAATTCCTTCTCCTCTCTGTAATAGTGCAGGTCTCGGGCTGCAGCCTTGTTGTTTCCCTCCTCTGTGTTATCAGACAGCAGCAGGGCAGGGTGGGGGCTCCACACCGCTGTGCTATCTGCTACTTTACAAGCGTCACTGGGTATTTCTGCCTCATCACTGTTCATGTCGGTGACCTGAAAGTGCAGCTGGTGTTGGGGCTTCCCTGTGATGGTCAGTTTAGGTGCCACTGTTTTATTTAAAAGATTATTTGACAGGTTTAGATCCTGTTTATTCCTCTCAGCCACTAAATAATAACACAGATTAATTTAGAAATAAAAATACGAAACAACAAAAAAGTTCACTTTTCTTTTTTTTTCTCTCATCTCAGGCAATAAAACTGAGTCTTGTTAAAATACTGTTAAATATACAAGATTGAAACCTTGTAGGAGGTACAATATATTCATTGCTAATTTGGTAAATTTCACCCTTCCAATTTTCAGCATAAGCATTTTTTTGTATCTTATTTTCTACACTTTGACCTGGTGATAGCATGTAAAGTTATAAATATGAGTCAGGAATTTCAATGCAGATGATATTTTGCAGTTTGGGGCAGTCCTCTGCAGATAAAGTGCTTCAGCTGCTGCTATCTGCAGCCCCATAAGCTGCTGGTCAAGGGATAGTGGGCGTGGTCCCACAATGCATCAGATCTGTGGACCACAGCAAAAAACCCTGAGAGGTTTATCCATGCTGCTCACATCCATACAGGATAGCTAAGGTAGGAGTTATTAAACAAGACTGGGCCACAAAATCTGACAAACCAGCCTTTGTCATGTCAGCTGGTATTATGTTTCTTGTAGTGCATATTTCCCCCCAAAAATACAGTTAATCTTAGTATCGCATACTAAATGCCATGTTGAACCTCACTTTTAGGGGCCCCAGGACAGTTGCCCATTTTGCACAGTTAGTGATCTAGACCTGCACAAACAGGCAAGTGACACATAATGCATTTGATCTAAAATATGTGGGTAAATCTAGAGTAACATGTTGTCCATTAGGTGGCAGTAATGTGACTTTACGGTCGCTGGTCTTCTTATAGAGCGAGAGACTGAACTTTGGAATTTCAGAAAGGAAACACATGAAGATCTATCTCAAATTTTATGCATCATTTCAGACTGTAGATTTGTCTGATTGATCAATATGTTACATGTGTTGTCATTTCACCTACTGCAGGCAAAACTTCACTGCTCTGGGTGAGCCTTGAACCCTCAACCTCTTCCTCAACAAGTCCACACACTAACTGATTGCGCTATCAGAGCTCAACAGTTCAGTGGCTTTGTTTACCTGACACTGCTGAAAGTCCAGAGAAAGAAAACAATACCAAGGTTATTCAGTGTTATTGACAAACTGTTGTTTAACATCACAAAAGTTTGATACCTTAGAGCTATTGTAAATACATTGGTTGGTTTGCACCTTCTTGTTCTTGTAAGTTGAGAAGCCACATTAAAGCTGCTATAGTAGTTAAAGATGTTTAGTCATCTAACTAAGTTGTGGGATTATTGACGTCAGTTTACTCTTTAAGACTAGTGAATTGGATTTTGTTGGTTGAGTATTGTGATCAGTGTCAGCTGTCTAGAGGAGTGTTACTCACTGAATTCTTTTCCTTTGCTACTCTGGTAAAAATTCTGCTGCTCCAGGTGAGGCTCGAACTCACAACCTCGGCATCACTCTGCAGGTTACTGTCTTATAAGTACCGCGCGCTGACCGATTGCGCCACTGGAGCTTGTTGTTGAGCTGGCTGATTCAGCACTGAACAGATGGACTGAGCTGAGTTTTAAATATTACTGGAAAATGAGGCTGATTACTTTGGCGAATCAGGTCTGTTCTCAGGTGGAATTTGGCTGGAGCTATGTTTGCTGAGGTCACCAAAAACAGAAAAATATAAATATGGAAAAGTTTTTTTTATTTAAGTCAACACTAACATAACTGAGATTAATGTAAATGTGTTGCTAGGTGTCACATCAGCCTCAGTTCATTTATGAAGCAAGAAAGAGAGTTTCTGAGCTCATAGCAACCATGTGTTCAACCATGTGATGAGTTAGTGGACAAAACAGTTCAGAAAAAAAAGAATTTAAATGAAAACCATAGACCTACTTTCAATTTCTGAAATCCTAGTCAATTAAAGACACATAAGTTGCTCTTAACTTATATTCATTAACTGATCCATCTGTGGGGTCAGTATGTGTTTACAGAAGTTCATGAAGAGGGCATTGCTTTCTAAAATCTGCTCTCTAGTTATATCTCACAAGAAGAAATGACTGTATTCCTTCATTTCTCCACAAGGTGGAGACATAAGGCAAAAAATGAATAAATACTGTTTCTTCCACAGGATCAGTTCATAAGATCCAGATTACTCCGAGATATTTTCCTAATATTTAATATTATCAAAAATAGAAATTCTAGCTCTCTAATCAGCCCTCTTTCAAATCAACAATCTGGGATATGCACTTAAGGATATAAGATAAAGACAATTTTGAGGCTAAGTAAAAGTAAGAATATAAAAATGTGGATAATAGCAAGAATAAAACATAGCAGGTTGAAAAGGGTAATTAATTCCTCAGTTGAATTAACAGATTTCCCTCTAATGTCTCTAAAAGCCTCCTAAAGCGTGAACGCACCTTGTAAATCCCTCCTATTTCTTGCCCACACTGATTATCCTCAAAGCTTGTTTTCTGCAGCTACGCATTGTAATCAGTTCTCACAAAAAGGAAAGCAGTTCTCAGTATGTCCTGCACGTAATGTGACTCTCACTCAGTGTGCAGCACAACAAAGAGCAAAGGCTGTTGGAGTAAATAGATTTGAGAAAGAAGAATTTGTTATATAGGCTGCATGTGGGCAGATGTTTGTGTTCCTGCATAAATGTGTATGAACTGTAAATTAGTTTAAACACCAACCTGCCATACATATTGAAACTACAACTGACACAAAAAACATAAAATTAAAACAAAAAAACACACGTCCAAAAGAAACTCTGACTGAAAATAGTACAGACACCCTCCTCTCGTCTTAACTTGTGTCTCATATAGAGTAGCTCAGGCCCAGTCTCTCCTGTTATGCGCCCATTTGTCGGAAAGCTTGCCAGCACTTGCTTCCTGTCCTGGCCTCCAGCAGGGGGGAAGTTGGTGTTAAAGTGACACAGTGCTGCATACACTATAACCAGGCAGCTTGCAACTGAACCTGCAGCAGAAGGAAATGTGGTCTCCAGTACTCAGAAAACAGACACCCACTTAACAGTTTATTTTCTTATGTGCAAATTACTTACACGCTCACATCAACACATAAAAAATTTAACTTAAGTTGTACCTTCTGTCAGGGAGACTTTTAACACACATCTGCTCATGTGGTTCAACGCCACATGAATTATGTATTCTATTTAAGTATTTATATATCTAATTCAAAACTTCAAAACCCCAACAAACAATTTCTCTGTTTTGTCTTTGTCTCTTCCAATCTAAGATAAGATAAGCAGCTTGGTTTGGAAAGTGGTGTCAATCTCATAATTTAGCTCTTGATAATAATGCAAATAAGTGTGTTTACCAAAAATATAGACATATTAATTTAAAGGTGGAAAGATATGTTCATACTTTCAAAAAAAATCTTCACAAAGGAAAAAAATATCTAATTTCCCTCAAGAATTATTCATATCTTCAGTGACCGGCATGTAGGGATTTAGTGGCATCTACTGGTGAGATTACAGATTGCAACAAACTGATTACCCATACCCCTCACCGTACATGCAGATATACAGGGATTATTCTAAGTTAGATAGTGATTCACTGTTGCCTCTTGATACCAATAAGGTGCTATTATGAGATGGGATGGGACAGGATGGGCTGGGACTAGCTAGTTAGCATGCTAACTTTAGAGATATCTCAGCAACACAGTATATTATTTCTTCACAGTGATAACTTTAATCAATTTTTTAATGTTTTAAACTAAAATATTTACATAGCACCTTTAATTGCAAAGGCAACATTTTCAGTGGGTGTTAACTTAATCTTTAAAGTGCATAGGTTATTCAAGAAAAGCATGTTATTAAGAATAAATGTGAGGTGTGGAAAAATTAAAGCTCCATCGTTGCTCTCTCAAATGTTTCAGACCATCAAAAGACCATTTTCAGATCCCACCTACTCCCATTATTATTTATTTATTATATTTATTTTCATACTCCATAACCTCTCCATACCAGCTCACCCCTCCTTCTCTAGATTGCATGTTATTGTTATTGAAAGTCTCCCACTGAGACAGGATGAAAGTTTAGCGACAGTCTTTCCTTTTTTCGTGGAAGTGAAGTACGTGACCACATGCTGTGAAAACACCACTTCAAATTACTCTTCTCATTGCTAGCCTGGTGTCTGTTCTGCATGTGTAGATTGTGTGAGATAAAGCACCTACCAATGCATGTTTGCACACATGCACACATCAACCTTAGGGATAATAGAGGAAACTGTGGCTTTAAAAGTTTGGGAAAACAATTTGCAAATATAAAAAATGTGCATAAAAATATTCATGAACAAATGCACTGAAAGCTATGAGCTTTTTTTTATTTATTTTTTGTCATTTCCTCAAGTGATTCTGAGGACATCTTCTGCAGCTGTCTTGGCAGCATCCTTCCACAGATAAACAATATGATGGTGCCAAAAACCAGGAGTACACAGGAGTGCATTTGTGTTTTGAGGTTGCGAGTCATGCTGCCATGTCAGCAGATTTGAATGCATTCAAAGTATAGCCTCATGCACTGCCTATATTTTATTATTTCTGTTGCTATGAGGCAGACATTACATCTTTTACATCCTCCCAAAATGAGATTTTTATCCCTACCACACCCAGAAACACCTGGCTGGGCTTGTGTGGAGCACAAATATGATCCTGTACACTGAGCTGTGTCCCCTGTGTTATATCTTTTCACATCTGGCAACCACATTGTTGCATGGACTGAATGCAGTGGTGAGCGGTGGGGGGTGGTGAGAGATGGTGGTCAGATGAACCCATCAAAGGTTGCTGTTGGTTGCTGTGAGGCGGGTGAGGACAGTAAGAAGATCTAGGGGGTCGGAGGAACAGGACACCGACCCTGCAGGGGAGAGCGTTTCAGGAGGGAAGAAAACCACAATTGCGGCACTGCCCACCTGTTGTGAAAGACTTTTCTGACAAAGAAAATGGAAAATTTCCAAAAAACACAAAATCAATGCGTAATGTCTTCCTCCCTTATATTGTTTGATAGATATTGACAAGTGTCAGTGAGCAAGACAAATGTTACAGTTAATATGCCAGGGTTGTGTGTGTGTGTGTGTGTGTGGAGCAGATCAATTTCTTATGAACTGAACTGGAAAGTACCTAACTCTCACCTGCCCTGCTTGTGTTCAGTATCATTAACAATGACTCCTCTGGCTTACTATTATCAAAGAGTTTGCCAAGCATAACAAAGATGGGGCAAACATGCATATTTCTAATTAGATGTAACTTAAATCTCATTAATGTGTACATGTTTAACTGTGTGTGAGCCCTGTGACAGACTGGCTCAGAATGGAATGGAAATAAATGAACATCAGGTAGATTTTACCTTAGTCCTTAATTCAGGTTATTCTAGGAGCTGAAGCAGTTCCCCAAACATAACACTAATGTTCCGTTTGGGGTCCCACACACTTCACCTGTGGTTGAATACAACTGATTTACATGTGCTCTACAGCTGTGACTGGTGTTGACAGTAGTTTTTACACAGCACTACCCCTCCAAAAATATTAGATATATAATAATATGTTTGTAAATTGCTATTTTCTAAGAATATTTATTCATGTATTGTTTAGGTAACATATATACCATGAAATATTTCTATATTTGGCGTTTTAAGAAATGCTTTAGGGTCATTTCTGAAGAAAAAAAAACGTTAACAGTTTACGTAATAGATTGTCCAGATGGTATTCCTAGTCTTTGCTACTACTCAATTATGTAAAGCTTTATAATTACAACAACCCTGCAGATTTAACAGGTTGCACTTAGATATCATGTAGTTGCTCGGTATCACCGCTAGGCGGCACTGTGACGCCGGCCGGCAGAGCGGCAGACGTTCGGTCGGTCGGTCAGTCGATGTCCTGTCATCCATCGGCGGCGGCAGCAGCTCCACAGTGGGCGGTGGGGTGACAGAGAGAGGACCCGGTGTACCTCACACGGAACCGAGGTTTCAGCTGACTGTTATTTTACATCTTTATGACACGCGAACACCGCCCTCGTTAACATCTGGAGCCTCGCGGCTGATAGTGAAACTACTCTTCCTCGTGCCCGCGTGATGTGTAGGAGGGATAACTTATGAAGTGACCGGCGGTTAACATCTCACCGGTTGGAGCCGTGCCGTGCCGTGCCGTGCCGTGCCGTGCCGTGCTGAAGGAACCGGACTCAGTTCGAAGGTAAGCGTTGAAACTGAGCGTGTCATACCGAGCTTTGTCGCTTCCCACACCGGCTGTCATTCACTGCACACCTCGGTGCTCGCACGGCGGGAGCACCGCGCTGTCAGCATCTCGCTCACGGTGCATACATGCAGGTTTTTGACTGCTGAGCTGCAGCACGCGGGGGTCTCTGGGTGGGGTCTCCCGAGGCTCACGGGAGCGGGGGTGGCGACCCATGTGTAACCGTATTAGTTGATGCATGATGCGTGTTTACTGGCAGAGTTTTACACATCTGGACTGGCTTCCAACCTTTCAAATTAAAGGTTTGGCTCATTTTTTGTGAAGCCTCTGGTCAGGTTATCATGTGAGGAGTCATTGCCGAAAGTGAGAGGAACAGGTGTGTGTGCGTGTGTGAGAGGCTTTACTCTGTTTCTCTGCCTGACACACGCCCATTCATCTTGTTTTATTGATGCCTTGTTCTACTATGGCTGGAAGGCCAACACCAGGAGCTACCTCAGTGTGTGAGAAAAGAGAATAAGAACATAATGCATTCAATACCTTGTAACCCACTGTCAAAATCCCACTATATTTTATAGTCTAAAACACTGTAGTAATGAAGTCAAAGTTGCGTGCACATACAGTACATGTGCACACACTTGTTGTAAGTGTGATAAATCGATTTCAAAGTGCTGCAGGCTCTGCTGCTGTCGAGATGAAGGGGACTGTTTCGGTTGCTGGCTGCACAGAAATCCCACAGAGACAATTAAACTACTGACCCGTGTCATCAAGGATTTGTTTTGGCTTCCTGTTTGGAAAGATGGTAGGAAGCAGACTTTTGGGCCAGATGGCAGGAGCATACACATAGACACAGACACACACACATACTCACGCACACACACACCTGGAACAGCCATTCAGATTTCCTACTGAGGGAGACCGGATTAGAGGCCAGAGTTTGAACCTGTGACATGCAGCTCTCTGTTGTACATGGAGTGTGGCTAAAAGAAATCAGTGGAGATTCATATCTACACACTCACATATGTCTCTTTGTAGCTGTAAGGATTTTCCACACTATAGTCTTCTATATTCCCTTGCTCTTTAGTGGCTGTAGATTATTTTCTACTGCTGTTATCTTAACTACCAGACTAATGGAACTAACACAAGTGCACCAACTCTTAGTTGCTGATTGAGCGTTTTATTTTGGAGGGAAACCGTGGGTCTTTCAGTTTCCCTGAATTTGCACATTTCTATTAAAGACCAAACCCTGGAATATCTTCTGCAAAACAACATTTTATGGCATTCTCATACAACTTTGCAGCAGCAGTGCTGCTGGCTTTCCATTCACAGCAATTAAATTTTTTTACCAACTGAATCTCCAGCTGTTTAATGCACTTTTAGGTTCTAAATGAGGGTGAATGGGCCTGAAATCTTGGCAAGTGTGTGAAAGAGCTGTAACAATTACAACTGACTATCACTCATCACTGATTGTCATGATTAATTGATTGGTTATTTGGTCTTTAAAATGTCCTAAAATCTTGTTTGAGCTGATCTTAATTTTAATCTAAACTGTAAACTGCATCGCAATAAATATGCTTGATTAAATATCCTGACTTTGACAACTGAAAGTGCAACACACACACACACACTCTCTCACACCTCTATACAGGAAACTATCAGCATCCTGGTTGATGTTTCATTTGGTGTGAGCTGCACGCTACATACGTAAGTGTAAAGACAGTAGGCGCCTGTAGGTATGGTGGCATTTTGCAGGTGTGTGTTTTTTTCTCTCTCTCTGTTTCCCTACCCTGGCATGACGAGGTTACCGTGTTAAGCATGTTTGAACAGGTTGGATAGAAACGCAGCAGTGACAATAGCAGGTTTATTTCTGGGCCACTGCCTTCAGAGGAGAAATGCACCTTTCATGTTTATGCGGAGCCCTCCGCTGGGTGCATCAGGGTGGAAAACTGGTTTGGTTTTACAGAAGCCCTCCAGCATTTTTCACAATTCACTTTTCATGGCAGCTCGCCCATGAGCGGATCTCCTCCAGTGTGTACAAGCTGTGCTGTTTATCTATCTTGTGTCTTATGCTGCTACTTGTCACTGCCCAAGTTGCTCTTTCATCTAAGATTTTCCAGACAATAAGTCTGCATAGAACAGTGAATGGAGCTTTTGACTAAAGTAACTTTAACAAAAGCACTATCTCAATATTGAACACAACCCTATGTTGCTGCTTCCAAGCCTGTTATGTGAGTTCATGTTTTGACAAAACTCAGGCTATGACTACGACTATTTCTCTCTCATTTTCTTGCTGTGAGTTCATTGGGTACAGTGGTGTCAGATGGTGTCAGAAAATTGTTGAAAATGCTTTTTACAACTTTGCAGAACTCGAGGGAATGTATATCTCAGGTTGCTTGTTTTATCTGACCGACAGTCCAGAGCTCAAATATAATCCATTTTGTGACCACATTACCTTTAAAAACGAAATAACATTTCCATCAGTCTCAGAAGCACGTCGTGGTTAGTGCTAATTAAACGCCTGCTAACACGCAAAACCAGAGCGGCGAGCATGATAAATATTGTACCTGCTAAACATCAGCAGCACCTGTAGGCTCTTAGTGCTCTGAACTCAGTAGCACAGCAAGACTTGCTTTTGCAGTCACGCTTATTGATCTGCAGCACAAACTGTACGGTAAAGGAATAAATCATAAGCGAGAAGTTTGATTTCTACAAAGGCAGCTGGACTTGCTGGAGGTTCTTGAAGATGTCTCACCTCTCATCTTTCAAGGCCTCTTCAGTTCTAAGTGACTAATGGGAGTGGGGAGAAGTTTGATGTGCACATACACACAGTGGTTTCTGTGGTTATTTTGCAACTGTCTGGTACTGGTTGCACAAAATGTAACCCGCAGGTCTTCTGTGCGTAATTGTGGTTTGACAGTGACATCATGACTGCACTTAGAGACTGCAGATGGAAGAGATACCTGCAGATGTGTTTAAGTTAAGTACGGGTTTTAAGTCCTGGATTGATAAATCTGTTGTTTAAGTCAACAAACTCATCAAATTCAGGGAAACTAGGGAAACTTTCAGCTGCTACATGAAAGATTAGTAGTGTCAGGACTGTGCTCTGCCTTCTGTGTCATGTTTGTCTGACAGGTGATGGCAGGAGTAATTGAAGCTATCGTGCAGTTAGTTTTACCCTCTGTCACCCCAAGGACAAAATGATGAAGATTTGACCTGATCCCCAGTGATCTGGAAAAGGATTTCTCTAATCCTCTCTCTCTTTCCATCTCTCTGTCTCTCTCTCCCCCACCATGTCTCTTTCAGTTTTTGTGTCATGCTCACTGTTGTTCATCATGCGTTGAATCAAAACCAGAATGGCCTTATCAGCGTGACAGATACACCTGTGCCGCCAAAGGACTGTGCAACTCAATCTCAGGTGACAGAAAAAAAGCAAAACAAGTTTATACATGAATGCTATTTTTACCTAATGGAACAAAATAAAGGGAAAACCTAATTCGCTATAATTCAAGTATCACAGCAGTGATTTTAATCTCTGTGTTTAAAGTCTCACCCTCACTACTCTGTTGTTGGTTTAATTTTCCTTTTCCAGCCTAGAGAGAGAAATAGGACAGCTCTATGGATTGTGAGACTAAGAATAAAAAAAGTGCTGCACATCAGACAGATTGTCGAGGGTCAAACTGTGGCTGTAGGATCACTGTACAGTGGAAGTATGGATATGTGGGTCACTGAGAGGTCATGAGGAGATCATTTACATAAGGGTATGGGCTAATGTATAATGTACAGATGTACAGTCGTGCAGTTACTTTGAAACATCAGTCTTATGAATTATGTTTTCAATAAAATGCAAACTAGGTTTCCATCTGCTGGGTTGAAGCTGCATAAACGTGACATACATGTAAGAAGAGAAGAGTTGACTTGGTACTGGAGATATTTTATGAAAACTGTTTGATATTCCACTGCAACTCATTGCTATACAGTGTAACCACCACTGAGCCCTCATAGATGGCACCGCAAGCAGGTCATTCATTTTAAAAGGTCATGGTCAACAAATACACATGTTCACATGACCACTTTTTATCTATAATCTGTATAATTGGTTTAAACCATGTTTACTATACTGTCATAAATGACAAATGCGTGTCAGATTTGTGGCATTTGAGGAACTACTACCAGCAAATATTTAGCATTTTTCTTGAAAAATCATCGGTATAGCCAATTGACTAACCAGTAACAAGTTCAACCATTTGGACAATTACTTTTAGCTAAATATTTTAGCTTTTTATCTGTTACTTTTAGCTAAGTTTGAGAACTTTTTATCAGTTACTTTTAGCAAACTATTTGAACTTTTTATCTATTACTTTTAGCTAACTATTTCATTACTTTAAGCTATTTCAGCTGCTTACTTACTTTTATTCAGTTTATTCATTTCCTTTTGCTTTGTATTTCAACCAGCAGTAATTGTTCAGCCGTACTCCACAGTCTTGTGTATTCAGCCAAAATCCAACATAAATGAACCACACTGTTGTACTGGGTGACGTGTTCCATCATTACCGTTAAGCAAGCGCTATATTTTATTCTGCAGTGTCCAGCAGAAATGAAATATCAGTTACAGGCAGGGAAGTCAGAGAGAGTAACAAGCTAACACATTGTTCATTTTAGTGGTTTTATGGTATTTGTATGAAAATATGAAATAACGCCAGCTTTATTCATTGCAGAGGTTTTGTCCATTCAGCTTTTCTTTCATTTTGCATAAAACAATGTTCCCTAGAAACAGATCATCTTTATCTTGAACTTCTAACAAAAGGCCTGGATGAATAGCAAACTCCCTGTCAAAGAGGAATTTTAATCTGCCCATTATGTGGCATATGCTGGTCTCCAACCTCTTCTTCAATGTCCGTTTGATGACAATGCTGTCCCCCGGCCAGACTTCTCCTGAGGGACTCCCAACTTCTCTATGATGATCCTGAATAACTCCTCTCTGTTTCTTTGAAACCACAATTATGACCTCCACTTTTCCCTCTAGATATTCTTTTCAGAGCTAATTCTTGCTCCCCCCGCTATCTTACCCTAATGTGGCATCTGTGGGCAATTACCATTAACTTTTCATACAAGGCCAGCCAACAGAGGAAGCTGTTGTATTGGCGCTCACAGCATGCGGCTTGCTGGCTGCGTAGAGGGACGGCAGGAAGGAGGGATGGTGGGAGGGATGAATGGCCGCTGAGGAGGCCTATTCATGTCTCCAGGCGAGGCCATACTTGACTAGACATTTATTGTGACAGTGACCTTCCTGTCACCACACAGCTAACACAAAACTGCTCCATATGAGGGTCAGCTGAGCTGTTCTCTTTGTCTCCTGTCCTGTCTATCAACCTTTCACTCTGTCTGTCTTTCCATGTCTGCTTCTCTTCACTGCATTATTTATTTTTTTTATTTTATCCCCTATATCAAACAGCCATCCATTCTACAGTGACATATTTAAGCAATTTAAAACCATGGGGTTGTTTTCTTGTAAGTATAAACTACAACCTCAATGAAGTGATTACAGCAGCATTTAGGGCTGTTTATATTTAGACTCCCACTATGGCAAGACGAGTGGTTACATGACCTTTAAATTTGTGTCAGCCAGTCATTTCTATGCATATAACTAAAGGTCAGTGTGCAGTGTGTTTGTAAAGTAAACAGGATTGGTTATATATTTAAGTTTGTTTATTAATATCAATCTCTAAACTAGTGACCCAGGAAATATTTATGTTAATCATTGCTGTAAAATGATGAGACTGAATTTGTTAGAAGGGATATAAAGTCAGTTTTTAACAGTTTTACTTTTACTTTAATTTTACCTCAAAGCCATTGTTTTGGCAGCTCAGATCCAAATCCTGTTGATGACATAATTTTATAGTATTTTCCACTTTCCAGTATGAACAGTAAAATAATATTCCATGATTCAATTTGTGTATAATTGTTTATAGGACTGGCTTACTTTGTCACGTTCTCCTGGGCAGAGGAGTGCTTGCTAATTAACCACAAGACTTTGCTGAGCAAACTCTGAAGCCTCAGGCCATCAAGTCTTTTGAAGACACTATAATATATAACATTTCTAGTGTACAAGGCTGAGACTGACCATTAAAAGCACATATAAAAAATATTAGCACGCCAGTTTGTAGCTGGTAGCTGTAACTGAAAAGGAGCAGTGAGAATGAGTCAATAAAATTGAAAAAATGAGCTGATAGATGCTAAAAGGCTGTGTGATCCCTTGTTTATATGAAAATATTTATTATTGCTGTTTTGTAGTCAGAGAAAGATTGTGCTTTAAGTAATTTTAATTATTTAGCCAAGATTCTTCCCTAACCTAAACCAAGCGCTGCCAAGACCTAGACCTTATTACAAAAACATTAAACATGTTTAAGTCCCTACCGACAGAAATCATATTGTAAGAACAGATATTGAAAGGAAACAACTTAAAAATACATGTCACTGACCATTTGGTCTATATCTGGGTGAAATAGCATTTCTCTCAAACATATTTGTTGCTATTAGTGATTTATGAGGGAGATAAAGCTTCTGTACTCAGGCAACTTTCCTTGAATAAACAGTGTTTTAATGAGGAGTATGTCACTGAGCGGATTTTGAAAGGAGGATGTTCAGAACATTGTTTTCCTATGACTCACTGAACTGCAATGTTAATTCTACAGATGTGGTCAACATGTGGTTGCACATTTTGGTATTTAGTTTTTTCCCCAGCTTTAATTTGAGGTGGATAATGCCTGGTGTAAATAAACATAACATTGGTTCTATCCTGTTCACTTTTGATTTGAGAGTCATGTAAGACTAGAGCAA
Source organism: Lates japonicus (assembly GCA_033238685.1). Classification (NCBI taxonomy): domain Eukaryota; kingdom Metazoa; phylum Chordata; class Actinopteri; family Centropomidae; genus Lates; species Lates japonicus. Next base: position 3,499,172 of record BRZM01000030.1, read on the forward strand.
AAAACATGGTAGTTGGTACACAGTGCTTAAGTACATAAAGACTTAAAAAAGACTTGACCTCAATTATATAAACCTCATAATTATGAGTTTAGTTTGCCCTGTTTTGTTACAGAAGTGTTTGGGGAATTTTGGAAGAGAGTTTGTAGTCCTTGGCAGAGCAGCCAGGCAGAAGGTTGAACATGGATTTCAGCTACAGAGCACTGCTGTGTCTCTTGCAGCCTCCTTTATGATTGATGAATGAATGCTACATCCCAGATGTAAAAGTTTACGGTATACCTACTCTGTGAAGTCTATTAAACTCGTGATATTATTCAGATAAAACTCTAGTCTCTATCTGTTTGTACCCCGTGATATAATGTACAATGCTTGGTAAACGCCCTCAGGATGTAGGAAACTTAGCTTTTTTGCCTCAGTTTCTATACTACACAGGAAGGTACTGAATGCTGATAGTGAACAACAAAATGCTGAGTGAAACTGTACAATATCTGCAGAACAGAAAGTAAGTTCCCAGAAAAAATAAAAATGACTGTAGTCACATCCATTTTTGTTAAAGCCAGTATCCAACTGAATAAAAAGGGGAATTAGTTTTATACAAAAGAATCCACTGTGAAGTAAGAATAGCATTCATGCATGAGCTTTTTATATCCCAGTCATTGATATGCATGAGTGTTCTGGCAGCACAGGTGTATCTGTCATGCTTAATGAGGCCATTCATGCTTTGACTAAGCTGGATAACGGGCAGGAGGGAAAAAAACATGAAGAGTACACAGAGACAAACGAGTGAAAGAGGCATTATACAGTATGAGGCATGTGAAAGAACGACGTTCACATCACTCTAATATTTCTGTTAACTTGTGATGGGGACACTGAACTAACACACCTGCAGGCAGCCATTTTGGAAGTGCAGGTATTTGTACAGGTTACAAATACTCTGTCTTGACAGTTTTTTGACTGAAACTGATCAGTTTGTTTGTGCTCATCAGTTTCTTTTCTGAAGTTACAAATTCAAAGACCTTGTTGAAGAATTTGTGCTTCAAAGGTACATGAGCTGAGAAAAAAAAACTTTCCTCTGTGTTGTACTGTCCACCTGATGTTGAAGATCTGCTCATTGGCTATAAAGCAGTGTAAAACAGACAGCCAACCCTCAGTCTCAGCTCCTTCTGCTGGGTTTCTGCTCATTAGTCTGTGCTTCTTTTTGCTTTGTCCTCCATCTCTTTTATGCTTTTATCTTTCATCCCCTCATCTTCCGTGACTTCACCTGCAGTCTCTTGCAGCTAGTGTTTCTAGACGTCCTCTCCGCTGAGAAAACTCTCTGCAATCCCCTCAAGACCTATACCTGGCACAGGAGCTGAGAAACCATTATACTCTCTCCTGTGGCATTTTTGGCAGTCAAATGTGCTATGAGTTGAACAGTTGAAGTGATGATTGGCAGTGCTGGCTTTTTGGTTTGGGGAGTTTTTCCATCAAGTCATTTCTGTTGGATTCTCTGCAGCTGCAAGTGATGTGTTGCTGTTTAAGCTGACAATGAGTTAGTCTGTTAATCTGATCTGGTTTTACCTAAAGCTTTTACTGACATGTGTTTCTTGTATTCCAATCAGATCATGTTGCTATATTAGAGATGGATGAGTAAAGTGAAAATGGTCGCTTGTGGTGATGAACCCACAAATAATTATCAACTGATTCTGTGGTTCCTTTCAAATCTACAGAGCGTCTACAGAGAGTCTTTCAGCTCATTGTTTTGGTGTTAGTCCCACGGCTCACATAGTACTGTTTTCAGCAACAGATAGCAGCTGTTTTCAGTGGAAAAGCTCTGAAAAACCACCACACCCTACCTGCTCAGCACCCAAACAAGCAAGCAGAAAAAGTTAGCAATTATAGCTAACTTGCTGGTGAATGTTGTGAAGACCAAAACAGAAAAAGAATTGTCTAGAAAATCAATTTCAGGTAACATTTAGCCATCACTCATTAGGGTAATGATACACAAACTGCACTGTTATCTCTGCAGCTTCACCAAAACTAATCTTATGCTATGGCTCAGAGGCAGGTAAACTGATACAGATGTTTGGCACAGATAGACAGACAGACAGACATGCACACACACTCACCATCATACATAGAGGAGTGAACTAACAAGCACAATCATGCATGTGTATACACACTCATCACACTCCTGCATTTTTTTCAACCGTGCAGCAAGCCCACACATTGAAACTGTGCAAATGGCTGTCACATGTTGTTTAGATATGCATGTGCAGGGAGGACAACTGTTTTTGATTGAGGGAGAATTTGTCTCTTCCATGTCCATCTCTGTTTTCTCTCCACAGTATCATGCTGTTTATTCTCTGCTTTGCTGCAATGGATTTTCTCTGGGTTTTTTTTGTTTTTGTTTTTTTGACTTGGTGCAGCATGTCCTTTTTTTGTTTTTGCTCCTCACTCACTACCCCTTCACTCGTTTCATCTTCTCCCAACATGACATTAAGTCCTCTTTCTGCTTTTTTCATCTCTCTCCATCTGTTGTTGTATTTTCCTCTCCTTTCTGCCTTGACACATACCAGGTCATCTGCAGACACAAGGCAGCACGAGGCTTGTGGCCACAGCTTTATTGTCATGTTAACACTGTGGTACAACATTTCCAGCCATAATGACTGCATGCAGAACTTTTATAAAGTTTTGATATTAAAATATTCTTTGTGCCGTTAGCGTTGACATTTAATGTGTTGAGTTCATTACAGATACCACAACAGTTACCTCAAGGGGGTTTTTTGATAGCCAGCCCTGCAAAGATTATACCACTTTCCTTTTTACTTGCCTTCCTGTGCAGACTGCTTTGTCAGAACTGTGTGGGAGTGAAGTGCAGTGGGTCTAGGTTTGAATATATGCCTGTCTAGGTGCCTTTCCAGCATGATTTAAAAGCAGCTTCCCCACAGGCCACATGTCAATCTGCAGTAGGAAACACTTGATAGCAGTAGCCTATGCCAGTCCTTTAATCATCCCTTAATGACTTCCATGGGAGATATTTCTGACTGTGAGAAAGATCTGAGACCTTCTGATTATGCAAAGCAAAGAGTGGGGGAAGTGTAGCTGTGGATTTTAACTTTCTCTGCTTTTGCCTCAGTTTCAAATTGCCAATTAAATCTCTCCTGTTTCGGCGGCTGAGTAGTAGAGAAAGATGATTTTGCACAGCGGCAGACAAAGCATGTACGTCTGACCTCTGATCTGCTCTGATTGTCTGTGCTATTGTTTATCTCTGTATATTTAAGCAGCTTTCTTTTGCTGTTCCCTTATTTATTAAGTCCAAAGCACATTCCAACAGAGGACGAAAAACCATCTTTTTTAAGCATAGACTGTAAGCTTTACATTCATTTCACCCACACTTGAAAAAGCATGTTTTTAGGGCTAAAGCAATCAGTTGTTTTCGTTATTGACTGATTTGCCAGTTATTTTCTAGACTGTTCAGTGCACAAAATATCAGAAAATAATGATAATAATGATAATAATAATTTCATGTGCTGAGCTTTTGAGATGTCTGTCTTCTGAGATTTTTTATTGCTACACTGATACATAGTTTTGATTGTGGTGTACACAGCATTGAAAAATTATTTTAGAAAATTCAACAGCAGCATGTCTTTACAGACACTATGCTCTGTTTATTCTGCAGAACGCACCTGGCTGTTATCATATTGCATACCCTATTGCCCTCAATAAACTAGGCTAGTGTTGTTCGCTTTGCTAACATAAAATTAAGAAAACAAGCGAGATGTGTCAAGTAAACAATCATGGCACCAAACCATCTCAGAGTTAATGTATGGAATCATTTTGTAATCAACTCTGCAAATGGAAAACTTTTAAATAAAGGTAGGGCTGGTCATTAACATTGTAAAATGCATCTGGAAGTGACAAAAATGCTAGCTTGTTTCTTAGGTACTGAAAATGAACAGCTAATTTTACATTGTAGTTTAGAATTAGTGTGCTGTATTTGGACTAATTCAAACATCTTAAGTGTTAAGTTGGTTCAAACCTGAATTTTTGAAAACCTCACTTTTCTGATAAGAAACATTGCTGGAGATTGGTAGAGTGAGAAGATGTGCTTTGGGTAATTTTATGCAAATTACAAAAATCATTAAAGCCCATCATTACTCACATGAGAATACCTTATTTTCTTAGGGGAGGTGCATGAAAAAGCTACATAAACTGGCCATTCTGCAGTGCTTGCATACCCTTCCTTACTGACGTTTCACTGCTGCCTGTTTGAACTTCCATTTGAACCAGATTAACTAACTGAATTATGTATCAGCTTTTCTTTGGCAGCAATTTGCAAATACACACAGTACCGTTTACTTAGAATTTATATGTAATAGTGTGCTCATGGTGTAAATATTTCATATACAGTACTTTTTATTATTCATTATTCATGGGGTAATGGTTGCAGTGGACCCTTTATGCTACAGCACTGTATGGCTTCATAAGCAACCATAACAAGACTCTTGGCCACATAAGAACCAGTGCAACCAGCCTAACCTCCAGGTCAGGGTTCTCTTGTCTATTATGCTGTAGCAGGCAGAGCTGAGGTGAAATGGATTGCAATGTACTTGCGCTCTTAACAGGAATTTGAGATATTCCCCAGCGGACAGTGGAGCCACACATTGAGGCAGGTTGGACGCAAGTTGCAGCACATCAGGAATCAGCAATCGACCACGAGGCTAATCATTGTGCATTTTAATCCTTTTGCTTTGGAAAGAAAACTGAGAAGTTAGCAACTGCAGTGTCCACATTTACTGATCATTGCATAATGTTGCAGGGAAATTACTGATGATTTACCATTAAGGTGCCTCAAGCACCACACGCTGACCAGTTGGGGCATAGTATGGTATAATAACATGACATGATATTCTTATTTACTGACTTTCTCCACCCGGTCACATTAACAGCTGCTTGACATTTTTTTGGCACATAAAGAGATAGCTTTACAGTACAGGGTGAGGGCACTGGTTTTCTACTAAAATGGATTTGAAGCTTTTGAGAGTTTGTCACAATGGCAGATGGTGCACGGATTGAGAGGCAAATGGAAAAATCACTTTGTAAATGTTCATCCTCTTCAGTAAAGTGAATGAGAAAACCAAGCGTCACCAGGCCGTGGGTAGGGGATACGAGCCTTCGAAGGCTTCAAAGGCATGTTGTGATGGGAGGTATGAGGGGTTTTAGGAAATATGGTCTTAATTTGAAGAGGCAGTGACAAAGATCCTGGCTTGTACAAAGCTATAAAGCAGCTTGACTACTGTCTTTTTGATTCAGCATCAATTATTCCAAGGTGTCACATTTGACAGTGATGTATCACACATCCTGTGTGTGTGTGTGTGTGTTCCACGTGTGTTTTATGAGTGTGACAGGGAAGGACACGTGCCAGCCTCCTCCTGATGAGAGTCGATGCGTAGCAGCACAGTGGCTGATTTACTAATGAATTGCTCACTGTCACGTAATCTGTGGTAACAAGATGAAAGACAGACACCAGAAGACAATCAAAGCAATGTTTAGACAGATGGCTTCAGCTCATTAAGATCCCCAGTGTACATGTTTGTCAGTGGTTTATGGATAATAATCAAACGCATAAGTGAACAAACTACAGACTGATGTTATCATTTTGAAGTAGAAAGCAATCAGTGTTGTATCATGTACAGTGAGCGGCTGTTTTGTTTCAGCGTTTAAAAGCCTGTAAGGCTTTTGGCAGGCTGTCTGGTATCTGTACCATTTTCTGTAAAAATGTCCACAAACTGTGGTTTCTGGGAGGCTCGAACATAATAGTCATAAAGCCCGGAGCATGTGTTACACCAGCACACATGCTGCTGCACCTCTGGTAGATATCTCCACTGCTGTTTCAAAGAAACAAATTTCCCCTAACACCAGAGTTTGGAGATAAATCTACATGAGATAGCCGAGAATCAACAATGCCACATGGTAACATTTGGTTTTTATAGAGATAAACTTCAATCGTGCCCTTTTTCTGCTCCCAAATCCCATCATCAGTAAAATGTAATAGAATAAAACAATTATTTCTGCCTTAATTCATCTGCATACGACTGCAGACAAGCACATTATAACATTTTTTTTTCTCTGTAAATGATGTTTGGCATCATTACAGGAAACAGTTAATGGTATAATAAGAGGATAATATAGAGTCATGAAAGCCTCAGCAAGTCAAAAGTACAATTTAGATGAAATGTTGTCCAGGACATGGTAAATACAGCCAGGTTTTCTCTGTTGATGCTATTTCCTTCCATTTATCACTTATTGTTTGTTCTTTCAGATATGATGATTTCCATAAGTGGCACACTGCTTCTGTTGTGGCAGATGTTTAATCAGTTCTTTGTGTTTGTTTGCATAGGTAGCAGCAGATTACCCCCACCCTCCAACACACACACACTTATAGTACAGCAGGACTCTGCAAACAGAAAGGAAATGACCCACTGTGTTATGACTGTAACATCTGGCACAGATGAGAGCCCAGAGCATACACAGTCCGGCAGTGGGGGGTGGGTGGGAGGATGGGAGGGTAAAAGCGCACAGCATAACTCACTTTTAATCTATGTGACCTGCTCATGCTTTGTTACATCAGAACAAACTGGTTGATGGAGAGAAAATGATATACAGTTTTTGGAAAGCTCTCAGATTTTCATGTGAAAAGGAATCTGTTGATTAGATGAATGGAACATTTTCCCACAAACACAATATTTAGGTTTATTTCTTCACGCCCTAATGAGTTTCTGACGTAAATCCTGGTCAAATCCATGTCCTTATTCATTGTTTCAGACATTTAAAAGTGTAATACTCATTATGTGCAGAATACTAAATGTAATTTTTTTTTGTTAATTGAATAGCCTATTTTGTATTCCTATTTTTTGGTCAGTCAAACAAGACATATGGCATGTCTTAAAGGAATCCATCAGCACAGTGTGTTGCTTGCTAATGTAAAGTTCAAGCTTTCATTTGGAGCAGGTAATTTTCTTGAGGCTGAAGTTGGTCAGTTCCCATGACCACACCTTCTGAAAGCAATGTCCTGAAAAAAAGTCAAAATGCACCCAGAGGTGCTGTTGGGCAGGTTGTAGTGCCTATTAGAGCGGAGCAGTGCCAGCGTAATGAAGTCCAAACCTACCTGGGCTGTCTGGGCATTAATCTGCTGCGGAGTCCCCAACCAATTAACTTGGAGGTGTGCGAGTAATTGTCAGTTTTACAGCACCTTACTCCTGCAGAGCAAAGAAAAGAGGACTCTTCACCTAATATATCATTTACCTGCTATTTCAAATTAAATATGTTTGGACCTGGAACTTCTGAGCAGACTGTACACAAATGAAGCCAAGGCTGTACTGATTTATTCTGGTTTATATTACACCAATAGCTAAGCTAGTAGGCTTGCTAGCGGACTGTAAACAAGCTTGTTTACTTTGACTTACTAGCACCAGCTCATCTGGCAAGCATGTTAGCAGTTACCCCAAGTTTCTACAAGCAAATATTATGCAAAGACAAGACAAGCTGTGAAATGGTTTGATTTACTAACACACTGCAAAATAACTGTTTGCATCCAAAACTCTATTTTCTTTATTCCTAATCTGTAAAAACCAATCTTCATCTGACAATACATTAAATGTTAAGCAACAGAATAAATCAAAGCCTCTTGTGTGTTTACAGAAACTTCAGTATGCATGGAGGAGCAGAAATGAGGCAGAAGACAGAAAGGAAAAGAAGAAAGGATAAGAGGGGGGTGGGGAAAGGTTTAGAGAATAAAAGGACACAGAGCAGAGATTGTTTGGACTGCTTAACATAAAGATCCATTGAATATTAAAGCTTACTGACATGCACAGTGACTTGGTGCCTCAGTCTCAAAGACCAAAAGGGGAGCAGTGTCAGGACAAGTCTTGCTTTCGTGCCAAAGTGATGCTTTTGTTTTATTCTGTCTCGGCATGTCAGGAAGTGTCGCCGAATGTAAAGCGGATCCAGTTACATTGCTGTTCTGCCACAGTCCGCTATAGACACAGGCTGCAGTGCTGCACAAAAAGTTCAAGTTTCTTGTGATATTTCTCAAAAGATAACAGCTAAAACTCGATATTATTGGTGGTGTGAATGCTTTCAAAATTCATGTCAAAATATCTCTCTCTCAAAATAATAAAACACTCTTGAACTTTCTGCCTTGGTATCATGCTACTGAATCTTTCATGCACATGATGTTGATATAAATCTAAGAGGAAACGAAAAGTACTCAATCAGAGAGCTTTAAACATGCATGAAAATGTTCTAATCTCTGGCTGATAAATCGCAACACAAGTAGAATAAAAAAATGACTTTACTTAGATGTTAAAGCCCAGCACAGGACTCCCGACAAAATTATTCTGTGTTGACATTAACTTTCACTTCTTCTGCAGTGAGATTGAATATGTGGGTATTTGAGACACCACTTCCTGCCAGGTGCTGATGACACCGTCGCATCACAGTGCCATTGCCATCCAGTCAGGGGACGGTATGAGCCTAACAGCAGGACGATGTCATGTGGTGTACAGCACAGGGATTACAGCCCCTAATCTGCCTGTCATGAAAACCCAACTCGAGAAAAAAAAGAGAGAGATCATGATCATGGAGTAACAAATGGTGGATGTTGGAAACAAGATGAAAAAAAGAGGAGATTGGTTTTGGACGCGCTGCATTTCTCCTTCAGCCATATGGAGGATTGTAAAAATCTGACGTATGAGGTTGTCACGTGAGTGATTATATACTGTATGCATGTGAGTGTGTGTACAGTTCAACATGTTCATATTCATGCTTCATTGTATATGTACATCTTGGAGTGCCTGTGTTCATGTCAGTGTGCACACAAGCACACAGTGTGTATCACCACCGCAGGATAAGCAAAGGATGTGGTTATGGATTGTTCTGGTGAAGGTTTCTATTTGCAGGGGTGTGTTTATCCTCTGTGACCGTAAGGGAACGCGCAGGCTTCCACATGTGACCACAGAGAGACCAGAACACTGACACGGGCAGTCAACTTTCCTTCATGGCCAAACAGCAGGCCGGTCTCTCTGTGTGTGTATTTATACATAATGTATTGTGTGTGTACGTATGAATTCTCAAAATGTGGGTGTTTAAGTTTTTCTTCACAGAACAAGACTAAGAGTCTACAGCCATGCTAGCAGCTGTGCGAGGCTGTATTTAGGCGCAGTCGTGCTTTGGGCTAAATGCTAATGTCACCATGCTACCATGGTCACAATGACTATAACATGTTGATGTTAAGCAGGTAAAATGTTTATCATGTTCAACATCTCTGTTTAGCATGTTAGGAAGCTTCACTTAGGCTGGTGTGAATGTCATTAGTTTTTAAAAGTATTAGACAAATTGAAGTTTTAATGGTGGCAGCAAGTGGTGCAGTGGTTTGCACTGCAGCCTCACAGCATAAAGGTTTTGGGTTCAAACCCTGACTTTGCATGTTCTCCCTCTGCCTGTGTGGGTTCTCTTCAGGTACTCTGGCTTCCTTTCACAGTCCAAAGACATGCAGGTTAATTGTAGCCCATTGTGTTTATTTTCCCTTACATCTGAAGGGGGCATTATAATTTAAAATTACCCAAAGATTGTTTGATTGTTTTTCACTAAAAAGGACATTCACTAAAATAGATATGTCCTATCTGTGATGCAGTAAAAATGTTTGTTTCTTTCCAAAATGTACACCATAGTCCAGGGTCTACCCTTCCTCTCATCTCTCTAGAAATATTTCCCTAGGTGCCTTCAAAGTTTGACCTGCTGGTGGTGTCAGAGGAAAGGTCTGGGGCTCACCAAAGTAATCAGGATTCATCATCTGCACACAGTGGATATCTGGACCAAATTTCATAGGAATCCACTGAACAGTTGTTGAGAACATTGACAATTCAGGCACTAGAATAAAAGTCATATAACCAAAGGTAGAGGGCTTTATCCTCTGGAGAACATGAATGTCTGTGCAAAATTTCATGTGAGTTTATGCTAGCCATGCCTAAAAATGAGACAATCCTTGTGAAAACTGGTGCAGTCAATATGTCACCACAGTCTATACTACCACTACCAGATGGTAGCTCTACTGTTAGTTTAGGTTAACGATTTACCTTTATAATCAACTCAGTAACTAATCCCCAGGTGGGGAATTCATCTCTTTTATTCATCAAGTATAAAACTATAAATCTTAATTTACAATTTCACTCTGACATTAAGGAATCAAGCCATTGCGGAAGCAAGAAATACAAACACACCCACACACCCACAATAACCTCAGCAGATCAGTATGTAACGCAGCATGCCATGATGTGTTTGCCAGCTTGTTGAACAGAAACGCGTGCTCAGCTCGTGCTCTTGCTGTGCTACTACTCCTCTCTGTAGCTGAGTAATCGCACTCTTTATTTGTCTAAACACCAACCTTTGTTTGAGGTCCACAAGTTCACACCTGCTCTGTAGGCACTGCCTTCTGGGAAATGTAGGCGATCACTATCTAAATAGACAAGCCAATTTGTGTGGAGTGTGGATATACTAGAAACAAAAACAAAATACAATTTTAGTGCAAAATAGACGCCTGAACTGATTTTATTTGACAAGTGAGAGTATCCAAAGGGGGATTTTTCCCTTAAGGATGTAGTGCAGCTGTGTGTGTGTCTGTGTGTGTCGACTCTTGGGTTTGGAAGCACACCCCATCCCGGCCGTGTCGGTGTGTATCGAGAAGTCCTCCAGCTGCCAGTGTTGAATATTTTTCAGCTCGTTAGACTTGGCTTTGGCCTGAAGTCTGAGTATCGGCTCCAGGACGACGTATGATGGAACAGATTATTGTTCGGCTAATGGCTTTATGGCAAGAGAGGGGAGCCTGTAATTTTATTCACAGCCATGAATCACAGAATGATTCACAGCTGAGATCTACAGGAGCTCGTCATTGGTGGTCGCTCATTACATCTCACCAGAGCCGCATGCAGATGTCCTATTATCCAGTAATAGTCCCTTCACTCCTGCTCAATGACTTCCCCTTGGCCCACAGAACATATAAGTTATAACCCGACCAGAGAAATACTAATGTTTTCACAAACTGAGCTGCAGCACAGAGACATTTTTCACATTAAATGTCATTTTAGTGAAGTGAACGGGGGAAACCCATTTGGAAAAGACAGTGTGTGTTGAGAGATGATACAGAGAGCCTTTATTCACCTCAGCAACTGGCCTTTACGAGAGGTAGATGAGTATTCCTTTTGCCTGGTCCTTGATACCTAATATACCATCAAGAGATAGACTTTACTGAAGTCACTATGTTCATTACTTGTCCTGAACCTAAATCAACCGACCCAGGATATCAGCCAGTGTAGTTCTCAGTGAATATCAGATTTTATGCTTGAAATACCCATCCCTAATTATTTTTGCACAATATCATGTATAGAGTCATGAAGTGCAGCCAAATCAAGAAGCTAATGTTAGCTTAATTATTAATTTCAGAGCTACAGGTGTCATTTTAGCAGAGAACATCAGTTGTCATTGGTTAGAAATGTGCCTGCCTCTATGTCTAAAATGCATCAAAAATCAATGACACGTTGTTTTAAAAAAATATCATGAAGTTAAAGTGATAAGTGTGCCACTATAGGCATTGTAAGCTGCATTATGTTTTGAGTGAGAGCAGTCATTTAGAATTTATGTTGGTCGTCTTCTCTTCTTTTTCTTCATAAATTGGATTAAATCAAATTAACAGATGACAGAGAAAGGCTAATTAATTAATTAATTAATTTATTTATAGATATATAAATATGCTTATTTATTTTGAGAATTCTAATGTCCTCAGTACTTTGTACAGTTTAGAAAGTGCTGTTGTTACCATGTGGCGCCAGTGACACAGTAAGCAGCAGAAAGGTGCTGAGGTTTTGAGTTGCGGCTCAACCTGACGAGTTCAGCAGCTTTAAAATGCATTTGTGATGGAGGGGAAAAGAAATGGCACTTCATATTAAAAGGCACCATTGCACACTGCCTCTCTGGCCAGTGGGTAGCTCACTGATTTTAATAGAAATGGAAAGATGTCTTGTTTATTCCCATACAACTGCCAGTGAAAGGGTTCAGCAGGAAAACCCCTTTCACTCTCCAAATACCTTCCTTTAACCATAAACCCATTAACCAGCAAACAACTGGATGAGCAGAGGCTGTGTCTCTCCCTCTGTTTGTGTAGCTCAGTTGTTCGATCTGTCAGGCTGTCTGTTAATAGGCGGCCTGCTGCTCTCAGACCACTTATCCTTGTATGAGAAGTCTTTTAGAAAGGATAGGTTCACACTCAGGAGCGAGTAACAGCATCCCTTTGTGTTCTGTCTGCCTCTGTTCATGCAGGGCATATGTCTGTCTGCCTGAGTCTAACGAGAACGCCCTACCTTTGAGGATACTGGCTCCATCTTGTGGCGTTGAAGCATTGCTGCACTGCTGCCCTTCTAAAACACTGCTGGATTGTCTGCTCTGCAGAGGCTCCAGTGGCGCAATCGGTCAGCGCGCGGTACTTATAAGACAGTATCCAGCAGAGTAATGCCGAGGTTGTGAGTTCGAGCCTCACCTGGAGCAGTGAAGTTTTAACCTGGGCTGTGAATCACAGAAAAGATGCAGTAGAAACTGTTCGTCTGTGAGATTATTCAGCACAGTCTGTTATTGTTCAGGGAGCAAAGAGACACTAATGCGGCTCTGGTGGTTTTTACACACATCAGTGTCATCTTGGTTTATATTGATTTACAGGACGTTTAGATTTTTCCATTCAGCTACATTTGCTTGCTGTTTTTCAAATATATATAAATAAAATAATATAAATAATATCTTTGTGTAGTTGAAGCATCTCGATGTGTTTACTGAACAAATAACAAGCTATTGTCCAAAAATTGAATAATAGCTCATTTGGCTCAATACAAATCTAATTTATTCTAATTCTAATTTATAAAACTTATTCAGCTGTGTGTCTGCACCCTCTTTATCTGTCAACCTCAGCACCACAGGGAGACATGGATTATTCTTGATCATTATTTATGCACACTCAGTCCAGTGTCTGTAGTTAGCCCACAAAGCTGGTCACTTTTCATTTTTGGCTTTTGTCAGTTGGAATTTTTATTTTTGCCCTTTTTTTGTCCTACAAACAAATTTCTTTGTGTGCGTTGTCCAGCTGGCAGGCGTAGGGAGAGGCAGCGAGCATGGATGAGCCGGGCAGCAGGAACAGCAGCCTGCAGAGGAAGAAGCCACCGTGGCTCAAACTGGACATCCCCACTATCCAGCTGACGCCAGATGACTCACCCACACACACCCAGGTAAAAAAAAACAGCAATCAAATACCGGTCAGAGTATTTTGACTATTTCTATTTCACATTTAGGCAGCGACTGTGTGCGTCATTATCTGTTGTGTGTGTTGCAGCCAGTAAAGCGCCTGCGCAGCGTCAGTATGCCAGGGGAAAACCCTCAGACCTGCATGGCTGCCTTGGAAACTTCAAACAACTACCTCAGACCTCCTCCTCTGGAGAGACAGCCCTCCATCACGCAGTCTATCAAGAGGTTGTTCACACACAGACACACAAATATGATGAGAGGTTCTCGTCTTTCCTCTCTGCTGATTTTCTCCAGCTGCTAAATTCCTATTACTTCTGCATGTTTTATATTCACAACAATTCTCTGCTTTAAATCCTTAACAAAAACTAATTTAAGCTGTGGTTTCTTTTCTGATCTGGCCACAGAGCTACGTGGATAATAATTTATCTCAGTCACACTGATGCTCGTAATGATAGGTGAAGATCTTACACGCTCAACTGGAAATTCTTTTAACTGCTGACACGAACTTCTTCGCTGCAAACCAAGGTGCGGTTCACTTTTCGGGCTATGATTTTAAACCTTTGTGGTACTCCTACTTTGTTGTGTGTGTGTGTGTGTGTGTGTGTGTCATGTTCAGGCATGTCCCAGTGCCCTCCCTCCATCTCTCCTCCTTCCTAATGTGTATGATGTTCTGATCTTTCTTCTCTCCTTCCTTCTAATCTCCCATTTCCTGTGGAGTGCTGGTATGTTAGAGGGAAAACTGGTGTTTACACACACTCCTGCAAAACAAGGCAGAGGGAGAGAGAGAGGGAGGGAGAGAGAGAAGGACCTCATTGATAGTGATCGTTGGGGCTCTGGATGGGGATGGGTGGGTGGGGGGCGGTATCCAGTTATGACAAGGACCAGAGCTGCTGTCTTCTTTGCCCAGTAGGTCACATCCTTTCACGCAAACTCTGGAGGATGGATACTGGGAGGCCTGCCAGCCACTGACACATTCATACACTCTCTCACACAGACACAGTCATATGGAAACTTCTGTTGTGTGCGCTGGTGACATGAGGTCAGAAAATTTAAGGTCCTCCCACTCATCGTGCGCTGAATGAGCCAGTCCAGCTGGTGGAAGTCCTCCGCGGATCTTTTTGCATCAGGACGTTCACCGTCTGACCGAGGAGATCAGCTAACCTTTGATTAGGACAGGGATGTTGTCACAGAGTCTGGACATGTGGTGATCATCCTCTCTTTGCGTAACAGCGAGTGTTACAAGGTAACGCTGGCCTGGATTTCAGGAAATCCCCTTATGGAACATTGTATGTGTGATCTGCCGGGGATCAGTTTGCGTTCAGAGGATCAGGGTTTAATAGTGGTCAGGGGGTAAGCGGGGACAGTATGTTGGTGATGCTGGTGATGGAGGCGACGCAGCTCCACAGTCCCAGCCCCCCTCAGGTATGACCCAGCCCCTGAACCCCTCCTGGAGCTCTCTGGACAGGTGAGTGTGCTGTGGTTTTACTCAACCGCAACAATATACTGATCAAAAATGTTGATCTGAGTCAACAGTGAGACGCGTTGGCCAGTGGATGGAAACACTGAACAAAGCTTTTGTTGCAAGGACTAAGGGTTTCTGAAATTAAATATAGAATTTAGCTGAGATTAGCAGCTCATATTTTAAATGGCTTTTAATCTTATGTTTTTAATTTTACTGAACTTTTTATGATTGCCAACATCCAACATCAACATGAAATTGACTTCTCTGACCTTGATTGAAGAATTCCCTCACCAAACAGCAGTGGACTCTGGACAGAATAACAGAGGAGTTCAAAGTGTTGTTTTTGTTCAGCTGGGTTACCACTGCTTCAGCTATGGATATGTGACGGCTTATAATTAATTTGCTGTGAATTAATGTGCAAATTTTGGTGAGCTTTTGTTGAGCCCAACCATACTGGTCTGAACATGCAGTTGTGAGGGGACTATAAAACCCTCTCGTTTGTTGTTTTATCCATTCACTATTCATGCTCGCAGTTATCTCCTCTATTCTGTTCTGTTTGTTCAGTGGTAGCATTTGTTTAGATTCTACTAAGATTCGCCCGTTGGCCTTTTCCCACAGATGAAATGAACGCTGTCGAAACCTATAATTATGGCATAGTAGATGGCTGCCGCATGTGTACCAGCCTTACCTGGAGGATATGGAAGCTAATTCATGTGGCTTAATGTTGTTTTAATCTTTGATGTGTGACGGATTTGTGCTGTCGTCAACCAGTCGAGAATATTTTATTTAGGGTTTTGTGTAGGTGATTGTTATTCGCATGCTTGTTGGTGCATGTGCGCACAGACAAACAGCCCCTTATCTAAACAAACACAAACAAACAGATGTCATCTGGCCTGAAACAGGACTGTAGTCGCAATGTGGCCACATCATGTTTTACCATCAGGGTTGTGTGTTCTGTCAGGATTGTATTGTATTTTTTCATCATTTTCATTTATTTAATATCATGTTATGACATCCCCTCCTCCTGCTTACTGTCCACCTCCTCCTATCTGTTTACATCTCCTCCTCCTCTGCCCCCCCGTCTCTCTCTGCTTTCCCAAACCTGTGTCTTCTTTCTTCTTCTCTGGAAGGACAACAATCAGGGCCACGCCACCCCCTCCCTGCCCTTGCGCAGCCTTAAAAGGCTTCCCCAGCTGGCGTCTTTCTTGATGATGAGGACTGAGTGTTTATTACTTAGCATTCTGCTCTCCAAACAGTTTCCCCAGCTTGCCCCCCCCCCCCTTCCTCCTGATCAGTTGACACAGCCTGGCATGCAGACACTGTTCATGGAAAAAAAAAAGAGAGAGCGAGAGACCTGGATGTGTACAGTGCATGCACATTTATAGAGTTCAAATTTGAAACACACAAAACACACACACAGGCAGCCATGTCAGGTCATCTCCTTGTGAGACTGTCAAGCAACATCTGCTTTTTCACTGCTGACCGAAGCAAGAGGAGTAAGTCGTGTTAGGAAACAAGACCGTATATTTCATCCAGGCTCTCTACGCTGGGCTCACAGTGTCCACACAAGCAAACATGAACACACACAAAGAAAGATAAACAGAGAAAAAATACAGGAAGAGAGTTGAATTCATGCAGATGTCTTTGTCTGAAATGTTGGCATGTTGCACAAGAGGCCTTTCTTTAATCAGCTGACCTGCATCTGTGTAAATCCTGACCCATATCTAAATCCTGAGTCTTCATTATCAAATCACTTATCTTCATCTGGAAAGTTTAAGCTGATCTGTGCTATTGAAATAAATCTGATTTGTCACATTTTCTTTGTGTGGTTGCCAAAGGTATTTCATCAGTTTCCATTCACCCAGTGTGGCCCACACAATCTGTCTTTTTAACACAAGAAGAAGTAGTTCAAACTTTACTCTATTCTAATCCGCATTTTGGCTTTCTGTGTAGTGTTTACGGTGCCAAGGAAAAAGTGTAAGGTTCCATATTTAAAGACTGTGAAACCAGATGCTCTCTGTCTTTTTAAATCTATGGTTGTGTTCATCAGAATAGGCAAGAAAGCAATCGACAAATGGCCCAATTTACCCGTCAACTAATCCCCAACAACCAGATGCAGTCAGTCAGATAATCTGCCTATTGTTCTCCTAATTAGGATGCATGTACGTCAAAGAATATTCAGCAAGTGATTGGATTGTGTGAAGGCTAAAGCAGATTATGGACAAAAATGAAAATAAAATGAAAGAGACAATGAGTAAAGACATGAGACGGCTCATTCAAATTTTAAAAAGCTTACTTTTTAAATTACAGATTTACATATACCTGTTGGTTTCTGCCACACGTGTCTAATTTCTCATGTCCTAAATCAAGGAAACATATCAGAATATTCAGAATTTATACATTTACTAACCATCCTCCATCCTCTTTCTAGGGGTACGGCTGATTGGTTCGGGGTGAGCAAAGACAGCGACAGCACCCAGCGATGGAGGAGGAAGAGCCTGCAGCACTGCAGCCATCTGTATGGGGGTCTGAAGGCTCAGGTGATGAGGGAAATGGAGCTCCACAGCCAGGACAACCTCTCCCTGGCCAGCACTGAGACCCCTCCTCCCCTCTACCTTCCACCCCACCACCCCAGTAACCACCACTATGGCATGCAGAGGGTAGGCCAGCGCCTGGGGCTTGTGGCAGGGATAGAGGAATAAATGGGACAATTATTCAGTCTTTCCTCTTAAACTTCTTTCACTTCACATCTATCACTCTATTTCTTCCTTATGCATTAAATTTATGGCGCTTGCTTTACCTCTTTGCTTCGTCATCTTGCCTAGGGTTCGATTGATGGGTTTTTGAACATTATTCCCCACAATAACCATCCACTGAAACTCATAAAACTACCAGACAGACATGAACTACTATGGAACTGATATATTAAAAACTATCTATCATAACAGTCATGTCCAATGTTGGAAACTCTCTCCAATCTCTATAGGTGATTAAGCAACAACTGCGTGATGGTGCAGATTTAGTGGACAAATCCTTGCTGCTGTTGTTAATAATTTAATCAGTGACCAATGATGTTTATCACTAGGTCTTGAAAATTACCATATAACATTTGTAAAATATGACTGATTACTTTCCAGCTGATACATCAATCTAACCCTAGTTTAGATGTGTGTTGTGTGCATCCCTGCTGTTCACTGTTCTTTCGCTGTGTGTTTATCATTGTGCGTGGCTTGACTTAGTGTGAAAAGTACTCTGTGTGTGTGCAGATTGTAGACCCCCTGGCCCGGGGTCGTGCCTTCCGCATGGTGGAAGAGGTAGACGGCTTCAGTGTCCCGCAAACTCCCATCACGCCCGGCAGCGCCTCCCTCTGCTCCTTTTCAAGCTCCCGCTCCGCCCTCAACCGGCTGCCGCGACGACGCAAGCGGGAGTCTGTTGCTGTCATGAGTCTCAAGGCTGCAGCAGCACTTATGAAGGTGTTTTTTTTTATTCATACAGCAGAATTTATTTAAAAAAAAAAAAAAAAAGAAAAATCACCAAATATTCTGTGCTTTGCAAAATCTGTGCTTCAAACTCTTCTAAGCTATTTCCAGTGTGAGGTTTCCCGAAAATGTCTTTTCCTGTGACTGCACAATACTAATACAATGGACAAATATGGATTTATTTCTGAGTTTATCTGTGCCTTTGCATTTCTCTCTTCATGTATATGTAGGCATGTTATGTAAAACATGAGATCAGCTGTCTTGTTGTGGATTAAACTCTTACATATATGTTACAGTAGCATGCAGATGACTCTATGCTGCACACACATATAAAGGGATGAATGGATGTTCAGTGAGAGTGTGTGTTGAGAGTGGGGGGGTGGGGGGTTTCGCTAGCAGATGGTTCATGTTAATACACAGCGAATGCTCAGATATCTGCTGGATTGCAGTCAGAATATTCCAGCAGTGCAGAGCTAATCCAGTGACAGACAGAGGTCACTGCTGCTATCTAATCATCAGACACATGCATGCATGGGGATTCCTCTAGATAAACTGTCAGGCTCAGGGTCTACTCTGTTTTTGCCTGCCTTTAACAACTTCTACAGTACCACTGGTGTGAACAGAGGTTGATATCAACTCTGAACATGTTCTCATTTGCTAATGGTAGTAAAAACCCAGTGTAAATTACTGTCACAGTGATACTGATGTGTGAAAATGCCACATATTTCACCTTTTTCTATATATATTTTTGCTAATGTTCCATTATTGGCATAGTTTAATACATAACACAACACTTGTTTGATATGAGTAGATGATGGCGTTTGTGTGCATTTTCCTGTTTGTTAGGGCCGGACGTTAGGCGAAAGCACCGTTGGGCGACATCACAGACGGAGTTTCATGCCTCCTAGTTTCTTTGAAGACGACACTGTGGATTTTCCTGATGATCTAGACACTTCCTTCTTCACCAGAGTGAGCAGTGGACATGATCATGACAACAAATTCCTCAAAACAGTCAGATCCAGTGAATGGATGTGTTGATTTAAAGCACTTTCTTGTGGTTTGAGTTTGTATTATACTATTGTTTTCATGTATTGGTTCTTGCCGTGCCTTTGTACTATCTTTCAAATGGAATATAGTGTGAGTTGTTCAGCTTTGAATTCCTACCAACTTAGTTGTCATCTCTGTAGGACGGCCTGCAGGATGAGTTGTCCAGCTATGCGGATGAGGTTTTCGAGACCCCATCGGAGGCTGCCCTCAAACAGCTGGATGAGGGCGAGCTCACAGGAAGTGCGCTGGACAGGAATGAACTGGAGAGGAGTCACCTCATGTTGTGGGTTTATATCTTTTTTTACAGGATTTTTCACATGCACACACAAATATCTCACCGCCAGACAAAACTTTTGCAGCAATGAAGACACTGTCTTATGATACTACTGTATGTACCGACTGAAAAATTCTGCATCTAACACATTTGTTTCTTTCCTCTGCCTTAATTCAGGCCTTTAGAGCGAGGATGGCGGAAGACGAAGGACGGTTCTCTGGTCCAACCTAAAGTGCGTCTGAAACAGGAGGTGGTGAGCATCAACAGCCATCAGCAGCGGGGACAGAGGATCGTGGTTCCCGTTAAGAAGCTGTTTGCCCGAGAGAAGAGGCCATACGGGCTCGGGATGGTTGGTCGTCTCACAAACCGGACGTACCGCAAGCGCATTGACAGCTATGTCAAGAGGCAGATTGAGGACATGGACAATCACAGGTGAGGCAGCTGATTCAGTTGGAGGATGACTGTCCTCTGAGGTGAACCTAAATGTAGTTTTTGTCAGTGTCCCAGAAAATGAAGCCTGAAATTGTTCCCCTCTCCTCCTCAGGCCTTTCTTTACCTACTGGATCACATTTGTTCATTTGCTCGTCACCATCCTGGCTGTGACTATCTACGGCATAGCCCCTGTGGGCTTCTCACAACACGAAACTGTTGATTCTGTAAGTGTAGATTACAGTATTTTTAATCTATAGATTTGTGAATTTGTGTTGAATTTTCTCTGAAAATGGTTGACAGAGTTATACAGGTAACTTTGTTTTTTCTTTTTCAGGTGTTGAGGAACAAAGGAGTTTATGAAAATGTTAAGTTTGTGCAACAACAGAACTTCTGGGTGGGTCCAAGCTCAGTAAGTATTTTCTATTAACCATCTTTTCTATTTACTTTCTTCTATCTGTGATTGTGCTTTTTTAAATAAAGTGATTTAAAAAACTATTACAATTAGATAATTAACATTAGAAGTAACTAAAAACACTAAAAGTAATAGAACTATTACAAAAAGAAAAAATTCTAACATGATGGGTGGTGTCGATGAAGGGTTACTTGAGGTCATCTGACAGGACTGTGTTGGTACTTGAGACAAAAAAAACAAACAAACATTGGGAATCACTGGTCACCCTCGGCTGTCCCGCAGGAGGCGCTGATCCACCTGGGAGCCAAGTTTTCCCCGTGCATGCGTCAAGACGAAGAGATCCAGAAACTGATCCAGGAGAAGAGAGCGAGGGAGAGAGAGTCCGGCTGCTGCGTGAGGAACGATCACTCCGGCTGCCTGCAGACGTCACAGGAGGAGTGTTCGGTCAGTGAAAAGAATACAATGACTGACTGTTGCCTGGCTGTTTCAGTCATATTGAATCAGAGAGAATTTCTGAACTATCTTAAAGATTATTGGATGAAATTGAAAGAGGTTCAGTTTTCATACACTTGTGTTACAGCACATCAGACAAAATCTTACTGTAAACTTTCAGGAGCTGTATATCATGAAAGATATATTGACTTTGGCTCAACATTTGACAGTACAGCGGTTCTTGTTGCCACATTTAGTCAACAGAGCCACTGCACAGACTAATAAGTGTGGATTACAGTTGATAAAAATGTCTTAAGATGCTTCTGTTTGTCTTCTGCTGCAGAGTACCCTGGCAGTTTGGGTGAAGTGGCCTCAGCACCCCAGTGCTCCTTATCTGAACGGTGAACTGCGTCAACATGGTTCAGTCTGCCATCAGGACCCCAGGTAACATAAAAATGCTCTGTGTTTGTATGATTATTAATGTTTTGTTTTAATTACATGAAGAACTTGAGGCAAGAGCATTTCTGCTGCTCTGTCGTTACAATAGAGGACAGAAAAGTTCATTCTTTCTTTCTTTTTCGCTCCTGATTTTGTAGAATTTGCCTGGAGCCGGCTTCAGTTTCACCTCATGAGTGGCCTGATGACATTAGCAAGTGGCCAGTGAGTATAATTACATTTACTCTGTTAGATACTAATAAATGTGTGCTGATATAATTTGACTTATAATTTTAAACTTACTTAAAGTGAAAATCAGTCACTGCCATCTTAAATGTAAGCTGTTTCAAAACCTTTCCTGTGGTTATGATCTGTAGATTTGTACAAGGTACAACTCTGGGAATCACACCAACCTCCCCCATGTAGACTGCACCATCACAGGCCGGCCCTGCTGCATCGGAACCAAAGGACGGTAAGGATCAATGTTACAACACCGCAGGAGTCAGGAGAAGTGTTTAACTAGAGACTGTCAGCTGGTGTAGATCTCCTGTTGCATACGAACCAATATTAACTAACTTTGTCTGTGTGATGTGTGTTGTGTCGTAGGTGTGAAATCACTTCCAGAGAATACTGTGATTTTATGCACGGCTACTTCCACGAGGAGGCTACTCTCTGCTCACAGGTAGGACAAACAGAGCACACAATAATTTTTACTATATTTTGAATCTTTTCTTCTTTCTTTTAGCAACTCTCTAAAAGCTACACTTGAATTTAAAATATTGCTCCAGCTCCAGCGGAGGATTGAACTCAGAACCTCTGCTTTGCTCTGGCGGTCATTGTTTTGTGTGCTGACCAGTTGTACCAGCAGGACTTTGGACTGAATTCATCACTGTCATTTTCCTCCACAGGGTGGCAGTGGATCTGCAGTGCTGACTGTTTGTCTCCTGACTTTTTCTTTCTCCTCCAGGTGGCTTGTATGGATGATGTGTGCGGTTTGCTGCCGTTTCTCAACCCAGAGATCCCAGACCAGTTCTCCAGACTCTGGCTGTCTCTCTTTCTTCATGCTGGGTAGCTGAACTCTCTTCTTTTTATGTCTCATCTCAGAATATGCCTCAGTCTCAGCCGCAATCACAAATCAGTTAAAACAGTGAAATGTGAAATACTAGGTGGATTTGGGTCAGTGTTTAAAATAACCGGCTGTCTGTGCCTGTAGGATCCTGCACTGCCTGGTGTCAGTGTTGTTCCAGATGACGGTGCTGAGGGACATAGAGAAGCTAGCTGGCTGGCTGAGAATCTCCATCATCTACATGCTGAGTGGCATCACTGGCAACTTGGCCTCCGCCATCTTCCTGCCTTACAGAGCGGAGGTAGAACGTCAATCCTCAAAACAAAACTACATACAAGATACAGCATCCTCTGGAGCCCCTGTGTTTAACACTTAATAAATAACAAACCTTTCAGCCAGTCATGTTTTCCCTTTCTTAAGCTAGCAAGCCCAACAACTGCTACCAGATTTAGCCAGTTAGCTTCTGTTAGCTAGAGCAACAACAATTCTAGTCCACCCAGAGGCTACTGCTGCAAATTAACTAAATCTCTATAGTTTTATGCCTTAGCTTAAAAGGGCTGGTCATGTTAGCTAGCTAGCCAGCTAACCAGCCTTTAAGCTTGGTTGATTACTTACCATTAAAGTGAAAAGTCAGTGTTAGCGGTGTTAGCTAGCTCCTGTCAGCTAGAGAGGAAGTCTGTCTGTATTCCTGCTCTTGACGAAGTCGTGTTTCCTCCTCAAAGAAACATCTTTAGAATCAAAATCAGTCGAGGCAACCTTGACTTTAATAGCTAGCGTTAGCTGCAGCTGATAACCCAATAACAACCCCACCTAGCTAGCTAATAACAAGAGCTAACTGGGCAGTTGTGTTGCTGATTCTACACAAATGTAACAAAGAGCAAAATCTGTAAACGTTGTAGTTTCATGTGTGCATTTTTCACATGTGGGACTCCATTTGTGTTTTCAGCCCTTTTCTGTTTATTTTGGGCTGCAGTGACAAGGATGTTAATTGGACTTGGCTTGACTTAAATCACTCTGAGCTTCTAAGAGTTTATGCTCCTCTCAACCTCTCAGGACTTTGTCAAGGACTCGTTTTCTGATTAACTGAGCTACATTAAACATTTCATTTGATTGATTTCGTTCAGTGGATCAGTGTAACATCTGTGTCTCTGTGTTCACCTGTTTTTCATCTCTCTCAGGTGGGTCCTGCAGGCAGCCAGTTCGGCATCCTGGCCTGTCTGTTCGTGGAGCTGTTTCAGAGCTGGCAGATCCTCGAGCGACCTTGGCGGGCGTTTGCCAAGCTGCTGGCCATCTCCGTCTTCTTCTTCTCCTTCGGTTTGCTTCCATGGATTGACAACTTTGCCCACATCTGTGGCTTCGTATCAGGGTTCTTCCTGTCCTTTGCCTTCCTGCCATACATCAGGTGGGTGAATAGTTAAACTACAAAGAGGCATGTATTTCATGTGAACATATTTAACCTGCTCTTTTAACCATTTCCTCTCTTTAGTTTCGGGCGTTCTGATATGTACCGTAAGCGGGTCCAGATCTGCGTCTTCCTGCTGGTCTTCCTGGGCCTGCTCTCCGCCCTGGCCGTTCTTTTCTACGTCTACCCTGTGAAGTGTGACTGGTGCGAGTACCTCACCTGCATCCCCATCACCGACAAGTTCTGCGAGAAGTACGACCTGAACGCGCATCTCCTCTGACCGTCAGCCTCTGAAATGTCAGCTGGACTGTCTCTGGAGGTGCACTGAACATTTCAGATGCTGACACAGCTGAAAAATCTATCTAGCTGCAGTGCAACTTGTGACTGAGCAGAAACGTTTCTCCTGGAACAGTGAGCATTTCAAGATTTTACGTGGACCTACAAATTTCAAGCGTATTTGTTGTGCTATTTGGAAACAACAACAGAACCACTATGAATAACGGCTATGCATGACAGCCTCCAGGTATGTAAAAACATTCTCGTGCATGGGAACAAAACTTGACTGAAAAGGACTAACAACTGATTTACATGTGACTGATCTCTAGCTGGGCTAATCAATGACCAGTCACACAGGAGAAGAGTTACAAAGGCAACTACAGTACTTCCTGCCAAATTATTTACCTCTCTTCTTACCTGACTTAACAGCACCCCACAGTGGCCAAAAGGAGCATTACAAGCTGAGGCAGCTGCCGAGGACGAGGATTTTTGTTTTGTACTTTCTTTTTTTTTTTTTTTACTGATGTCCAAACAGTTTTGTCAATTTAGTGGATGTTCTTAGAGTTAAAACCCACCAAGAAATGAGACTCTAAATGCGTAAATGTGCCTTACACACAGTCTTTTTGTGCCATGTATCAGTTGGTGTCTCTTTATAGAGACTGTATTTGACAAAAATCTTGTAAAATATGTTTTTACACAGCCTTTAATGCACTTATTTCACAGATTCATTGTTTTTTTATATATATATTCTCTCCATGTTACATGTTGAAGACACAGTTGTATGTTAATCTGCTGCATTGTGAATAGCTGTTACGGAGGTAAATTTGTGTGTGTGTGTGTGTATGTTTTTTTTTTAATTCAAAGTGGTTGCGTTTTAGCTACCTGACAATAAACACAACAAAACACAGAGTTTGGCTCAGTTTTTCTTGTCTGTGTACTTCCTGCAGAGCATATGTCCAGAAAGCTAAACTGCACTGCTCTAAGTGAGGCTTGAACTCACAACCCTCAGCAAGAAACAGCATAGAGCAATTTTTACATCATATCTCCACCTTGTATATATGTTTTAAACAGGATTAGTTTGTTTGACCTCAGAAAGCTCTCAGCATAACTCCATCCACAGGTCTAATTGGCCAAAATATATCAGAAAAATCTTATTTTTTCAGGAATATTCTAATCTCATGTCTAATGTTTGTTAAGAGCACCACAAGAAGCTCCAGTGGCGCAATCAGTCAGCGCGCGGTACTTATGAGACAGTAACCTGCAGAGTGATGCCGAGGTTGTGAGTTCGAGCCTCACCTGGAGCAGCAGAATTTTAACCACAGTGGTTGAAACAAACGCAAATTAGAGAGAACAAATTAATATCAGTAATATTTCAGCTATGGACAGTTCAGTGGAGAATTATCTCAACATGTTACACTGCCTTTGACTTCTTGAAGGTTTCACGTGGAAATCAATGCTAATCGTGTTTTACCAACGCTTACCTTGTACACTTCACACATTATAAACTAATAAGGTCTTTCAGGACTTTTTAAAGTGTATCCACAGGTTCTTGAAAAACCTACCCCTAAGCATTTGGTTAGTCTGCTGTACCTAACGATGCCCCTTGGCTGTTCTAAAATCACTGTAAACCACAGCCTCTTGGGACTTGTTACTTTAACAAATGATCGTCTTCCACAACCCTTAACCAGGCTTCCCCAAAGAGTCTATTAGTGTTTTTTCTTCTTTGTGAACAAGCATAAGATGCTTTCTTACTCCTCTAGAATCCCTGACAATATGACAGTCTGACTCCTCATTGCTTGGATCATCTGAATTAGACAAGGGGTTTGTTGTTTATTAGGAATGCCCACTAGATGGCGACCCAGGACCTGTGACTTGGAGGTTGAAGCTGTTGCAGGAGTCCAAAATGACTGGTGCACAGGGTGTAAAGCTTGAATTACAACAACACTGTGGCGTTGTTCTTTGGGATTTGAATGTCATTAATTCAAGCAGAAGCTTTATTAGCGTGCAGAACTCTTATTCGTGCCCCTGATGCTCCCTGTGTGTTGTACCGCTGGGTTTGTTAATTCTATCGCTCCTCTCTCCCCTCTCTTTGAGTGCACACACATACATAATGACATCTGCACATACACACACACACACAGAGGCACACACGTGATCACTCCGGCATTCGTTAAGTCTTGGCTGTAATTGAGTCTAAATAAGTGTGTACTTATGTTAGAGAGGAGCTCTGAGAGGATGAACAGCACAAACACAGACAACACTGATCTGCATACAAAATACAAGAGTAAAACTTATTCTGTTTGCACTTCATGCTGTGTTAAGTTGATTCTGGTTTTATAATAATCTATTAAATCCATGCTCCACTTTGATCTCTGCCTTTGATCAGAATACAATAAGTTACAATACACGTGTCAAAATGGCCACTTAATTAGTATGAAATTTACATATATACACCTATACAGCTTGAAAGGTTCCAATTTACTGAACCCTGACAAAAAAACTAAACAAAACAAAACAGGTGCATTCAATTTCTAGCATTGCAGCAATGATACAATATTACCTTTTTATTCTCCACACATACACACAGAAACACAGACAGAGAGAGTGAAGGAGACCTTTGCTATGGCTCATCAATGTTATTGATTGTCAGACAGTGACATTTTGGTCATCAGGTTATCTGAGGGCAGCAGGAATTTCTGCACAACTTCTGCAGTATCCATTCTTATGAAGTCTGGTTCATGTGTGCTGAATAAAGTACAGTGCTTCTGCTGAGCTTTTATTAGCCTGAGTGACGAATCAAAATGAGAATAAAGTGGAACTTTTTAAAGGAATAGCTTGATATTTTGGGAAATATAAAATGGAAATGTACACTCATATCCCATGCCAAAAAAAGGGCAGGAGCTGAGCTAAAAGAAAAAATAATTTGGAAAATGTTTCACTTTTTTTTGTTTTTGTTTGTTTTCACATTTCTGTTAACGTGCACATTAAAACTGTGTTAATTAGTGACCTTTAGAGATGCTAGTAGGTGGATTTCGACAGAGCCAAGCTAAGCTAAGCTAAGCTAGGCTAACCAACTGCTACCTGAAGCTTCATATTTAGCATGTAGACATGACTTATATGACAAACTTGCTAGGATACAGTTTCCTATTCATACATCCAGCAGATATTATAATAGCAATATTAGCATTTATTTGGCCTCTTGTTTCAGCCTCTCCTGTCCAGAAAACCAAAACAATGAGCTGAAAGGTGCTAAAGAGGGGAACTGTAGTCAGGTATGTTGATGTTGAGTGACCCTTTTCACACTGTTGCATTGTTTTCACCTTCTCATTTGATATTTTTTATTTTAAAAATGTATTATAGCAGCTTTAAGTTAGATCTAAATGTCAGAGATTACACATGTAACACTCTATAATATTCTCCGCCCCCCCTCCTCTTTTTTGGCACTATAAAAGCTGGTGGAGCAGCTAATGGTGACAAATTAATGACCCAGCCAACATACAGCTCCTGAAAAATCATCTCAGTGCTCGTCTTATTCTGTCATCTAGTGGCTGCTTGGTCTAATAGTGGCAGCACCCAAAGCCATTAGACCCCCATCCCCCACTCCCTGCCACCCCCATCCCCTGCAGACTCCTCATAGGAAATTATCTCTCCCCTCTCCTCCCACCTCCAACCTTCCACCCCTCCTCCTTCTCCACACACTTCTCCCTTCTCCAATCCAACTTCACATCCTCCTCCTTCTCCTCCTGTCCATTTCATGCCTCCCTATTTCCATCACTCATTTCATCATTTGCTTTTTCCAAATGATGTCTTCTTCAATCCCCCCCCCCACGGCACTGCACCCCCAGCTCTCCATAGAGATGGTAATGTGACATGAAGAGGGTGGTATCTACAAGCCATTGATCAGCATCAAACGAGACACACTTAGATAGTACGCTGTCCCCTACCCCCTCCTCCTCCTCCTCTTCCTACTCCTCCTCAGCTCATCTCATCTTTTAATGGATGGTTGTTTTTTGATGAGAAAATTAAACTCCGGTTTGCCGTGTAAATGGCAGGTATTTAGAGTGAACAGATGAGAGACGAGAGAAAAAAAGATGAGGTGTGAAGAAATACTGTACTAGATAGATAGATAGATAGATAGATAGATAGATAGATAGATAGATAGATAGAAGATAGATAGATAGATAGATAGATGTTGTGTCTGCCTAGAAAGGCGACCCTGAAATGGGACCCTGACAGCTGGCCAACAGGTGGCCACTGACAGACCCTCTCTCTTCATTGTGACTGTAATACACACACTCACACACACACACACACTCCTCAGACTCAGCACCCAGGCCATCAGGTGAAGGAGGCCAAGCAAGAGGGGGAGGCGGGTGTTGTTTGTGTTTATGTGCAGGTGTGTGACAGTGAGGGGGGGAGGCAGGCCCCTAGCACACACCTGTCTGATGATCCCACCTATGGCAGAGTTGATGGAGAGTAATGTTATAGCCCCCTCCCCCCTGAAACCACATGGTCCTATACACCACCTGGACTCAAGCTGACAAGCCTCCTCTTGTCTGTCTGTGTGTGTGTGTGTGTGTGTGTGTGTGTTATCAGTGTTTAAGTTTAACAACATTGTTTTTGTAATCGTATTGATTTACATGGAAAAAGAGATTAATTATAGCACTTAAGTGTTTCACACTTTAACGTCATGCTCCTCAACTGATTCTGAATATTGTTGCCATTCATCCTCTACTGAAATTCAGTTGCAGACTTTACTGTCTCAACACCAGGTTTGCATGGTATAGAGTGCAAACTAAAAATACAGTGTAATAAAAACAAAACAATAGCACTTGACAGGAATTAAGAGACTATATATTTTGGCTTAAATGGCTCAAACAGGTGCTTTTAACAGTAGTTTGGCAAGTACCTTCTCTAATTATTCACTATCCTTATGCAGACCCTCTGATTCCTATCCAGGCTTTAATATCTCCCACTGACAGTGGAAATTCTGGTGTTACACATAGCTAATCTGTAATTTCTGTCTCATAGAATAGGTAGTCTCTGATTAAAACTCCAATTTAAACTCTACATAGATATCACATGCTGACAGTATCTAAAAATACTGTTTCTATATATAATATTGCTTCAATCATAAGTCCACAAGAGTCAGATTAGACAACATGAAAGTAACTACTGAATGTCTCTTCCTCACACAAGTGGTTGGTTTTAAACTGAGGGGAAGATACCATTTTGAAAAAACATACATTTTGAGAGAAGATGCTTTGACTGGATTTGTTTGTGTTTGTCTTTGTTTGACATAAAGTAGATATTATAATGACGCACAGAAAGAATCAATAATTTATTTTATTTCACTTTATTGACTATCTGCGGGGTGTTTTATTTTGAAAAATGACCGGAATTTCTGCGCATCACTTCCGCCCGTGCCTCTTGACACATACCTGTCTCTGTCATGGTTGTAACGCCCGAAAAAGTAAGCTAGCTAGCGAACTAGCTAAAATGAGTAAAAACAAACGTCTGTGGAGAGCTTCTTTGAAAAGACAAAAGGCTCAATTATGAGACAACACAAGAGCCTCAGACTGTCATTAAAAACAAAGCTAAATTTAGTGGGAAACACCAAGACTCCTACTTAAAATACGGCTTTTTTGCGACAGGTGATTCACATACTCCTAGCGCCCTCTGTGTAATATGTAGCGACGGGCTATCAAATGAAGCAATGAAGCCTTCTAAACTGCTACGGCACATGGAGACAAAACACCCTGCATTAAAAGACAAGCTGTTTGACTTCTTTGAATGAAAAAAACGTGAACATAAAGGACAGAAGCAAGTCTTGAAGACCACCACAGCAACAAGTAGCTGCTAGCTACTTAGCGGCTAACCGTACTGCTAAGGCTAAGGGGCCTGTCACTGAGTCGATCCTGCCTGCTGCGGAGGACATCCGCCGTGATCTTGCTCCCTCTGATTCTGCGTTATGGTGAGTTGTATTTATTTTTCACTTTATATTATGTTTGTTTTTATGCCTAATCTATATTAAGGTCATTTTAACCCCCCACCCCCACTGGAAACTACTGTCTTGCATGAAACTGGTCCCTGTAGGGGACCGCTGTTGTAGAGAATGTCACATGCAATCCCAGCATTTGCTCTGAACTCTTGAGATTTTGCTTCAACAAGGGAAAAGCCAGGGGAAAAAGTTGGATCTTGCATAGCGTCGTAATATGACTTCCTGAGCAACCCCTCACCCACCCCCTGCACACACATTTCCATGTCATCTCCAGAGGACAATCCTCCTCTTCCTTACCATGTGTCCTCCAGCCGTCCTGAAGACCTGCTCTTATCCTCCACTCATTGGCTCCCAGTCACTAATTACACACACACACCACACACACACCTCATTAGCGATCACAATACTCTTTCCCTGAATGCCCTCTCAGAATCTCTCTGATGGTTAGTAATTCTCTCTCTCTCGCCGTGTGTAAGTGCACGCAATCTCCCCCCTCTGTGTGGGTTACATCTCATCGGATTCATTTTCATGGAACTGTTATCTGATATTCACACAGCACACATTGGACCCAGAGAGGAAGGAGAAGAAGAGGAGAGAATGTAAAAAAAAAAAAAAAAAAACAGGCGGAAAAAACAAGGTGAAGAAAGGAGTGTGAGGTTCACACTTCAACCTGCCCCCACCCCAGCAAGTGCCCCAAGTGTTTTACAGTTAATGATGCACTCTCCAGGAAAATGAAGTGTATGGCGGTGTCCCTCAGGGATCAATGTTAGGTCCCCTAGTATTTTGTATATAGATGATCCTCCGCAACAGTGTCATGGGATTGAATTGCAAATGTATCCTGGTGAGAAAATCGTGTTTTGGTTTGAATACTGGCAAGACAAAAGCTATGTTTTAGCCGTTTTGTTTTTCTTGTTTAATGTTGTTCTGTCACTGTGCTTATGTTTTATGACCTGAGCTGCAAATGAACATTTATCTTTACCCTGGTGCAACACATCAAGTAGTATTTATATTTTAAATCAAGCATGTTCTCCTATAAATCAAACAAATAAATAATACTTCCAGTGACTAGATGTTTCAAAGATGAGATCCCTCACTGGCTTCCCACCATGTGAACATTGCCAAGGCGCAACTGTCAGGCATTTGGCACAAGACAAGACTTTTGCTGCACTTTGAATCCAGAAAACCTTCCATACAGTCCACTTGTCTAATTTGCCTCATTCTGTTTTCTTTACAACAAAACAAAAAAAAAAATTTTTTTTTTACTAAGACATTTTAAACTCAACAACTTATAAAACTACTTTAAAGATGTTTATTATTGCAGAGACTGGCAATGTCAGATAGCGCTTAGTAGTCACTACATAAGACATACTCAAAACAAGTCCAGTTACATTTTCAGAATATAGGATAATCCCTCTCAGACATATACAATACTGTATGAAGTGAAAGTGATTGAGCACAGTCTGTTACTTTTCCAATATTATACACAGCCTTTACAGTTGTCGGTGGAATGTGGCTCTCCCACATTGCACTCCTCTTATTGTTCTTAATGAGATGATCTGGTTTGCCCTCTTCATTTCATTCTGTTCCAAGTTAGCGATGGGTCAGTGGGGATGCATAGCTGTGAGGTAGGGACCATTGTGTCTGGTGTAAGACAAGCAGGACTAATCATTGTACAAGGCAAGTCTGGGCCTGCCTGAACCGAGGAGCGGCTGCTGGCTGTTACCAGTCAGTCGAGATGGTGTGATGGGCCATTATGACTCAGCACAGGTGGATGAGAAGGACATGCACACACAGTAAAGGTGAAATCACAATTACTGTGCAGTTGGTTATATATGAAAGTAGATTTTGCCTCTGCAGTTTTTGGGTTATTTAGGTTAAGTCTGGCTAAAATGCAAGTGTCATGGACTCCTAAGAAGGTCATTTAGATTTTTGTTTACTTCATTTACTGGAAAACAACAAAATGCATAACCATATACATATATATATTTCAAAATATGTGTTCAGTGTAGGAAATGTACTGCATTGTTACAGATTCAATTACTCAATTGCATTGAAAATACTGTTGTTAAATTAGCTCAACCAGCTACAACAGTAAATGCAACTCACAAATTAATGCACCAGTTAAAATAATATAACACATACAGGGGCATTTGAGTACTTTTACTTTTGATATGTAAAGTACTTTGTGCTAGGGCAGCCATCTTACAGCAGCAGTGGTTACGCTGACCTACAACGTCGTGAGCTGCTTTCACACATGCACTGCAAACCTGAACTTTTCCAGACTGAGCTGCAGGTGTGAATGGAAATGTCTGAATCACTTGGAATGGACATTAACTGGACTTTACCCTGTTGACACTGGGAGGCAGTTTTCAACATGACCTGATAAAACTCAAGGAGATATAACTACATTGGGTCGGGATAAATGCAACATGGCATACCTTGCACGCTTCAACACATTAACTTACACAAATATGCAAACACACGCATTCACACAAACAAAATTATATTAACTTCAAGTTCTATAAACCTTCACGTCTCTCAGCAGGATGTGGTGTTCCACTTCCCCGAGCATGGCTGAGGGCCATTTTTGTCGGTCAATCATCAGCAGTTTTCGGTAACAAGACAACCGTGAAATAGGATCAGAGTCTAAGACTTGCAAAAATCAGATTCTGTATGTTTGCCTCTATTAGATATATCACAAATTTATGCAAAGAGAAGGCAGTCATCCTGTCTGATCACAATGCAAATCATCCTCAATCATCGCAGTTCCAGTTCTCCAAATGTCGTAACGTCCCATCTCTCTCTTTCCTCATCTATTCCCCCAGAGCAACAAATCAGAGCCTCCCCTGTCTGAGATTACAATTTGACAACCAAATGCCCCATAAGATGAGCCCACACTGAACGTCTATCATTAACATTGTCCCTATAATCTTTGAAACCCCAATTTCCTCCCTGACTTTCTGTTTCTGAAACTTGCTTGGAAATTTTCACATTGATGGGCCACAGTATTGATTTGTCTCTTCCCTGTGTGAAGAAGCCATTTCACCGAGACTTTAAAATTGGTCTTGAACTTTGGCAGTCAGCTAATCATCCTCCTGATAACTCAGAGGAATCAGTGCCAAGTGTTTTACAGTCCATAGAGGAAGTTGGCATGAGAGGAGAAGTCTTGTGTTTGCTGGGTGAAACCAGTGGAAAATTCCACAGGCGACCCCTGAGCCTCCAACAGATCACTACCTCTGCAACAGCTTCTGTCAATACGTTTAAAAGGATTACGGTTGAATCAACAGCAAACTTTTTCCTCTCATCGCTTATCACCAGACATCTGTAAACTCCACTTGAGTCTGCTGTTTTATCTGGTGTCTTTGTAGGAGTTGTATCTGTGTGAGGTAGAGAGAACACACACTCTGCTACATATGCAACCTGTACTTGTCAGCTGTTTAATCTGAAACTCTCCAATCTGTTTACTGTGGGTCACCTGCGTCAATAGTGGTTGGATGCAGCTCTTCCTCAAGATAAGCACCTTGCTCTTTGTTTCCCTCCCCCCTCTCTGTGCACTGGAGCGATAAAAGTCGCAGATTTTGTAACAGGAAAAAAAATGCCAATAAGCATGGCTGTATCGTATATCACAGCATTTGTGTGACCGTTGGGCAAGTATTTGTTCTCATAAGAATTACTGGTGAATATCCTCCTTTGCTTCTTGGCTCTGTGCTGCCGTCATCTTTCATTTCTGACGGGCTTTGTGGCATCGTCAGGGCAAGTTTGGGCTTGCTGCAGCCAGCCCTCCCAAGGTCTGAGGCATGCACACACACATTCATACACGCAAACACAACCTCCCTCTCCTCCAATCAAACAGAGACCTTGTGAATGCCCCACAACTAAATTGCTGATTTTTGGAGAGAACGCTGCTCTTCAGATGAGGCCAATCATGTGTGGCTTCTGCTAAAGAGGCTACAGTTGCCTGCTAACCCATCTGACCTCCAGCCATCGTCAAGGAGAGGGGGGCAACATTTTGTGGTAGTGATTTTATTTTTTGGTTCTTTATCTAGTTTGGTAATCATCAGTGCATGACACAATCACCTGTAGAATCTGTGTGGATGGCTGGTTATCATTACAGATGACACAGTGCATCTCTTTTTGCTTGAAATCAGAAGTCAAAGGAAAGAAGGAAATATAACTATTATGCAGTGTAAAGGGAGATACAACATTTTAGAGGATATTTGAGGAAGCAGTGTCTTAAGTTTCAGGCCAAAATATTCCCAAAGTTGGATGAAAAATAAGATACTACCTGGACCTGCTGATTCGTAGCACTCAGCCTGTTATGACCATGTCTGGTCTTGAAACCATCTGGTCATAATCACTGTTTCCTTTCTTCTTCCTCTTAAGTTAAACACCTTAACAGTTTTCCTGTCCATTCAAACTGCAGCTCTGTCCTATTGGGTACATAAAACTAAAGCCCTCCTTTTTCACCCCTGATAAAACCAAGTACATAAACCCAACAGCTCTACCATCCTGCCTCCTTCCCCTGGTAGTATACCCGGCAGACACAACAACTGTGATGTTGACTGTTTACAGGGGGGCCTAGCCGGTCCTGCCAGGCTCTTTATGATCCGGGGTGGGTTGCAGCAGTGAATGAGCCAGCGGTGGTCAGGGCTATACATGGGAGAGGGTCTCGGCAGGCAGCCATTGTCATGGTAAACCGGGGTTTGAATGGAAGAGGATGGGCAGGACACACACATAAAACAGATGAAAACATGAGGAGGGGAGGGGAGGGAGGGAGAGGAGACAAACACTCGACCACCTCAGAGATGGTAACACATGTAAGCTAGCAGAGAGGCATCCACCTTTATGAGACTTCAATTCAGTCAGTTAATACACTAAACACTACATCGCTAAAGTTCACTCTCTGACATTAACACAAACTTCCATAAAACCTTTCACTATTTTTTAAGGAATTAAAAGGAAGCTAATCATTACTAGCTTAGCGACTAATAGCAGCTATGGTTAGCTTCTGCTGCAATATTGACTCGAGATGAAATGATGCAACTAAAGGTTACCCCCATGTCCACTGGAAACAGCGGCATCGCGTCAAATTTAGGTAGGTAATTGGTTTGCTTTGTAAAGTCATTAAAATGTATCAAGTCCAGCTGAAAAGTATCTGATACCACATCTATAATAAATGAGCTGCAAATGTGTGATGAGTATTTTTATAGAACACAAAACACTTTGGCAAACAAACTCTAAACAGTATTGAAAATGGCTGCTTATGTACTGCTGGTTGTACTTCTGTAACACCTCCAGTGGATATTCAAACTGTGATGAAGCAGCTGCATCCAGGGGACATGAGGGTTAACGGGCCACTGTATATTAAGGTGTTAGTTGTTGCTAAAGCTGCAGAGCTGTAGTCCTCTGGCTGCATTGCATCACATGATAGCCTTTTATCGGTTTGTTATAGATGTAAAACAGTGTCGTGTGTTGCGCCTTTTTGGATGGAAACATAATGGGAGCAGGGAGGGCAGAGAAAGGGTTAAAAGGCTCCCGCTGCCTGATAATCCTCCACCGTTAAAAGCCCTCCAGAAAGACGTGACGTGTGTGAGGTAATCAGTAAAAGATTCAAGTGTGCCAGTGAGTGTGTACACACACACACACACACATGCAGAAGCACAAACACCACTGAACGAACAAAAAGGGAGGGAAAAGACTGACAAGAGGAGGGAAGAAAAAGAGAATAAACACTACTCCTCTCTCCCTCTTTTTCTTTCTTTTCTCCTCTCCTTTCTCTCACTCCCTGCTGTGTCAATACAATGAGACAGAAATTTTCACCAGAGTTCCCCCACAATAGAGCAAACACACACAGTCAGATCCGAGAACGGCTGATATGACCTTTCTCCTCTCCTCACAGTCTTGTATCCCTCTGTCGTCTTCTTGTTCTCTCCTTTTCTCCTTGTGCTGTTTGCTGCAGGACGTCTTTGTGGGCAGTAAGCCCACCTTGTGAAATAAAGCTCTCTCTCTGTGTCACCACAGCCATAACCATACTGACAACTTTTTCTACCCACACACACACTATTCTGACGTTTGCCATCGCTGATGGTGTAATTTTGAAAAACATGCCTCCAAAAAGTTGCAGGGTGGACAAAGAAAACCGAGCTTTGAGAAAATGCTTTCATAGAAATGCCAACTTTTGGAAAATTTCAATATGTCACCCTTTCTCTCTGTGTCTCAGGCACAGAACGACTTTGATATTGCAGCACAAATATATTCATTCAGGCACTGTCATCACCATAATTCTTCCCCTCCCTGGCTCAGATGGACCAATCAGTCTCTGGCTAACGATCTTCAATTGCCCTCTGTGTCAGAGCATCAAGCATTCAAAATCTGGCATTTAGATGTTTAATTGACTGTCACTGATAATGGGATTGTGTTCATTCAACCTGGGTGCTAGGAGGGGTGACACAAAGCCTATGAAACTGACAGAGAGAGGAAGGGAGTGAAGGGTAGACACAGCACTGACCCTATTTCCTACTACAGTACATATCCCATAATTAGTATTTAAGTAAGAAATTTAGATGGTTAGTAACATTGGTAAGTGAAAATGTTTAACTAAAACTGACATTGAGAAAGCAGATAATCACTGCTCTTATTCCTCTTGTCCATATGAGCTAGATTGTAAACACAACAACACAGAAAGAAAATGGCTGACAAAAGCCACAGTCCTTGTTCTGGGCAAAAATGCATTTTGAAATTCAGCTAAAGCCAATATGGCAACGTTCTGTTCTCTCTGAAGTTTCCATCAACAATGTGACAGTAACAGCCTTAAGGTGGTTGCTAGGTTGTTGGCAGCAACATACTTGGCTGAAGTGAGCTATTACCAATTTAATTTTGCAAATTTTATAAACTTTCTAACCTTTTACAACTTGAAAACCTTTTATCAACACGTGTCATGTGCTATGTCAAAGTTGTGCTAATGGCTGCGCTAGGTTGTTTGCGTGAGTTGAAAATGTTTAAGCTCAAGGGAAAAGTTAGATTAGCAAAACAGTAGGTTGCTAGCTAACTACGGCTAATGTCTGTGCGGTTACTGACTAATTGCAGAGGTCCATTTAATCCTGCAAGGCAAAAAATTGTATTGGCTTTAGCCTGAACACATTTGTTTTGTTTGCAAGTGTACCTTTAGCATTTTAGCTCCCTCTTGAAGTTCCTGTATTACTTTATGCCTGTCCATACATGCAAAAGGTAGACGAACCCACACACACACACACACACTCACACATAGCTCTTTGCCCTCTGCAGTTTGCGGGTAGTTGGCCTCTTCCCTGCAGTCTCCCAGAGGAACATAGATGTTAACTGGCATTGTTGGGGGGCTGAGCTGAGGGTGGTTTTTAATAGCTCATGATTACTCTGGAGAGGGGAGCCCATAATTACAACCACAAATGATTTCACGCCCCTCACCCCCATGATGTGCTCCGAACCTAATCACAGGGAAGCACAGGAGGAACTGGAGCTTAAACAAAAGAGGTCTCCCCTTTGTTTGCTGACAGGGAATCGAGAAAATGAAATGTGCTGTGTTTCGCCAAGTAAGTGTACTCTACTACTGAATAGAAAGTTTGAGGAGTTCTTCCATGTCTCCTACATCTCTAACGTGCTGATCATACAGGTACTCTTTGTGGTCGTAAGTGGTGAAAAAGGTGGTGATAAAAACAAGAGGAGACTTTGGCTAAGTTCTTACTTAATGTCCAAACATGCTAACGTGG
Source organism: Lates japonicus (assembly GCA_033238685.1). Taxonomy (NCBI): domain Eukaryota; kingdom Metazoa; phylum Chordata; class Actinopteri; family Centropomidae; genus Lates; species Lates japonicus. The sequence continues at coordinate 3,536,955 of BRZM01000030.1, forward strand.
GGCAAAGTTTAATTTTCTGCATTTTTACATAATTTAAATGTAGGCAATCCCATTCAATGAAGCTGTACGAGAACTTAATTTAGAGAACACAAGAAAGATTAGGAGGTTTTATTCACATCTGTGTACTGTTAAGAGGTACATTTGATGAGATGCACTTCTGTTCCCAAAGCCAGAACAAAGACCTGCCATTTCCCAGAATGTGTCCCCTTCACTTGCGATTGTCTATTCCTTTTTATTCCGCTGGTTTTTGTCAACAGTTGCTCTAATATAGCCTGCTGACATCCTTTCATCTCTTCCCGAAAAGCCTGAGAAGGTTTATTTGTCATTGCCTCATTTGTATTTGCTTCTTTTATCCATTAAATGTAGACTGAGGGCTTCCACACAAGCCACAGTGAGGCAACACAGACACGGACACACTTGCAGTGTGCGAAGTGATTTGGTGCATTTTCACTGTAATTTAATATAATTTCTCCACAGAAATGACAAGAACATTTTGACCTTGGTGTCCTCAAACATGGCAACAGTCTTGCACACACAGACATACACCTTCACATGCTTTGATACTGTTTAACAATGAAACTGAGTTAGCATTCTGCCCACGCATCTCTTGTGCCCAGCCCATGCCAGCCAGCAAGCCAGCCAGCCAGACACACAAACACACAATGGCCAGACTACATGTCCTTAATGGAGGTACGGACAAACAGAGGAATGCTGGAGAGAGGATGGTGCAAACCGTACGTCTGCCCACATCAGCCGGCCCTCAATAGAGATTGGCCAGGAACGCGTAAACTGGCCCTGCAGGAGTAAAATAGTAAAATGGGGCTTCTCTTCTTCTTCTCTTTCATTGTGTGACTCGAGTCTGAAAGAGAAAATGCTGGAACGTGAACAAGTGTCCGACACTTACCCAAGGCTTTAACATTTACTTGCATTATAGTCACATTTAATAGGCAGGAGAGTATGCAACTGTAAGCTAGAGTTACGATCCTGGATCAACAGAAGAAAGCAACCAGTGGTGTGAGCAGGAGAAATGGTTCCCAACCTTTTCTGTCTAAACATCCCTGTCAGATGAACTCAAGTACCTCTTCATCAACACCACCCATCGTGTCCAAATGGATGTTTATTTATTGTTTCAATAACTTAGCTTTTCAACCATTTGCAGTACTTATAGCTTTCTACCTCAAATATTTATCTGTGTTAATAAATCAGTACTTTCAGCTTACTTATATATTTTTTTAACATTACTTCAGTTTCTCCATTACATTTGGCTATTTCAACCATTTATCCATTAGCGTTGCAGCTGTCAACTACATTCTTTTCACAATTTATTGAGTTCTTTGAACCACCTGTTTATTCATTCATTTCAGGTGTTTTAACTGTTTATCCACCAGGCCTACTTTTAGCTAATTTTTGGCTAACTATTTCAGCCATTTATCCAACAGCGTTATACCTGTTTCAACCATTTACCTGCTTGTTTTAGCATCAATTTATTTGATACTTTTAGCTTTTTCACCATTTATCAAATTCTTTTAGTGATCTATTTTGATGGCTACTTTTAGCTAACTGTTCTAGACTTTTCTAATATCTTGCTAACAGTTTTTACATCAATCACAATATGTATTGTCCAATTAAGATAACTCGGAGCAATACACCAAGAAGCTACTGTCGTCACTGTGATACTTTGTAAGATACGTCAGGTTTTTCAAGTACTATCTCATTTTTGAGCAGTATCCATTGTTTCCTCCACTAAAATACATTTCATCTCATATTTTCCTCATTAATATTTCCTCTAATGATGTTCTCCAGCCTCAGTGTTGGAGGTGCCCCAGCTGTCTCCTTCAGTAGAAGAGTAAACAAGCTGAGAGCTCTCTGCAGCCGCAGACACTGATCGCTGTGGCCTGTTACTCTCCCCACCACTAATTGACCATCGGCCAAAGGACAAACCTCAGCCCTTCTGCTGCATCCCTCCCCCGCTCCCTCTCATCCTGTCTTTGTGCATGTCTCCTCTCACTGCTACCTTCCTCATCACTTGTATATCCCTGTCTTTCATCTGCTTTCTGTAAAAGTGTGAGTCGCTCCGTCTCGATCTGCCCTTCTCTTCATTTCTCTAGCTTTCTTTCATTTCGTCTTGTCCTCTCTCTCTTTTTCCGTACTCCTCTTTCTGCCAGAGCTGTCTGCAGCCTTGCATAATTAGCTGGACGGAGCCGCAGTGCGTCTGGTCCAGGTCTGGCTCGGGCTCAACCCGGCTCATTACAGAGAATATGTCTGTCTGTCCTGCCTCCACCTCCTTCTCCTCCTCTGCCTCTCTTTACTGTCAGGGTCTAACACAGGGTGAGTGTGAGGATTCAGATGGTGAAAAGACGCAACCATGTGTCTCTGGGATCAAAGACAGAGACGCTGGCTGTGGTCACATTGGTGTCCCTTTTCAACTTCTGTTCTATGTTTGGCAGTCTTGTTTTTTGTAAGGACAGAAACGCACAAATCAAAATATGGGATCCATACATAGGGAACTCTGCGTATGCATAGTATCTTAGAAATATATGGGGAAACCAGTGACCCAGCTAGTATTATCGATGGACAACGAGGCCACTAGAACTGAAGGAAAGCGAAAAACACAACTTGTCATAAGTCATTAGAGTACATAATGTTTCAAGTGTGTTTGAAACAAGATGGTAAAAACTAGCTAGCAAGCAAATGTAACCACACAAATGGAAATAATGTCCTCTGCTCACTGTATGAGCAAATTAGCCATTAGCTAAAAAGTGATTGATGGTGTGTAACCTGAAAATATCTTCATGTCTGGATAATTAGTGCCTGCAGTAGTAACGCTAATGCAGCATTACTTCTAAGAGCTTGTTATCAGTTAACTATATTATTTTGTGGTGGATTACAGGTTATGTCACAGGGGTGTTCACTGTGCATTATTTATGGCTGGCTCATAGTCTCTCAGAATTAGTTCTTTTGAAATCAGCTGTGTTTATAATCACTGAAAGGCCATACTCTGCTGGATTGTTGGTTTCAGAAACACAGAGCCGTCACTATCTGACATTTAGACAAAGTATAAATCCTTAAGTCACTTCCCAGGAGCTGGTTCTGATGCCACTTTATCGGAATCCAGTGTAACGTTACCAGTGGTGACATGCATATTAAAAGTTCTTAAAGATAAGAACAAAAAAGATTGGCATTGCAATAATGCTTTATCACATTTTTCACACAAAATTTGATAAAATGATGATGAATTATATCTTTAAAAAAAAAAGAAATTCAAGGACAAAAAGAGATTTTTACAGACGGAGCAGACTTACCTCAGTCCTACACTACAACTATACATTGAAAGTTGAAGAATTACACCAGTGTTATTCCATTATTTGAGTGTTGAATCAGAGTGAAAGCTGTCAAGGCCTGAGGGGAACAAGAGCTCGTCAGACAAAGATGAGTTGGTTATGTAAGTTGTCTAACCAAAGGACTTTTGTTACAACAGGTGAATTTATTTTTATAGACTCAAAAAGCAAGGGAAAGATTTGAGATTTTATCCACTTGCGTTAATTTCTTCCAGTTCTACAAAAACATTTTTCCTACAGCTCTAACATTTGTGTAGGTATGATCACACACACAAAGTACATACATTCATCCATCCATTAGCTGTACAGCTTATCCTTTGAGGGTCACAGGGGAGTGTGATACACCCTGGACAGGTGGCCAGTCTATCACAGGGTCCACACAAAGCACAGTTAAAAGACAGAAGAAAAAAAAACATATAAAAAGGTAAATAACCTATGTTATACATGCACAAATCAGCATGTTTTCTGCAACTGACAAATCTATTTGGTGGGCACTCACTCAGTGGGTAATCAAGGAGCCTGTCAGAAAAATAAAGAAAAAAATAAAGCGACTGTAAGTTAAAAGCTATTCCACTGGGAGATTTTGAAGCTCAAGACTCACAGTCTATGATTATGTCATCTCAGGCAGCTTATACAGCCTCATGTCAAAAACCTTTTAAGGTGAAAACAAGTGTATTTTGGCACAAAATGAGGTTACTTAAATGCTTTCTGCCATGCCAGTGGTTTGTCTTGGCAACTATTAGATGGATATGAAATTTGGCACAAAGACTCATCACAGGATGAATTGTGATTTCAAGTGATTCTCCAACGTTTCATCAAACACCATAATGACCATACTGGGTCATGACCAAGTACCTGCATAACTAATAACGTTCCCATTAACCTAACGGCTTAACATCAGCATTTTAGCAATGTCATTGTGAGCGTGTTAGCCTGCTGATGTTAGCATTTACCTCAGTGTCACAGTGCCTAAGCTTCACGGTGCACCTAGCATCGCTGTACACGCTTAACACATGTTCAGACAGAGCACGAAGCAAATTTTAGATGCAACGCAGCTGCATGCAAAGTCTGTGGAAAGTAGAACTGTCACTTTAAATTTGAAATTCAAACTTTAATTCATACATTGGACAATAATCATGACACTGAAGCATCTGAGCAGCAGTGTTGGAGACAGTTGGAGACAGTAGATTGTAAGAATTATTTTCTTTCTTTCTTTTTTTTTTTTGAAAATGTACCAATTACTCTGAGATAGTTAATCATTTTTTGAGATCCTGGGTCACTCCATGCCTTTGTCATGCTGAGTCATCCTCAATTTGGATTTGACGAGTAATGCAATTCACTGCTGCATGTTCAAAAGCAGAACAACTAACCCAAGGGTGCTCTACAATTGCAGGTCACACCAACATTACATTTTGTTAGGTGACTAATTGGCCATGAAGGGCACACTGCACCATTAGGGACAACGTGTTTATTCACACCTTGTTTTTTCATGTCAAGTTATTCAGTCATTACTGCTGTTAAATACACATGGTTAATTCCATAATCAGTGGCATTACGTGCATAAGCTGTGCTGTTTTTACTCTTTTGATCCTCTTGTCTTTCATTATAGTTCATCATATCTTTTGTTTAACTCAGCTTACATGACTCAGAGCAACTTGAAGTTCCCACCATCATGTTGTTAGCGGAAAGTGGCCTTTTAGCTGAGTTCCTTTGTTCATAGCGTTGTCTCCCCATATCACAGCACCACCTGTACGCCCTGTTTCCTCACTCATACCGGCTCATTTTGCTTCCAACACCAGTCTCTTCCCCTCTCTCAATTACCTCTTGTCTCTCTGAGTTTCCCCGCTCTTATTTTCTCCAACTCATTTACAACTCTCAGTCGTGTCTTCGCCCCACGGTGCTGCCTCTGATCTCCCTCCTCTCTGTCATGTCCATGCTGTTCTTTCTTCATCTCTCGCTCCATCTCCTCCTCCGTCTCAGTTTCTCTATTTCTTTATCCCTCTTCTTTTGCTTTTTCTTTTTCCCCCCTCCACCTTGTCCCAGTGGAGGCCTTGGATCGCTTTGTTCTCCAGTGGCTAATTTGACCGTTCTACTTGCCAACGTAGCAGCGGGAGCTCCGTCAGAGTGTGTGTGTGTGTGTGTGTGTTACGCTTCTCCCCTGCCAGCTGCTGTTATACAACACAGGTTCTTTCCCTTCCATCAAACACCTCACTTGCCAGCAAATATGCACACACACACAGACAAAATCACAGCCATAGTATGGGCCATCATGTTTTTTTTTTTCATCACTGCTTCATTCATGCATTTGACTGTTTACATGGATGTGTGCTGGCTTTTGCTCTATCAGCATTCATGTGAACTGCAGTGACACTTTCAGTGATGATGCGCTATGGTGTGCATGCTGTCTCAGACGTAAAGATGATCATTATGAGTTTAAATTGTGTCGTCTCCTCATGGTGGCTCTCCATGACGGGCAGGCGGACAGGCGTAAGAGTCAAAACAAAGCAGCGATTGGTTCAGCGAGCAGTCTAATCAGCCATCAGCGTAGAGATCCTTAAGTGCCTCTGAAAGAAGGACACACACACACAAATAGTTGCAGGTTATCTGCCCACAAATCATGCAAATTCAGAGTTAAATACTGAAGGCCACACACAAATGCATATGTATAAACCAACAGCGTTGATCGCTATAAATGCGTTGTATCTAATGGGACTGCTTTGAACTCAGAGCAGCAGAGCACGATGTGCTAACAGACTGATAATGCTAAGCATATCCACACAGAGTCACACACACATACACACAAATACACACGTGTATGGTACCTGATATCTTACCTGTCAGAGGCAGGTGTGGTCCCAAAGGGACCCAATGGTTTTCATTAACCCCTTGGTGGAAGGTGGATGGGGACAGGTGTGGGAGGGAGACAGGAAACAGAGCAGAGGAGAGAAAAACCAAGTGAAGAATTTTTCATTTGTCATTACAGGAGATGGGAATTAAAAAGAAAAGAGAAAAGAAACAAACATCCACATTTCAATGAATATCAGTATTAAGATGTTGGTTATTTTCAGTCCATAAATTTTCCATCTAATTCTAGGAAACTCTTCTTATGATACTTGGCTGTAAATTGCAAGAGATATTTCCAGAAAAGCACACATTATATGGTAGCAATTATAAGAAATGGAGAATGTTAGTTTCGTTCTTTATATTTGAGCTTTTAAGGGAAAAAAAAAGGAACTAGTAGAGGTAAAAGTAGTTCATTTTGGTTTGTAATTCTACATTCTTACAGTGTATAAATTGCAGCGTGTTGACGAGAACAAGGCGAGATTTGGCTTATTGAAGTTGCTGATCAGCGTTAATACGGAATGAATTTTTGCCTAGCCCTCGCTGACTCAAGTGGCGATACTTCATGCAACTTTTCGAAATGTTGTAGCATTCCCCAGCATACTCAGTGAGTCCCTCTTTAAAATAGGTGATTATTTTGAGTGTTTTTGCAATGTTACATGATCGGAAAACCCTGGCGGTTTAGTCAAAAAATTAAAAAAAATCCAGATTCTTCCACCTATGAGTATGCATTATTATGTTATATGTTTATAAATAAGGGAGATTTTTGGATTGGCGTTGTAGATGCTCTCTGCCACCACCATCAAAAGGTGTCCCGTCACCGTCTGTATACTCCTGCTGAATGGGGGAGACAAGGCACGAGGGAGTCTGACACTGACACAGTGACAGCCAGTGTTTGTGTTGTGTCTTTCTGCACGCTCACAGACAGCATCCTCACCAACACATTGACCCCCGCATCCATTGTGAAGGGTTGATGGTTAGTGCAACTAAGGCCTGGTAGATGGGGTCAGCCAGCTCTGCAGTCATCCTTATGTAATCAAGAGGTGATTTCCTGAGATAGCGGGATATGAGGTCATGGTCAGTAAACAGGCGTCCGGTGGTCACTTTAAAGAGCCGTTTCAGTAAGGCGCGCCCTCACGCCCAGCCGGTTCCGCGTAGAAGATGAATGTTTAGCTTTTATTGTGATTATATTACCGCAGATGGAGGAGCTGTAATATGTGATGTGTCCGTATGTTATTATACATGTTTCTGTTGTGAAATCTGTTCATTGCTTCATTGCAGATGAGAGGGAGGAGACAGAGGGCTAATCTTGAGCAAGAGCTGAATTTGAAATGTACTTATGTGCACTTATTCTGTAGCATGTGTCTTTGTGTGTGTTTGTCCAAAGGGAACCCGCAGAAAGTGTATTACTGTGCACAGCTCCCCAGTGAGCCAAATGCTCCACTGCCCCTCACTAAGCCAATTGCAGCCCCAATCAAATAAGAGCCCTCAGCAGTGAGCAGACACAGGAGAAGAATAGAAGAACAATGTGTGTGTGTGTGTGTCTGGAGGGAGGGATGGTGGAAGCAGTCTGAGTGGCTCAAGAGGTCCCCGGATAGTGATTGGGGTGGAAGGACACTACACCACCTCATGCTGCTGTCAGAACAAGCATAGATGGACACACATATTCATATATCATACACGCCAAGTGAACATAACAGTAGATGGATAGTTAAACACGTCTGGCGTCTTTTGTCTGTCTCATCTTTTGTCTCTTTCTTTTCGGTGTGTCTCGCCAACTCTTAATCTTTCTGTACACAAGTGGCCTTGTGGGAAAAATCAGGTAACGTTGGTGGAAGCTGGTAAAAGACTGGTTCAGCCAATTTCAACTCATCCAGATAGCATTTGATTTATTCTAACTTTGTAGTTAAAACAGGATATGGATACCATATTTCAGGGAAAATACATATCTATTTATAATAAAAAATTTATATGATGCTGATTTTATTAAATTTGAGAGTAACCAGTAAGCTCTGTACAATGAACCCGTGACCACACCTCCAACCAACCATGTAAACGAACAACAAAACAAAATTCATGCATAAATGGGTGAAATAGAATGTGGATTTAAGTTGTTTAAATAATTATTTAGTGCTGTAATGAAAGAAGCTGGCTGTAATATTCAGAAAACTAAATTTAATAGCTAAAATCAGTTACTTAATAATGAATAGTGAAACATAATAGCTAGAATTATGGAATAAATGAAATAGTTTATCAAAACTAATGGATAATAAATGATGGATTAAATAGTTAGCTAAACAATATGGATAAACCATCTAAATACATTAACTTGGTAAACTTTTAACTAGCTAAATTTAAACCAGTAAAATGTCAAAAGTAAAGGTAAATGGGTGAAATGGTTGGTCAAAGCAATGAACAAATAATTAATAGTTGGCTAAACATTGGATAAAGCTGAACAAAGCCAGAATATATATATAATAGATTGAATAATTAGCTAAATATAAAGGTAAACCAGTAAAATAGAAAATAATTCATAATAGTTGAAAAAATTATATTAAGTGATATATTTGAATAAGAGTAACAGATAATGATAAATAGTGAGCTAAATCATAACAATGAAATTATTGTCATTCAAGTGATGGCAGGAGGGCAGACTTAATAGGCCCAGCGCAAATGGGCAGTTCAGTGATGTGATGTTACGCATCACTGAAAATTGAAATGAACACATTTGGAACAGAGTGGTGTCAGTGAAGAAATTACTTGAGTTTATCTGGCAGGGATGTCTGCGGACACATTGAGACAAAAACAGGATCCAAGCACAGTCTAGATGACCAACAAGTTTTGAAAAATAACGTCCATCCTCGAGCAGAACAACTTTAACAAGACATTCAACCATCTCAGGACTTACAGTTTGCACATCACCAAGCAACATAGGAGCCTGGCAGGGGATGAATTCCTGGGCTGGGTGTTTTCTGCTTGAAGAATCAAGTGACGGCAGGCTGAATTGAAGGTCAGTCCAGACTTGTTTCTCACTCCTGCTCCGCCGCTTGGGATTGGCGCTTTGTGTGAGTAGCAGAGCTCAGCGCAAATCCTGAGCTCTCTTTCCCTACATCTCATCATGCTCACCCTCCTGACACTGCCTCTGGCTGGCCCCTGCAATGTGGGCATGAGTGTGATGTGTCACAGGGTTCATGCAGTTATCCTGCGGCTGCCTTTAGTCTCTGGCATAATTGTCTCTGTATGCTGTGTGTGTGTGTTTATGTGTGTTTGTGTATATGGCAGCTGTGCCCTCCTCCTGTCTGCCTGTGGGACAATCCAGCACATCTCTCATTCCCCAAGGGCCGAGGCAGGCAGAGGCCTTTTCAGCGACCCCGCCTGGTGGATGCCAAGGCGCACCTGTCGCACACACATGGCCAAGAACACACATAGTGTATGTGCTGAGTACACACATGTTCTTTATTATTCATCAATACAGTTTACACAATTTTATCATAGATTTTTGTTGTTCTCTTTTGCAGAGCTTCCCTTTCCAGGCAGCATTTAAAGTAGCTGTTTGTAAGGTTTATTGCCCTATGCAGCCAGGTATTTAGCATTAACAGCTATTTACTCCTGTCTAGAAGAAACGTTGCACGTTCAGCATCAACAACTCCTTAAACTTCCAGGGCTCCAGGGCCTCCGCATAGCTAGTCATCTTGAGGTCACAGAGAGTTCAACATGGTGATATAGTTCAGGTAGTGATATTTTCTGGTATAGTTTGAAGCAGTATGTTTGTTATATGATACAGCACAAAACAGCGCCATGATCGAATCAATGCTGGCCATGCAATTAAACAAGTAGGTTGTCTGACTGTACACTCTGGTGCAATACAATAGCATGCTCTTTTCACAATATAACAGTAATAAAATGCAGCATTGCATATCAGATGCTACGAGCTAATGAAAACAATAGGACATAGCACTTTATGTCTTTGATTCAGTTCCTAACCTACTTCAATAGCATTTTTAAAGATGGCCACTGTTCTGATCCCTTATGATGTGATGACCGACTGACTGACTGGTGCTGCGCTCGGAGAAGGTGTACGGTGGACTTTTGCAGTGGACAGCGTGCTGTACTGGAGGAGGCTATCCGCGAGATTAACATCAGTCATCAGGGTGGCAACAACGCGTACTAAGAGACAGGCATGGAAGGTCTCCCCTAATGTAATGGTCCAAAGGCCCTCGCGGAAGAGCTCTCTGAGCCTCAGAGCCATAACAGATGTAATAGGTATTTTATGATGTACTTTCCAGCAAATGTCGATCCTAGTGCTCTTGCCTGAAGTTCTGGCTAGAGAGAAGCATTTTAGAAGCATGCAGAGGAACAGACATGAAAGGTGAATACAGCCTCCTTGGCCTTAAAGAACCTCTATATGTAATGGTGGTTGCCATCTGTGTGTGTTACCGTTGTGTTGGATGTTTGCCCCCTGCATTTGTCTGCACTACATACTCCTGAATAAATAAAGTGCTTTATCAAAGCTAGAGGCAAATGAGGGTTATTAGGTTTGTCACATTGGCAGTGGATCACCAGTCTTCATTAATCATCACTACGATCCGGTAGAATAAGAAACCTTCTGGACACAAAAACTCCCCAATAAAACTTTGTAGAAGATAATGCAGGTAACATTCAATTCTTACACTAATGATCTGTTCTTATTGTATGTAAACGTTACTGTGTGCTCTTTGTGTTAAATGGTAGGTGAAATCCTAAATGTAGTAGAAAATCCTCATTATACTTGAAACACTAATTTACCATGCTGCATTTCCTTTCAAATGGGACAAAACCAATCTAAATGAAACCTAATTAGCATTTCATGCCAACAACAATCTCTCGAAAGACTATTTAGGTGTACTTCCTGCCTAAGCCCTCTCCCTGTCAGAATGATCCTGGAGAAGCATTTAATGGATAGTCTGTCCACTGAATATCATCCCAGTCTTTTTCCCTTATCAATATGTGATGAAGGCTTGGAAACCAGAGATGGAAGACAATTTTCTTACCAGTTCAGAGAGGTGACTTCAACTGGAGGTCTCTCTGATACGCCATATGTGTGATCATTTAGCCATGCACCATTGAGATTAGGATCTGTAACGATCTAACGGCTTACCTGGATGTGTAATCCCAGGCACAGTCAGGGGGTTCCTCAGGAGGAGCTATAAAACAGGCTTAAGGTGTTTACCGCTGCCACTTTTTCTTTGGGCGACAATGAAGGATCCCTAGTGTGAGGGCCCCCATCATGTATTCTTCTATCTACTCCTAGCCCATAAAGAATAGCTCTGTGGCTATCCCCAATAAATAGGGAGTTGAACCCTGTGTATGTGTCACGCTGGGAGTGGTACTTCTTTAGCAAAGCTGGTTGACCCTGTTTATGCCTGACTCTAATCAGGAGCAGTCCAGAGGGTGCCATGATGGCAATAAAAACCAGAATACACCCTCTCCTCGTCTCTGTTTCTGCTTTTGCCCTCCTCTGTGTTGCCCTCCCCAGCTAGCACGCACATATGGAAACACAGAGGGTGATGGAAACCTCCCAGAGGGAGGCACCAAGGAGGAGGTCCTCACTTGTTCTCGTAGGTTCGCCTACAGTGACAGCCAGCTTGTTCCTCCTTCTTCCAAGGCAGGTTGTGATATGGCAGTCCAGCCTCTCATCTGATGCTGATAGAACAGCAGGGGCTCTGGCTCCACAGGAATGGCGTTATCTGAGGCACCCACAGGCTCGATCGCAAAGCGTGCGCAGGCTCGGTGTGGCGGCGCACATCAGCGTGATGAAGACAAAGAGACCTGTGGACCAACACAAACATTATGGGCTTATAATGTAACGCTTTACAAGCAAATGTGCACCGGTCACAACAAAGACAAACAGAGACAAATGTGAAAGTTTACTACAAGGGTACACACACACACACGCACATTTGTAACTGATGCCTCTTTAACCTTCAACTTGACAGTGATAGTGACACAGTGTTTCCTCAACTCTTACATTTCCTGCTAGCACAGGTGACTACATCAGCTGTAGCAGTTGTCTCCATGTGGGGTGGTGACGGCTGCACTCGGCCTCCCGAATCATACCGTAGTCCCTGCTGTTTCAAGGAATCTGAGTTATTCCACCCATTATAGTGATCTCCACACATGACCTGTCAGCGCTGGGGCCGAGGCCAGAGAGAGCGAGATAGCCGCATTTTCCCCCCTTTTCCCCAACAATTTCAATTAAAAAGAGATTTGAATGGGAAAAGCACATTTTCATACAGGGCATGCAATGATCCTGGAAAGGTTGAGATGAGATGTAGTGGTACGTTTGAGGCGTTTTTCTAACAGACCTAGAGCTGTCTGTTTTCTAGAGTACTCTGATAGATGCAGGGTCAACACGGTGAATGCTTGGTGGATCATGCTGTAAACTCTAACATTCAGTAAAATACTCTGATCATAATCCCAATACGCACATATTCATTTTAAAAGCATATTATTTTGCATGAGTCTTTGTAATATCCTCTGACAATGCAGTGTGGAAAAGAAAGCTGACAAAAGTGTTTGACTGTTTTTATTTTTCGAACCTCCCATGAGTCCCAGAGGATACATCCACACACAGCGGATCGATTTTCACTTGCAGTGAAATATCTGCGACCACTAATGATACAGACATCATAGTCCCACATTTCATTTGTGGTTTGGGTGAAAAGTCTCAACAACTATTGGATGAATTGTGATAAAATAGAGTTCAGACATTCATGTTCCCTCAGGATGGACTGTTTTCATCCAGTCACACCGTTGTCAACATTTCCAGTTTGTCTAGTAGTTTGGTTTTATATACAAAACAACGACATTCCCATCAGCCTCAGCAATACTTTGTTTAGTGCTAATTAGCGGTAGTGTGATAAATATTAAGCCTGTACAAACGGCTAGATGTCCAGATTAGAGGTCTGTGTCCAAACTTGCAAAATAACGATCCAACACATACCCACACTAACTGTTGCATGTTGCGAAATGTTTAGTGCTAATTAGCAACCCTGTTAGCATGCAAAATGCTAAACTAGGATCATGAGCATGGTAAATTTTACATGCCTAGCGTCAGCTTCTTGTTGTGATTGTGAGGTGCTAATGTGTTAGCATTTAGCTCAAAACACTGAAACGTTTTGGGGGGTTTTTGTCTTTGTGAAGCTTTTGGCACGTTTTCAAGGGTGAGAAATGCTCTTTGATTATCTTGTTTTGTTTTATTTAAAGAAATCTTGTTTTTTTTTCCTCTCATGTTACCCATTCCTTTGTCCAAAAACATTCAAGGGTTTGGTGGAATTATGAGTAGTCTGAATAATAATCATGGAAGTCGAGAAAACACTTCTCTGACATTTAACATTTCTAACATGCCATATTAGTTCATATAGCGCATCGTGGTGTGTATCCTATTATATCTACTCCTGTATGTTTTAAATGCCAAAGCAAGTTCAAGACCTGTCTGTGCTTGCTGATTAATGATAAACTCAGATAGACCTTTATCTTCTGACTGTGCACACACAGAACCTAACCCAAACAATAATCCTGCCAGCACTGTATGTATGAATTCCATCATGTGTACACATTTGAGTCGCTGATGTTTCACAATAACAAGTGACAGATATGTATTTGTGTTACTGTTCCTTCTTTAATTGACACCATTTATTGCATCAAGGCATGATTGCATTTTTAAACAGCTTTAAAAAAAGTACAAATGAAAATAACATGGTAAGATTAAAGAGTCCGTATGAAACTTGATCAATATGATACAATAAGAAAATCTGGCGTTTTCAGAGTTGAATTTTTGTATCTGCTCATAATTTGTCACCCCAAACCAGCAGTTATTATTCTCTTACATGATTTGAAATTCAGATTTTTGAAAACAAACCATACAAATAAAAAAAGACATACACCAAAGTAATCAATAAGGGACAAAAAGAAATCCATCACCCAGTGACAGAAAACACAACTCTCTTCTTTTTGTATTAATCAACACAGAAACACCAATGAACTGCATATTCCTTATCAACAAATTTTGGCGATATATAATCAACAAATGCCCACTTTTGTATATATTTGGAAAGAAAGACAGTATATTTAAGCAAACAAAACTTATTGCAGTGTCGAGTTCATTGTACAAAAAGAAACTGATATGGACGATTACAGCATATATGCATCATTTTCATTATGGTCAGTAAACTTTAGAAAAACACCATTTTAATACCATAAAAATTAAACTAAACATCCTGGAAAAAAAGCTGTCTTGCTTTCCTAAAACTGCGGCCTATCAAAGTGCATAACGTTTGACTTCATGACTTAATATCAGGTCGGCTCCTCTGTCTGCTTTGCAATACGTAACTGTAGACAAATGGCAAATGTTCCTGCCCAGCTTCACACTATATACTTTAGTGAATATATATTAAATTGACTATATAACAAAGTCATAAGTGACTGATTTCTAATCTCACTATGAATTTAAAGTTTTCTCGTCTCCATCCTGCTCTGATAGCTTCATCTTTCATCAGACGGTTGAGATGAATGGCTGATTTCACTGCATGTTAGTAAAAAATGTTAAATGCTAATGTAGCAAAATAGAATCCTGTATGTCTTCCGAGTCCCTCTGTGACAGTGCTTGTTTGTAGAGAGTGCTTTGAAGGAGGGCTGTTGAGCTTTCTTTGCTTTTCTTCTGTCACTGTGGACATATAGCTGTAGCTTACATTTCAGTCCAGTTCAGCACTCACTTATACACATTCTCTCATTTCCATTTTTCTCTTATAGATCCAATAAAGTCCAGTTTCTTCATTTGTCCTCCTCGTGAGGAAGCCACTTGCTGCCATTCATTCTACAGAGCAAGATAATCCCTCATGGTCTGCATGAAACTTTAATTTGGTTTATCAAAGTTACTCTGTTGTTTTGTCATTTCATTGTGCCTGATATACCAGCTCTGCATCACGTTGCACACTGGTTCCTGTCAATCACCTGACATCCGCAGGAGGAAATGGGCGTCTGTGCCAGGAAGTTGTCCCTAATCATGTTACCGAACAAACTTTATGGTCATATCATTGTCTTTTATTAAGGGCATCTTTTCAAGCTGGGTTTGCAGTTCAAGTTCAAGATAGGTTTGACATGATTGTGTTTGTATTTTAACAAAAAAAAGGCAAGTAAATGTTACAAAAAATAAATTACAGATGCAGTGTATTGCAGAATGATTGGAGGAAATGTAGAAGTAACCGTGCTCTATCACCACTCTTGTCCTTTTAGGAGTAATGTGGAGTTGGACCAGCAATCAGAGATGTTTAGGAGTCAATGAGGTTTGGGGTCAAAGGTCACAGATAGGCCTCCACTCGCTCCCACGGCTGCATCTCTGTAAAGAAGCCCTCGCACAGGCCAAAGCCCTGATCCAGAGAAAGAGGAATTGCCTGCGCCTCTTCTTTGATTTCCTCCCAGGGCTGCAGCACCGCCTCCTCAGGCCGCTCCGGGAACAGCGTGGAGGGCTCATCAAACTGCTGCAGGTGGTGATGGTGGTTGTTGTTGCTGTGGAGCAGCTGGTCCTGGTCCAGCTGCTGCTGCTGCTGTGGATGCTGCTGCTGCTGCGGCACGTGGAGCTCTCCCATGTTGACCGCGCACTCCATCGAAGCAGCGCCGCTCAAGTCCATGTAACCGTAGGACTGATGTTGGCTCAGGTGCTGGCTCTGACCCATGAGGTCCCCTCCCCCGCACCACCTCCCGGGCCCTGCCGAGTGCCGCCCCTGCATGGAAACCTCCATCTCGCAGCCCAGGGAGCTCAGTGCTGTGTTGATGTCCAAATCCTCGAAGGTGCTACAGTTCCCGCTGAGGACGTCATCAAACACGGACGCCAGGTCAAAGTCCCCCCTCAGGATGTCTGCTTTGTGGGCTTCTGTCGCTAATAGAGGAGACTCAGTCACCCTCATAGCCTTGTTGCTGTTTTTAGAGGGCAGGTGCTTCCGTTTGCTGCCCACCTCTTGGTAAGGGCAGCCATTTTGGGTGCTGTGATAACCCTGGACCAGTTTGCTCTGTCTTTGTGTGCCACTGCTGCCTCCGCCGCCGCTGTTGTTGTAGTGGTTAGCAGACATCCTCCTGCGTTTGAAGATGCCATTGACAAACATGTCAGCATACTGAGGATCAATCTGCCAGAAGCCTCCTTTACCCGGCTCGTCTTTTTGCCTGGGGACCTTCTTAAAACACTTGTTGAGGGACAAGTTGTGACGAATCGAGTTCTGTGACAAAGACAAAAGGAAAAAGGATATTTAACATGATCCCACTGGCTCTGAGCAAATTTGAGTTAGTCATGCAATAACTGAAAATGCCAGTTTGTCACTGTAAAGGAGACAGGAAGAGAGAATGAGAGAGGGGAGGGTGTATTGTTGTTGTTTGCATAGGAAAGCAAATGTACCTAATGAGGCTTTCTAGTAACAGGCAGCTCTGTGCATTTCAAACATGATCAGCTGTGCTTAGCTGCCATCTCTCTCAGGAGCCCTCATTAACACACACAAACACACTGGCGCACACACACACATTAGAGTGCTTTCTCCACTCCATCACCATTCCCCTCAGACAAAAAACCCTGTATGAGCACTCTCACTGGAAGATGGAAATTTCAGACTCTTGCATTAAAAAACACTTGTCGTGGAAATCATCAAAGGCAGAAATTAGACACTAATCCAGGAGAGAGAGAGAAAAAGAGAGAGAGGATTTGGAGGTTTTTACATTTACATCTGATGGTTTCTGTTCCCCACACTGATGTAGCCCAGAAAAGGCCTTGTCTAATGCTCTGTAGTCTGAAGACCTAGTGTCTGATGGTGACACTGGAGTCAATTGTTCACCCTCCCCTCCCTCACCTCACCATTTATCTGACTCATCAATAATAGAAGGAGAGTTATCCGGTCTCGGTTACCTGCCAGCTGGGCTCCGCGTGTCTGTAGTAGCAGAAATTCTCCGTTATCCAGTTGTAGATGGTGGACAGAGTCACTTTGGGCTGCTTGCTGGCCTGCATGGCCATGCAGATGAGAGACGCGTAGGAATAGGGCGGTTTGACTTTAGGGTTGGTTTTGTAGTCGACCTCGACTGGCGGGCTGGCCTGGATGGGGATCTGTGGGTAGCCGGATGTTGGATGTGCGCAACTGGCGAACCGCGGCACCGCGGTGGAGTCGCTGCCGGAGGTTACGGGGCTCCCGAGGTACAGAGGCATCCCGGTGGCGGCGGTGTCCCCGGCCGGAGGGCTGGACGGAGAGTCGGTGCCTCCTCTGGGGATGCCGAGCCGCTTGAGGAAGAGGTGCTGCTGGGAGGACGGACAGCCCGGTCCGGCGCCGTTGGGTCGCTCCGGGTCCGCGCTGAGGATGGAGAAATTCTGGAGCCAGTGGAGGCTGGTGAGGCTGTCGTCAAGGGGGGCAGAGTCGGTCCCGGTGACCTGATCCTCCGGGTAGACCGCCAGCCATTTCTCCTTAAACTTGTTAGCTATGTCGGGGCTTGTCAGGACCGGCATCCTGGCTTAGTGCGCGCGGTGAGGGCTGAAGACGACCAGAGGATCCTCAAATCAGCATTTAAAGTTTGGTTTTATCTTTAGCCCAAAGGGAAAAAAGTATTAAAAACAAAAAACAAAAAACGCAGTTAATTAAAAGAATTTAAATCATCCCTCACACCCAGATGCCAATTAAATCAGCACGGATTGAGTACTGTTTGGTCAAAATATCCAAAACAGGCAATATATTAAACGCGTAAATTGCGAAATGATGCGTAATTTCCCTACCTCGGGTGCAGCCTTTTAGAAGGAGATGCTCCGTGTGCACCTGTTGCAGTCCGTCCCTGCCTCTCCTCTCCAAGGACTCAGCGGCGCATCCAGTCTCTGCGCAACAAGTGCGGCGGGGGGAGGGCGAGGAGCATCCAGCAGCAGCAGCAGTAGCTCATATGCAGTAAAACGAGAGGGGGGGGGAGACACCGCTCAGGACAGATCCATGTCGACTCAGACAAACCGGGCTGTTACTCATCCAAGCGCTGTGTGCTCTGTTTGAGTGTCCGTGGGAGGTCAAGACGTGAGAATGTGTGGAGGTTGTAAAATAAGTCACTCTTAAAGCCCGAGAGACTGCCCACCATCCCTTTAAACGCCTGGGGGGATTTCTGATTGGCTGGCTATCTCTGCTTCTCCAGGTTTCACTTTAAGTCTCCCTCTCTCCCTCTCTCCCTCTCTCCCTCTTTCTCTCTTCTCCCCCTCTCTCTTTTTCTATCTACCCATAGAATTGTGCCCAAATGAATGTAAGTGCGCACCACACAAGCACTACAATAAACTGCACCGGCCAGTTTCTCGTCTCTCTGCCTTTAATCTCCGTCTCGGTCTGAAATGTGACCTCTGTGGAGCGCGTCACAGCCCCCCCGCCGGCGCTGAAAAAAGACGCGCCACAGGTCCCGCTTGTCGCGCACTTTTGCACCTAGAAGGAGAGCTGCCCACTTTAACCGATAAGCCTGTATTTACCATAGCTTGACAGCATGGGTGTTATTGTTAACGTTCTCTAACGTGAAAAGGCAAATGCTAATTGAATTTTTACAGCTCATAATCTACCTGTAATAGTATTGAAGAGTATCCTTACATGTCTTTGCGCATTAAAGGACTCATGCTACCATCTGTTGGATGCAGTGATATATCACTAGAGACGTAAGCTGATACTGTGTAAACATTTAAAATAAAAAACAGTAAAGATAAAAAGACATGATTAATGAATGCAACTATCAATGCAAGAGGACACTACACATGCATCATACAAGTATATAGCGCGTTACAAAACTAGCTGAGCCTCTAATTCAGAGCAAATATGAAGTTCAATATCTTAGCAAATGTATTTAAAGGTGTTATATGTCCATTTTTGCTATTGCTATATAGCCAACATTAGCACTGATAGTTGTTTACTTACCAGACAAGAGGCTCATCCTCATCCTCTGTTGGACTGACGCAGGTATTACAAGATGGGACAGGGCTAGCTGGTTAGCATGCAGTAGAAGGAAAGAAGTGTAGAAGAAGAAGCAAAACATTCCTGTTGTTTCTACTGCTGGAGATGGCAGGGACGAAGTTTGATGCTGAACTTGCAACATTTCCTCTCAACTGGAGAGTAAATTTGATCGTTGGCCATGTAGCAACAGCAAGTAATTCGATACAGCACCTTTAAAATGCCTCACTGATCATCCAATGTTCCAGTATTGTCCAGATTGATGCTCTGAAAATATTTCATCTGACATCTTCTGATATTTGTCTGACAGGCCTGGTCATGCTGCTAGAGTCACATCCAGCAAAAATAACAGATTTTGCTTTTAGAAAAGGTTTGTTACTCAAAGTCAAGGTGTTTCCATTTTGGATAATTCATCTTTTAACCAGGCAGTGACAGTTTTATGCTCCACACAGGCTGATATAACACATTGAATGCCAACATTAAAGTGATTCTGTGTATGCACAAGTCCATGGCAGAGCCAACGTGAATTATGGGGAAACACTGCCACTCAGTGGACAAATACTGCACTGCAGCTACTCCAGAGGGCCAGACCACCAATTCAGCTACATATTGTATTGTAGTTTAACCAGAAGAAGGCACTGATCTGTTTCCTGAAGCACTTGAGCAGGATATAGGATTCTTCAAGGCTGCATGTCCACTGTGAGCGAGTGAGGCTTTTTCACCGCACTGCTTTTAATAAATGCGAAGTACCATGCATATCCCTGACAGTGCTGTGGGCAAGGTATGCTTTGACTGCAAATGTCATAGATCAGACAGCTTGACCAGTCTCACTGAAAGGCAACCATGGTAATATTCTGTGTAGCCTTGGAGTGTGCTCTACACTGTCTTAGTAGCCTATTTATTAGTATGAAAGAGCAGGTGTGGGCGTATAAAAAGTGGAGATTTGTAGTTGAATTAAACTTTTCACAGTCTTGTGAAATGTGGTGAATACAGACGGCACAGGGGTTTAGAAAATCAAGCCTTTCCCTCTCAGTCCTGATGTGTTGCCATTATTATCTGGCTGAAATCACAGGTGAATCTATGACTTAACAATTATCTAATCGTGTTTTCTGTACATGAGATATAAAGCTGCCATCTCCTGAACAACTCCAACATCTAGTGTAAGTTCAAACATGGCATACTGAAACACTCATGGCCACTGAATGACTGTGGGAGCTGCGGCCCACATGCATTAATGATGGTTCTCGCTCCTGAAGCCTGAGGAGATTTCATACGGTGTGCTGTGCCAGCCATCTCTCCTCCTCCCCAAACAGATTTTATCAATACATCTGCCAAGGTTAAAGATTTGGAGTGTGGAGGAAAGGGCGAGGGGCAAAAATTTACGTCGCGGCACGTCAAGAACCAGGATACGTCAGGCCAGCTGTTCCATCCCGTCAAGGAGGCTTGATTTTTAAAATGTCTCCAGGTTTGTTCAGGTTGACAAAGGGTTTGCTGGTGAGATGGGTAAATGTTTGAACAGCTGTTCTTATTGTTGCCAGGCTTCACGCTGTCCTTCAGCAGGAGCTAAGCACACATACAGTATGGCTACAGTACATCTAATGGGTTGAAAGTGGGTGCTGAGGACTGATATATCAATATGTATTTCTTATTAATAGCACTGTTAACCTTTATTAGGGGTTTTAATTCAGAAAGTCCCTGAATTTATGTCCCTTGGCTGCAAAACTGTGACGCTCACAAATACGTATTTGGGGAAAGGTGGAGGACCAACTGATGAACACAAGATATTGAGACATACAAAGATTAGAGGTCCTGATATTTCGTAAGTCTGAGATGTTTTTTTTTTTCCTCTTTAGTTTGATTTATCACACAGTGCTAAAAATTACACTTCCTGGTTTAAAAACTTAGAAACTTTATTATTATGCTTATTTCCAAGATCATGGAGCACCGGCTGTCTACTAAATTGGGATTTTCACCGTAGACATTTTGCACACTGGTGTCACTTATCATTTCTGCATCACATTCATGTCAAAAATTATTTATTTTTATAACCACAATCTGTAATTTGAGCTGGTTAACAGTAGAAATATACAGCATGCCTCTCTGGAACTGTAATCTTCACATTTTTAATATTTATTTGATTTGATTTGCAGTGTATTAAGTCATAGCAGGAGCCCATTATGACCCCAACGAAGCTTTAAATAACATAAAAGTTGATTATAAACCAGAGCTTCAAAGGTCACACTGGAATATAAATGCATATTGTGGAAGTTTTTGAATTATGTAAAAATCTGATTATATTAACATGGATGTCTATGACCTCAAATTCACCCACTGTTACAGTAGATACTGTGCTTCCTCTCACCAGCAGGTGTCTCTATTTCCAATCTTTCCTCCACCTTCTCACCTATAGCTGCTACAAACATGCCATTGATAAAGGAATGTTTACAGTTTGTAGTTACCCACAATTCTGAGCCACCTGAGGGCTCATTTTACACACCTGGATGTTTCCTTTACTGACCTTAATCCATACACTAGTATTTGTAAAATGGAAAAGGGTAACAGGGTATTCTCAAATACAATAAACCTAGAATTATATATATCTTAGTTCTCTGTTGTGTTGGTCATTCATTGTTCATAAGGCACCACCTTTGTTTAAGGCTGTGTTTTTATCTTTTTCTTTATCACATAAACTACTGACTGGCATTAGAAAGAATAAATGATACTATTTTGTTTAACGATTCATTATAATACGCTCATTAACTCTACTAATTTACAGTTACAGGGTAGTTAAGTCGTTAATATGCGTCCTACTAATGACCATCTGGTTTAAACTGGAAGTTAAAATGCATAACAGTCTATATTCTCTACTGTTACCTGGTTTTAAACCGTTCGTCACCTGATATCTAACCTGCTGTAGTGTCCTTGAGCAACTCTAAAGGGAATTTCCCCTGCAACCACCTATGAAAGCATGTGCTCACTGTGTTGCTACAATAAAGGAGAAATGGGAATGAGAGAGGGTTATAGTACCACCGCAGTCCGCACTGATGTGTGCAGATAAACTGCAGCACCGATGGGACACACACATACACACAGAGGTGGTTTTATGAGGAGAGGTACGCAGAGTAGACATGACGCTTCTGAGTGTGCACCCATGGCTGTCGGCTGTCCCTAACTTAACTCCGAGCGATGTAATTGGCGATGGTGGATTTGTTTACCATATTTGGCAAGATAGTGACACAGCGCGCCTGGGAATTGGACGAGAGCGGCCGTCATTCACAAAAAACTCTGCCTTCTGGAGCTTTACAAACAAAGCGCGTGCTCACGGGAGTTGTAGTCCAAAACAAACCCTTTCTGGGATTCCTCCGGTGGGGATTTACCTCCCTTGCGGCGATTTAAATGCCACACGTGTACCATCATACTGAAAACACTCGCCGTGATTAACTATTTTCGATTAATGCGGCTTTAAGTGTCAAAGTTCACCCTCATCCGACGGTTAAAGACACGCCGATCCGAGACCCTCCGCTTGCAGCATACAAATCCCACCGCCGATGCTCTCTCCTGATTGGCTGCGGCCGCCTGTCAATCACGCAACGTTCCTTCCACTACCGCTCCTACAGTAAATATTTGTGTTTGCTCGACCGGCTGTAATGGTGGACGACTGAGACAGAGGAACGGAATACAACTAGAGTGAAGAAAGAGAGGAGGAAAAACAACAAAACGGTCGAAAGTCTGCTTCAGAGCCAAGCCGCCGCGAGTAGGACACGGTGCTTCGTCGAAAATGGATGAACTCAAACATCAAGTCATGATTAACCAGTTCGTCCTGACGGCGGGTTGTGCGGCAGACCAGGCGAAGCAGCTTTTGCAAGCGGCACATTGGCAGTTCGAGGTAAAGGAGAGAGAAAAGAGAGAAAACGTTAAGCGGCGTTAGCCACACGGGCCATGTTTATGTTTGACCGTTAGTCCGGACTGGAGCTCTGTCTGCCTCGCGCCACTTTATTTTCCTTTTTAAAAAAAAATTGTAATTCAACACAAAACAAAGCGCCAGTGTTAGCTAGATGCCCGTTTTATGTTGCCCACCGGAGTCGGTCCCCACTTTAATAAAAACAAGAACTTTTGCTTTATTTAAAGTAGATATGTGTGTGTGTTTTTAGCCAGACTAAATCAGTAGGGGACACACAGTCATGCTGTAGGGCGAAGCGTACAGCCAGCATATCCAATTAGACTTTACTCTAGATTAAATACTATAATCCGACACATGACAGCGGTGAACAGGCGAGGCCAGCGAGTGCTATTACGCAATAAAGATGACCGCCGTGTTGTATCGACTAGCCTACAAAACACTAGTTTCATACATTACTGTGTAGTCTGCGGTGAACCTGATATAGATTCAGCTCGAACATCGTCATGTTTATTGGCCGCTGTGTTGTTTGGGTTTTTACTTATATCAACACAGACACGAGCGAACGAATTGTTTGCCTTCAGCTGTGTTCAATGCTCCTGTCTGTGCACGTATGATAATGGAACAGAAATATAATTAATCCTCTTTGTGTTTTATTGTAGACTGCCCTCAGTGCCTTTTTTCAAGAAACAAATATTCCATACGGCCATCATCATCAAATGGTGAGTGCAAGGAGGAGAGAGGGGGTGATGATAACATACTTTTTTTATTTAACACTCTTCTTTGTCTTATTTATTGAGTGTTATCAAACATCATTTTTAAGATGGTATTTCTTTAAGGCGACTGTGTTGTGTTACGTGGGATGGGGGACCGATAAACAGCCCTTATAGGCTAGGAGGGATGATGTTGTACTAACAATAACAAAGCACATGTCGGCCATGTTGTGAGCTTCCAGAAATAAACACACAGGCAAGGCATGCAGCCGCAGCAGCTACACTGAGAGGGAGAGAGAGAGGCAGTGGGAATGTTAAATGTAGATATATCAAATCCCTCGTTTTTCATTGTTTCTAATGACGTGCATAACTGAAGGAAGGGCCCCTCAGTTTCTGGGTAAGAGAGAGAAAAGTCTTTTTCCAGGAAGAGGACAGCTACCTCTCACAAGTAGACCCTTGTGCTGTTGCAGTTGCCTTGGGTAATTCGGCTGATTCCCCCAGATTGGGTTGTTGCTGCCCCCGACACAGCACACGCTGGAGACTTTTTTTTTAGGAACAGTCAAATCAGAGAGGAGTAAACTGGAAGGCGTTAGGGCTGTAGGAGACTCTCCACACACACACACACACACACACAGGGGTTGGACATTATGAAACACTAGCAACATTTGAGCTTTTAGCAGCAGCCCACTTTTGGCAGGCACACGCGCCTTTGTTTGCAGCTGCATGCATGGCAGCATCCAGCAACAGCTGCCCTCTGGAAGAGCCTGACATGGATGTGATGTGAGGGAATTTTTGGATGAAAATTGTTGATAATTTATTTTAGCTCTTGCTCTCTGTTTGTGTTTGTTTGGCTCACTGTTTGTGCTGCAAAGACAGTCACCAAAACTGCTAAACATATAAGCTTTGCATTTCTATAGGAAAGGGAGAGAGACAGAGGGGGGGTGGAAGGAGGATCTGATTTTTATTGCTTTGTGTGTGTGTGTGTGAGTTAGTGCAATATTGCCAGTCAGCATAGAGATGCCTCACAGTGAGATGAATCATTTTTATCCCAGCTTTATTATAAGAAAGCAAGCCAGACCTCCTTTATCATCATCAGTAAATAAGAGCATCTCTGTCCTCTATTTAGCTCATGAAATGTGTCACTTTAATTTAGAGAGTAAACAGTCTGCCAAATAGGGCTGAGCTTGATCACTGCAGATGCTGGGTAATGAAAGTCAGAATGCAAAGCACCTACGTGTGTGTGTTTGTGGCGTTATTGCTATAGACATGCTCTTGCATAATCACAAGTTGACGTTCCCCTTTTTTCTCTCTCTCTCTCTCTCTCTCTGGCGTGTGCATGCATCTTTTGTTTTTGCTTGCATACTTTATGTGCATTTGTATTTTGTGCATGCATAGAGCAGGTGCTTGTGTGTGAGTCACAACAGTACTACAGTAGGGCAGCGTGTCCAACCTTCCTGCGGCTTATCAGGCCACAGTGTTCGCTGGTATACAAATCTAATCCACTTTGCTCTTGCTCTCGCTCTCACTCTTAACTCCCTTTCTCTCTCTCTTCAGTTTAGAGTAAACATGAACAACATTAAGTTACATGTCTTTTATAGTATGTCAGTGTTTTGCCTCACAACACAAACTGAAGTCATATCCTTGAGGTTGCTATTTTGGCTAGAGGCCTCACCCTCAGCCCTGCTGGCCCTAACAGATAGCCTGCAGTTCTTGGCAGCGTGGCGGGTTAGGACGTCATGTAGGTCAGTTAGTTTGTGGATGCAGTTCAGCGAGCTGGTTTATGCTATTGTGTTTGAGGCACGAACACAATGTATGAGCCTGAATGTGGGGTACCAAATCGCCATCTAAATTTGGCATCATGGGAGAGAAACCGTCTTGGATACAAAAGCACCGTTGTTTAATAAATACATTTTTATGTCTAAACAAAGCTTGTCTGGCAAGGATTTGTAGCATTCAACTTGTAAGCTGTGTCGAGTCTGATTGTGTTTGTGTGCTGTTGCTAATACATCATTTGTGCATTGTGTGTCAGAGGTTTATACCCTGTATCAAGTATCAAATAGTGAGGTTAGTTGGTCCACTCACCAGCACAGTCTTGTATAATGCTGTGAATGCTGGAGGATTTAGCTAAAGCTCTTATTATTATTTCCTTTTACCAACAATCCCTGACCTAGGGGAGTGCCTTTGCTTTGGCGCATGATGTAAAAGAGCTCCAATCTCTGCACAGGCACGCATTTGTTTATTTTTGCTTCTGTGTGTTTATGTACAGTATACAGTATGTGTTTCACTGAGAGCCATACAGTCACATGCAGACGTAGCCTTGAAAAGATTGTCTGTGTATCTCTGTGTTTTTGGATTAAGTCATCAAAGCTTACATCTTTGTTCCATGATGGGCACCCGGGCCCTAAGCTCAGTCCAACCTCTGCTTTGTGTTTTGTGCAACCCCTCCCCGTCTACTCCCAGTTTTCTCCTCCACACACACACCCTGCCCACACAAACACTGCAACCGCACCACATTCCTACAGGATGCAACGCTCGCACTGACCCAAAATGGACCCTTTCACAGCAGAACGGGGCCGGTATAACCAAAAACACAGCACCCCGGCCCTTTCTTGACTTAATACACTCCCTCCCTCCCTCTCTACCTCTGTCTCCCTCTCTCTTTCTCAGTTTACAGACACAAAACACAAAGCTCTAGAATTCAATTTGTCCTACATGTTTCCTTTTAGAGAATTTTATACTCGTCCTCTTGTTCAAGCCTCGGTCTTAAAGCAGCAACGTATCGGCATGTTCGCTCACAATTGGAGCTCACAATGCATCTGTTTGATGCCTGGATTCTTGTACCCCTGCCTTTATTTGTTTTCATACATATTCTAGGGATGTTCCAAGTTCATTTTAAGGCGTTGCCTATGTAAAGTCTGAGCTATTTCTGATACCTTGTTTACAATATCTCTTTACGCAGTTGGAATGCCAGCTGTCAGAAATCCTCCTCTGCATATTCATTGTCACTTCACTGCAGAATAATAATAGAAAGAAAATCATTGGTTATATTTAGGCCAAACTACCTAAAATGGAAAGATTTCATTAGGACTAGATAGTTTCCTGTCAGCATGTGCAACTTTGGGAAATAGTTTTTTTCAGTCGTCATGATCTTTGAGTGATCTGTTCTGGACAGTGTAACAGCCTCCTGTCTTCAAGTGTCTCTGTGAATGTGGAAGGAACAAACACTGACGCTTCACTGTATGCTCACACCAATATCAGTGTTTCCATGATTTATACCTCTCCATGTGGGGCGCACACGGCCACAATAAAGTGAATGAATCCTCATGTGACCGCAGAGGAGGAAGTAGCCCAGCTGGATGACTTCTACTGGCGTCTGGGAACATGTGATCAACCCCCCCCACCCCCACCCCCAAAAAACCCCTCACCATCATGTGACTAAGCTGGGAAATGAACTAACTAAGCCACAAAGCCTGGTTTACATGTGTGTAATTTCTGCCAGAGTTACAGTTTCTAATAAAGAAATTGCAGTGAGGTCGTCATGTGGCAGGCCTGCAGTGAAGTCAGAACTGTGGTGTTGAGAAGTATGTTGTCTTTAGTAGGTCAGGGTAATAAAAATAATCCTTTCATATTCTCCTTTCCCTCTTGAATCATATTTTCTCTCTTACTTTATGTCTGCCTCTTGTTCTTGCTCTGATATGCTCTTGTTTTGAAGTAAAAACAAAGAAACACCCTCCCTCCCATGCAAAATCCCATTACACTGTGAGGAATAATGTCCTGATTGAGTGGATCTGGCCTTTTTCCTTAGCTAAATATAAGTAGTAAGTCATTTTCAACTACATCCATTCAAAGAACTCTTGCTGCTTCCTCCTACTGCTGAGTACAACCCGGCCTGGCCCACATTCTGCAGCCCACAGAATCACGAAGAAACAGCCCCACAATTTGAATGATCACTTCTTTTTTGTTCCTCTGTTAATTGCCAATTGTCACTGGCGTCAGGCACAAGGTGAATGAAACTGATTTTTATGAAGGGCAACGTTCAGCTCTGACTGCTCGGGCACAGTGACGTAACAAAGTAGTATTGGGCGCTGCAGGGCAAGTGATAAAAGTGGGCGTGAGGTTGTTTAAAAAACAGTTTCCTGGCAATATGAACACCCACCAGGAGAAAGGAGGAGGGTTCGGTGTGTGTCTGTGTGTGTGTTTCTGGTAACTACAAACATTTGGTTTTGGTGTCCGGGCGTGGCTTTTAAAAAAAGGATTTTTATAAATCCAAACTTCTTTCATTCACGTAACATCTCATCTGACTGAGATGGGAAGTGTGTGGTGTGCCCATGCAGAAGAGCAAAGGTATAATTACCTTCATAAATCATGGCGTGACAACATGGGCGACTCACTGCTCCTGTTTCTCCCTGTCTTTATCTCTGTCATCACACTGTGAGAGATGGAGGAAAGCTAACTAAAATACAGAAATGACACTTGGCTAGTTTCTTAAATGGCAGTGAGGAATCAATGACAACAAGTGTGGATCGGTGTTTGGCTTGCGCTAAGGGTGAAGTAGGCTAATGGCAGGGTAATGCCAGGTATTTGAATAGGGGATACAATAACTGAGGTAAAACAGAGCTGCTTTGTGTCTGCCACAATACAGACAAGGTGTTCTCTGTCCTGCTGCAGACTTTACTTACAGGAGTTATTAAGTGCAGAATGAGGTGAAATCCAGTTTATTTTCTCCCAGTGTTTGGGTATTTGAATGTGATTTCATGAGTATGTGTGGTGCAATTACAATACCCTGGGCGTGCACCGTGCACGCAGCAGTGTGTCTCAGATTTCAGAGTTAATCACGTCTAGATCTGTTAATGTTGTTAATGGGTGTGCATGCATCTGTGCCTGAAATCTGTGTGTGTGTGTGTGTGTGTGTGTGTGTGTGCGTGTGCGTGTGCGTCTGTGCCCATGGTGTCGTACAGCCATGCCAAGCAGTTCGCCACATCTGAAGAGGCTTGGCCTGTGCTCTGCATGTTCCAGCGTGTTGCCCTGCATGTTTCCAGGAGCACGGTTTCCCAGAACCCTAACCACACACACACACACACACAAAGCCCTGTGTGCAGACACACACAGACGCACACAGGAACTTTGGCTCAAGGGACTCAGGGAATGGGAATCCATGTGGGATGGCTGTGAGGACCAGATGTGTTTATGAGCGGTGGAGTTAGATTGGGTTTCACACTGATTCCTGGAGTCACTGAGTACGCCCAAAGACACACAAGGGGTTCGGCCTATGGCTCAGGAAACACAGGCAGCGCATGGGAACCTCGTCTGTTGCATAAAGAGAGAGTTGTCACATTGTGTCTCCCTGGCCTGTTTTCTCAGGATAGCTGTAGCTCTGCAGCCAGGCTCACGTCAGCTGACTTGTGAGCACCGGCCCGCTGGTACCTCGTCTTACTATTCCTGTGCTGTCACCTTCTGTAGCCCCGTCCATCTCTTTCCTGGCTCACATTCATGACCCTTGACTCCTCACCGGTCCCTGTTTGACCCTGTCCACCCTTAGCTCACCTCTTCTATTTCTATTTTATATAGAGTGTACGCACTTCAATAACTGAGAAAGCAACGTTTGCCTTTTGAGTTTTGAATCTAGAAATCTCCTGGAACAACCAGCCAACTATTTGTCTATTTTTCCACCCTTGCATTTGTTGTCATCTGTGCAAATGCTTTGCTTTTTGTGGCAGCAATACTGAGAGATCTTGATTTGAGATTTCAAATAAAATCTCTGTCAGATAATGTCTGATGCTTCAGAATGAAACTGGAAACTGACACAGATTAGAAAACCTAAGGTATGTGTTGCATGTGAGGGAAAAGACAAACTGAATGCATAGCCTTAAGAAAGATATCTTTTGGCAAGCTGAACCGTCGTAATCATGTTTTGTTCTCCCTCACGATGACCTTTGGCCCAGTAGTTTCTGTTGCCAGCCTGTTACCAGTCGACAAGCCAAACCCCTTTTTCTAGATACGAGTGGGCCACTGAACACCTATTGTTAGCCTGTTAGCCATTGTTGTGAGCTGTGCAGTGTGTGCATTTGGTTAGACAGACCACATGCTCCACTCAGCCCCAGTTCTCCTATCTTCTGCATCTGTAGCTGCTTTCTTTTTCTGTTTCTGTTCTGTTTTGGGTCATAGCTTCTGTCTTCTTTGTTTTTCTTTCTCTCGTTCTTCGTTCCCTTCATGTACAGTGTCAGACTACACACGAAAACAGAGCACAGCCTGGCTAATGATAAACAGAGGCCCTCGTGAGCTCTGATCTGGCCATGGCCCTGTGTGTGTGTGTATACAGTATTAACTGACACACAGACATACACACACTCTGACTCGGCTGCTATGAGGTGAGGTTGGAGGAGCGAGTGGTCAGAGAGGGGGAGTGACGGTCACTTGAAACGCTCAGCAGCACCTGTCAGCCTTCTTCATTTTGTTTGGGAAAGAAACATGTTGTTCTGACATCCAGCCACTCCCAGAAAAAAATAAAAAAACCTGACTGTCACCTCCATGTTGGTGAGCTGTGTGACGGGATAATAAAACACAGGCACAGAGAGTTGCTTGTCTGGTTTTCAGTATGTTGTGATGATGCAGTGACACTAACTGGCGCCAAACTTCTAATACATATGTAAAGGAATGGCAGATTTCCAGCCGATTGGAGAGGATGTTGGCAAACAGATGTATGGAAGTCCTGTTTAGTTTTTTCCCCCTCCTAGTTACAATCAGTGCCTGAAGTTCAATGTCTCTGAGTATCTCTAAAATATGTAGTATTTGCAGTGTAAATAAATAATTTTACTACACAACATTATTTATAGATCATTTCCATATACAAAGTAGTGAATTTCCATTTCATACAGACTAATGCAAAGCAGGCATAAGCTTGTTTACTACTGTGTTGTTGTTAAATAGGTCTCGAATTCAAATCTCAGCTTGCAATACAAACATCCAAATTTTCAAGTTTGCCTTCTCACGCACACACAGAACTATTATCAATATCCAAGTATTGTTATTAATTACTCATAATCTCTGTTATGGTTAGCATAGTTGGCATGCTACACTTGATAGCACGTCATGGTTGCGTTGGGATCCAACTGCAGAGATGCAGTCCCCAAACCATAAGAGTACTCTGAAATATTTAACAGGCAGGCAGAATCATGTACAGTTAATGCAGCAATGGTTCTTCATGCTGCCTCCCTTCTCTCTGTTAGTCTGTTATTCTTTTTCCCCCTGCTACTCTTTCCATTTTGCTTCAGCTCCTGTTTTACTGAAAGCTCCCCTCTTGTCCCCCTGTGTCAGGCTTTCTGTTGATTTCACCTACTTCTGTCACTGTTTGCCTCCTTCATTCCTAATTTTAAATTGCCTCACTCCTTCATTTAGCCTTTATTTCACAGTTCTCTCACGGCATCAGTCAGAATCAGCCCTATAATTACATTAATGACTGTAAAGCGACAGAGTTTAGACTGCAGACATGTTTACAGTATGTCTTTTGTAAATCAGAAGGATTCTTTTGTTGCATCTGTTTGCAGTTCATTTACTTTTACATTGCCAAACAATAAGTGTCAGTAATTGGATGTCACATGGAGTCACAAGTAGCGTGTTTACTGGACACATCGAAACATCCAATTCCAGTTCCCGTAACCTTAGCTAAACACAGCAGACCTGTCTCTGCCCTTTGCCAGTAATTTGATATACGGTTTTGTGGAGACATTTCATATCATGTTGAGGCCAAGTTTGACATCAGTTTATCTTGTAAATCTTGGTTTTCGGGCTGTGAGTACCTCAGAGCTATCAGGGGGTTAGCATTCAGCTCATGAAACCTTTCTTTTTTGGGGGTTCGTGTCAGCTGTTCAGTACTGGACGAAGCCTTGCGTTGTCGGTGTTACCAGGTTTGAATGGCATTGTTCTCACATGCCCAAACAAAAACCACAAAAGAAAAGAGTGAGAATGCATTCAAACTGCTTCCAACTTTCTTGACGTGAATGCACACAAGACTAGTTCAGACCTGATACTGATGGAACCAAAGCATCCTCCCACACATCCTGCACTCAGCACCAGTTAGTAGAGATACAGTCTACAGTTTATGTCTCGTCTTTTGTATCTTGTAGACTCTTTTTTTTTCTCTATTATATCAAAAAGTATGATTACGTTTTCCTTTTTCACCATTGCACAGCTGTACACCTCTGAGCTGCCTTTTAATAGCCCTTACAGTGTTCAGCAGTTTCAGTGGAACAGTTGGATTAAGGTTAAATGCCTTTTTGACTTTGCCCAGCGTTATGAGGTCATTTCCAATAACGCTGTTGGAAGACAAGCGGTGAGACCCATCAGCGTGGAGTCCTCCTGGAGTCGAGGCTTGTCGAGTTGTGATGTGGCCTGTCGTTGTGTAGCCAAACCAAGGGGAGAAATACTGTCACAGATGTCTGACAACAATGTGGAGATGTGATTCCAGGAATATAATTTGACCTAGACGGCACATTTCTTTAATGTGTTTTATCTCTAACAATGTTGAAATGTTGGTAGCTTGCAGTAAAAGGTCTGGAAACATGTGGAAGACCTTATTAAAGTATATGTAACTAATCCTTTTTGGCTGAGCCCTAGGCTATAAAACATTAGACATTGCCTTGAGGTTTAAAAAAATGACCAAATAAACATTTTGAAGTGTGCACGCCTGGTGGCTCCACTAACAACAGCCAAGCCACCAATCCAGTCTTGTTTTTGCAGTTGTAGAGCTTGTTTTATTTTGCAAGCTGATAGACTTGCTGGAGTGAGGAAACATTTCCTGACAGTCTCCCCCTGACCAGTCACTGTCGGCATGAGTTATTCTGAATGGCACCCAAAATTAACAAATCAAATTCATGAATCCTCAAATGTTAAGGAACTGGGTTAAAACATTGTCCAAAACTGGTTTTCAGGCCTGATACACACACAGGTTCGTTTGATTTTACTGTGTCATGTGCTTAAGACTCTATCACCAAACACTTTCCACTGAACTGCAAGTTAAATGCTATAATCTAAACAGAAGATGCAGTTCTGGTAAGAGCGTGGGCCCAAGGATGAAGACGTCAGGCCGCATGTTTCACCGTCATTGACGTGTCTCACAGATATCTCGGCACAGTTTGCTGCAAGCGCCGACATGGAATGTGTGAACTGTACGCAACGAGCTGCAGACCGGAGAGGTAGAGGAAGACGGGTAGAGGGAAGTGAGAGAAAGATGGAGAAGGGAGAGAAAACAGACAAAGTTCATAATAATATTCACCGCAGAGGGAATGACTAAGGAGAGAAAGCTGGGGTAAAAGCCACATTTAAAGTAGATTTTTTTGTGCGTCAAAAACGGCTTCAGCAAAGAGACCAGATGAGTTCACTCAAATCACAGTTCACAATTCAAAAGTGTCTTTATTTGTTATGAAATAAAAATTTTAACAGTAGTTATCAAACCAGTTTAAGTCCCTTTGTTCGTAGCAGCAGTAATTTGCTTGTTATTACTTGGATATGACATTTTTGGTCAATAAGGAGGTCTGTTTAGATGTTTCAGCTAAATCAATGGAAACAAGCAGATCACATTTCATTTACTCCTAAAATTCTTGTGACAGCTGGACGGAAACATCCAGAAAGTCTGAAATGAGATTAATAAGAGTGTGTGTGTGTGTGTGTGTCTGTGTGTGCGGTAAATGTTACATGGAGGAGGTCAGTCTGGGTCACTAGACGTACCTGGACCCTTTGCACAAGTATTCACAAGGATAGAAAGCTTCTCTTCTCCGCCCGGCACGTACACACTCTTGATATTTCAGAGGAATGTGGTCGGTTAGACTGGAAATAACTCCAGCTCATCTGTGTTTGTGGACAAACACACACACACACACAATATGTACACAAATGGAGGAGTGTTTAAGGTTTGTGGAGCCTCACCGCTGGCTCGGACCAGGCATGTTTAGAGTGGTCGCTGCCAGTCAGCCATGCGTTCCTTGCACTGGGCTCAGCAAACAGACTTGAAGAGAGGGCGGACGGTGCCGGGCCGCCGTGGCCGCAGAGCCAGGCCTGCCTCAGCCCCAGCCCGTCAACAGGAGATCTGTGCTGCTTCCTCATAACAACCGTCCCCATGGCAACCTCTCTCCGTTGGCTCTGTTTTGAACACAAACTGCCTCTCACTGTCTGTTATTTCCCCTGTCTCTCCATCTGTAGAGCTTGAACAAATGGCTGCTGTAATACACTTTCGTGTTGTATGTGCTGCTACATGCACGTACACACACACTGTGTCAGATTGAAGGTTTCTCACCTTGATACAACAAGTGTCTGTTAACATCTGTTTGTGTTTCTAAACACAATTAAGAGGGTGATTGTGTTTGTGCTGTTCTGACTGGGAATTTATTTTCTTTTATCTCTTTTAATTTTTGAGGACTTTTTACATTTTTTTTTGCAAAACCATCCTGTAGCCTCGTTAAGCAACAAAGCCCACAGACAACCATTTGTTTGGGTTTACGGAGCTAACTCTTCTCAGATGACCTCTTAAAGTGTTTAGGAGAAGAGACCAGAGTAAGACAAGTTACAGTGTCACTGTAACCTTAACTTGAAGGCAAATTTACCTCAGCAGACCTCTCACTTTGTCCCTGAAGATTACTGAGCTGACACACACTCACAAAGAAAACAGTCGATACATATGATTTGCTTTGTTTCTTGCCCAGTTTCTATATATTTATTCTGTATATATCTGTTACAACATTGTATGTATTTCTTTATCCTTTAAATAGAGTAGTTATGTGGAAAAATGTAAAGTAAATTGGACGCTTAATAACCAAAGAAAGAAAAGAAATGGTTCAAGGCCAAATCTTTTTTTCTCAAAGCAACTGTTAATGATTATTATGTTGACAGCTAACTAAGTCTTTGTGAATTTTTCATATTTACAAAATCTATTTCTGTTTTTATATCAAGTAAAAAGGACTACAGAAAGGAATTAAACTTTCTAAATCAATTAGGTCAAACAGAAAAGTGTCTTTAGACTACAATCCAGTATTTTTCTGTATGAATACAGAAACATAACTCCCTGTGAAACTCACACAGTCCTCTCTCCATATTACCTTTTATGTACGTGTGAGGCAACTGCAAACTCTCATCCTCACATCAGTGTGTGTGTGTATGTGCACAAAGTTACAGATTTCCTCAAATGAATTATTAACCCTCATGTTGTAACTGCGTACAGCTCACATGCCCCTCTCAGTTGGATCTGAACCTCGGCAGCTCTCGCAGTGTTTTTCTGTCCTTTCCTCGGCGTGGTGAGAGTTAATACAGTTAATACATACAAAGGGAAAATGCACAGTAACCTGCTTCCTCAGTGGTGCTGCACCAGAGCAGTGTTTTAATCTGTGTGGAGGAAATCCTGTAGAGTTTTTACCTCAGGAGTTGTTTTCTCTGTTCAGTACAGACAGGTCACGTGTAGGCTCAAAACATGACACTTAAATTGTGTTGTATAAGCATGTAGGGATACATGTAACAGCAGACATAATGAATTTGTTTAGCAGTGAAGGATGTGTTGTTTCTTTGTATGTGGGGCTCCAGTGATGCTGACAGTTCGGGGCTCTGCTGAAGCTTTAATCAGCGACAAAGTGTCAGATAAGCAGTCTGATCCGAACCCTGACGGCCCTGGCAGAGAGGACAGCTGCTGTGTCTTTTGGACTAAGATCCTCTCCCCCCTCCGGTGGGTCGATACCGTCTACGTCTCCAACTCCATCCAAGGATCCCTGCACACGCAGACTAGACACACACGAGCAGACACGTAGAGGTGTGTGGTGTTATTTTCTCAGTGGAGGAGGAGTGCGAGGTGGGCATTTGCGAGACACACACATGGTGTTTGAAGGTTTTGTCGTCAGCCTCCCTCTCTCATCTCGCTCTGCTGTTAAATGTGAGGCAAAAGGCAAAAAAAAAAAACCTGTCCAAGTGAAATGTAAGGTCTTTTAGCTGACTGCAGGTGTATATTTATACCTGCTCATCTGTGTATGTGTTTATGGATGAGTAAGTCAGATGCAAAGGTCTCAGCGGACAATCTGAAAAGTCACACATCAGCATTTTTGGCTTGTTTTCCATTCCTTGGCACTTAAACAAGGAGGCAGGAGGCATCGTATATTGTATCCTACCTGAGCAGCACTCGAACAGACTCTAACTGATCACGTGGTTTGAGAAAATCCAACCGGTGCCCTCCACCGCCGCCCGCCAAGAACAGGAAGGATCACAGAGGTCACTTCAGCATTCCAGGGTGTCTCTTTACCGCAGGAAACGGCCTCAGAGACATGAGCCAGCGTTTCCTGTCGGAGTGCGCAGTGGACACGCTCACCTTTCATAACAGCTCTGCCACTCTGAGAACCCCCTGGCTCGGCCCTGCGCCGCCTCAGACCCCGTACGTTCTCGGGACCAAGCTGCAAGCCGCAGCACTTTTAGGGGGCAAGGTAGTCCAATTACACCACCTCCCCACTCTCCCCAGGGGAGGGATGGTGTTCCTGTCACTCTGTTTTTTTTGTTTTTTTTTGTTTGTTTCCTGAAGGCTGCATGTGTGCTGAGGCCGCATGCCACAATCTGAGCATCCTGGGTGAGACGGAGTCAAGGGCAGATTAGATACCACAGGTCAGCTCGAGATCTGGTTGTCAGCAAGAGGGAATGTTGTTTTCCAGCTTTTTTTTTTCTCCACTTTGCAGCGTGTTAACATTTTTTGTCCAGTGTTGATGTGTGAGTGCAGCTGCTGTTCCCAGTAGTTGATTCACGGAGCTTATGACTCCCAGTTCCAGAAACCCCCCCCCCCCCTCAAAAAACCCCCACATTGTTGCCATGTTAAGAAATCCAAACTTTGACCACACTTAGGAGAAAATGTAAAGGCACAATACATCTGTCATATTCTGTCCTCAGTTTTTCTTTAATCACTACTAAATTTGATCTTATATAATCCAGGGAGTTGCCAAGCTGTTTTCTTCCACTGCTGACGTCTGGTGATTTAGGATTATTTTACCTTGTAGGTGCCTGCCCTGTCAGCCTCTGAGCCCAGGCTCTTTATTTTTAGATGGCAACCCTCCTGACTAAACATAGCTCTACCTCTGCTTTCCCCGTGGAATACAGTAGGTTGTTGTTTTCCTGGTTACAAACAGACGGGGGACATAGAGGAGGAACCAGGGCACGGAGCAGTGGGTGAGAAACTGATGATGATGATGATGGTGAAGGCGCACAACCAAACATGTTGTTCACATGACGTGTTAGCTGCAAGGTGGTACGTCCAGTGTTGTTTTTGGCACACGTGTGTGTTGTGTGTGTGTGTGTGTGTGTGTGTGGCACTAAAGGAACTCCTGGCAGCTGAACAACAACAGTGCCGGGTCAAAGCCGGTCAGAGTACAGGGGAGTGTAACAAGGTCGAGGAGATTTGGTGTGTGTCCACGAAGCGAAATAAGTTGTTATTCTCAGTCTGACCAAGTGTATCTAGTCTGCTAAATCAGATTATACGTGAAACAGGAAGTGGATGTAAACAAAGGAATTTAAATGTCATCATCAGGACCCTCTGGGGAAACAAAGAGTGCCTGGGCTTCCCCTAAATTTCGGCCAGTTATATTAAAACAGTCTGCTGCCTTTAAAAGTATATCCGTATTTTAAACATACAGTCAAAGGCTGCTTTTCTCAGGGCTATTTTCGAATAATATGCTTGTTGGTGGGTACCATTATACTTGAGATAGCACATGTTTCGGGAGTTTGATGAATATAACTGACTGATAGTGATGAATAACACTGGGTTTTTGGTGTCATTTAGTTGTTACCAAAAAGCAAACATCAGTGTAGGCTCGCACCATCTTCCGTGACAGTGTAACAATCGAGTGGAAGAAATTCAAGTTTCTACATGAGAACAGATACTGGTTGGTTTATTGGATTGTAGGTTCAATTCATTAAAAAAACAGACTGTGGTGCAGTCACAAGACAAGTTGGGTATTTTTATTTATCAGTCTACGGTAAATATAATCCCCAGCTGAAAGTGCAAGGTCACTACATGTTGTCTGTCTTTTTTTTTTTCTGTATACACGCTCTGGTGGTTTTTTGTCTCAGTTAACTGATTAATGCTTCATCTATGATGTTATGAAATGGTAAAACAAAGAGCCAAAAGCCCAAGGTGATGTTTTTATGTTACTTGTTAGATTATTCAGTTGGACAAAGAGAAAACAGAGAACCAGTAGGATATTGTTATTATTGGATAGTCTTGCAGATAATCATACAGTCTATAAAATGTTAATGAAAATAATACTAGCCGATTTTCTCTGAGCCTAAGGTGATGTTCAAAACAAATAGTATGGATCCAGGAAATGTCTTCCGCTTTGTTTGATAAATGACTGATTTATTGATTATGTTGTGGGTGTGTATTAACGCTCTTTTTTTCCTTTGCTCATTCCCAGATGTGCACCCAGCCAACACACCAGCGACGCCCCCAACTTCCCGGACGCTAAGTGGACTATGTTCTCGCGGCTGAAGGCGCCCGAGAGTTTAACAGCGGCAGCGCGGGAGCCCCATGGCCTCCATGGTTATTTCACCCCCGCCTCAGGTCGGGCGGCTGGGTGTCTCACCAAATGTACCTAACGCGCCGCAGGGCTCCACAGGACTCTGGACTCAGGGGCAGCCCCCACCAGCCCCTGCCCCCGCCTCTGGCCCACGGGCGAACCCGCACGCAGGCGCAGAGCAGAAGGCTAGTGTAGCGATGGAGGCGGAGATGAAGGGGCCGCACGACTGAAAACCCCAGCCCTTCCATCCGGGAGTGGAGGAACGTGAGGGGAGAAGGGGAAATGAAAGCGGGAGGGTGGGAGCTGATTGGGTAAATGGTTTTGGTCTTTTTCCCAAAAGACGGATGGATACGGAAAGAGACAGAACCACGAAACCAAGAAAACTCAACGTGGACAATTTAAGAAGAGGAGAAACCAATGCAAATGTCAATAAAAATAGAAGAAAAAAAAAAGATACGCATACATAGTAATAAGAGAGCAACTGAAATCTTTGTTGTTTTTCCTAAGTAAATGCATAGATAAGAGAAATATTATTGTCCAAAAACAGAAATTTTAAAAATTGTCACGCCTAAGGATTCTAAGTGCGTGTGATGTTCAAGGACATTCAAGGCAGCAAACTTAATTTTCTTTTTTTTGTTTAGGTTTTTTTTGGTTTCTTTTTTTCATCTTTCAGCCAGTGTTTTTTTTGTCACTGGTGTTCTGTGTTTCGCAAATCGTCTGTGCTGCATGGTGAGAGAGAATCCTACATGCAGTGTTTTAGATTCAAAATCATCACGCGATTTTGAGTGTGAGTGTGTAATGATGTGAGCAGGTGGTCAAGTTTGTAATCAAAAATGTATACACACTTATATATATATATATTCACACACACACACACACACACACATACAAACACACACTAGCATCTAGAGGAAACACCTCCATACTGTCATCCATCACAAAGGTGGGACTTTTCACCCTCACCTTGTGGTCACCTGACCCCTTTTCAGCCAATCAGGGATTCTTCTAAACCAACCATTGCCGCCGCCGACGCAGGACATGTTTTTAGTTGCTTAAAGGCAGCAGCCACTCTGGTTTATGCTAACTGATCCTCGCTGTAATGGCTTTTTTTCCTGACACAGTTTTAAACCTGACTCATGACTACAGCTGTCCATCAAAACTTTTTTTCTGAGATTTGCTACACATGAAAAAAAGAGCGAAATGGTTTAATGTAACACGCGTGAGTAATGCTACTGTTCTGTTTTTGCCGCGAGTAATAAGGAGGTGGCTTTGAACTTGGGTGCAGGGACTTGATTCTTTTTTTTTTTTTCAGAAAGATAACCAGATGCAGCTAAAATGGCTATGATTTGAAAAACAAAACACAAAAACATCGCATCATCTATCTTGTAAACAGAATTTCACTTGGTATGATGTGTTCATAACGCAACATCTTTTGTAGCAAACATACATGAGGGTAGAGACATGTTTATGGGGAGCTGGGTGGAGTTAAACACAAGGGTGGGGTGGTGGATGTTATCTCAAAGCTAAGAAATGCACAGCATCTGTCGATATGAGAAATAAAAGAAGATAATGGAAAGGGGCAGCCTGGGAATACAGGCTATTTCCAGACACCAGACTACTTTCAGATATACAGTATATACAATTTCAGATACTGTACCACAGAGGGTTTTTACAACATTTAGGTTCTGCCTTGAATTAGTCCCCGTCTATTGATACTGAGGGACAGTTCAGGGATGACCCTATACGGTGAACATTTAAAATGCAGGGTCTGTCTCTTTTTAAGCGTTCGGCCCTGTTTGGATTATTTTTACATTCGATACAAGAAGAGAGAGTAAGAAGAGATATTTTGAATAGCTGAGGGCCTTTTTGAAAAAGATGATTAGGAAAATTATGAATATAATAATGAATAAATAACCAACTTCCTTTTATTATTTAGACTAAACTAATGTTTGAGTTCATCCTTTTCCATGCTTCATACTTTATTTGGTTAAACTGAAAGGCGCTCGCGGGCCTGCTCCTAAATGTTTCATGGTTGCCCCCTTGTATGACTGTATGAGACCATTCCCACAATATTTGTGGACTACCTGATAATTAACTTATCATTTTTGTGAACCTAAATAAATATTGTATGTCAACCTAATTGGCATGGTTTACTGGAGTGTGTGAACAGACTGAGGTTTTCATAGGGAAGGGGCCCATAAGTTGTCATATAGCTGTGTGTGTGTGTGTGTGTGTGTGTGAACCAGACCCAGAGCACTGTGTTAAATAATGGCACCAGGAAGATGGTGGATGCATCATAATCTCACGCTTGGTCACCTCTCAGCCAGGCGGATTTAATACAGGCACCCAGCCAGACTACAAACTCATGTTCACAAACCTCTCCTGTTTTTCTCCTGCTTTCTCCGTCTGGGTCTGCCTGTCTGTCTCTTCACTCTGTGTGTCTGATCATACGAAAGATGCAAGGCCTGAGATGAAAGCCAAATGGAGGAGACGAGAAGAGAAAAGCTTTTGAAAGAGGGAGTTCAGTTTCTGTATACCACATCTTCGCTCTGAATTCGCGGCCTTGATGTAAACACAACAAACACCAGCTGCCTGAAAACAATCACATAGATAAACACACACATGCCAGTGGTGTTGTGGCGTCGGTGGTGGTGGTGGTGGTGGTAAGTGAGGTCACTGAGCTCCATGTCCTCAGCTCACCTCCTCCTCACAGCTTCCTCCCAGCAGGAAATAAGAGATCCTCTGCTGATTGCCGTGTGTGTGTGTAGCCACTTTGCCAGTCTTGAGCTGCCCTGAGGCTTTTGGAGAGCTTCCGGTGAATGCTGACAACTTGGCACCGAGCGCTGCGGTATCTTGGAGCATGGAACAGGCATAGCAATAAACACATAGGGTTTGTCCCAAGAGCAGCACAGCAATACCAAGTACGGTGGAGGCAACGGACTTTGTTACCGCCGTTGCATAAGTGAACGATGGTGTGATAAGTTAATGATAGTATTGTATTACATATTCAAACAATGCTGTGGATAGGCCACTGGTTCGCTCGTAAAATAATAATTCTATAGACTCTCTTTAGCTCGTTGATATCTTCTAGCAGTTTTCCCAGAAAAAATAGCCACTGTGGCTATTGTATAACTGCTCATGCTAACCACCCTGCTCTTCTCAATTGACTCCAAACTGGTGATGTAAACAAACATAAATCACTTTATATTCTGACATCAACACTTCCCGCAAAGAGCTACCAGAACAGCAACCATGTGTACAGAATAGCAGAAGCATGCATTATCTGTTTGTGTATGTGTGTTCATGGGAAAGTGCATTTGTCCACAAAACATACTGTACATGCTAATTGTCCGTTAGTATAGTGGAAGGCTACAACCTGTTGAGTTTATCTATCCCTCAGACAAACCAGACATTGTTTTCTGGGTCACTGATGGTGTGGGACACACCGTGTCACAGATGGCACACCACTGGGGCACACTCTGTCTCACTTCATGTGTAAACACATTATACTGGTTGGCATTGCAGAGTACACTTAAAGGCTAGTCACTGGTGAATGTTAACTTTTAATTTTTATGTGGGCAGATCAGGAACAATGAGACACAAGACGAAGATTTCTGTAGCCCTTTGGGCTTTACAGTTCATTTATTTTAGGTTGATTCAACCAGAAATCTGCTTTACGTAGACAGGCACAAGCAAAAAGCTCACCCAAAGTCACCATTGAGTTTTTTGGACCACTAGTGGCACTACACTATTCACACTATTTCATGCTGTTCCAGTCATTGACTGTTGGTATAATGCCAACAGAGCAGTGCAATATTAACACTGCTAGCGTTAATGTGGATTAGAAAACAACAGAATTTTAAATATTTTTAAAATCAGAACTTATTTTTTTGTTTAGCTTTTAAACACTTGCAGTCCAATTTCAGTTTGGACTTTGTCTGGCTGGGCAAAATACCATTGCTCTTTTATCATTAGCATATTAATATCTGGCTACATGTAGCCCAGTTACCCAATCTACCAGCTTGAGGTATCAAGTGCTCAGCTTTGTAGAAAGACAGATATGAGAATGTTTTGAGAAATATTTAGCCAAGGACCCAGAAGCTAGCTTGAAAGTAACTGGATCATGTTTGCACTGGAAATAAATGTTACCTGGCTTTATAGGTTTGGCACTGTAAAGCAGTTAGAGCCAGCTAGTCTGTCCCATAATTATTTTCAATTGATTAAAAGTTAAGCTTGCAAGCAGGTGTTAGCAGCATGAGGCAACACAGTGATAATTGAGGCCATCAGCAGGTGCAGTGTTCAGGACAAGCTCCAGAAAATGGGAGGGTGGCTGGGTGAGGTATGCAGGCCAGACAGGACACCGTAACGGTATGGACGGGCAGGGGAGCAGAACAGACACAGTGACATTGGGTGCGTTGTAACTCAAGGAACCTCAAATTCTCCATGTTCTCTTTCTACAGGTGAAGGCTCCACCTACCCTGACAAGCTGCAGCTAGCAGGAGGAAGTGATAGCAGACACACACACCTCACACACACCACACACATATACTGTGCATACATCTGGCAGACGTTATGAGAATATGACAGACTGAGAAAATAAGTGAGGAAGGAAACAGATCATAATGATGCAGTTAAAAGAACTGAGTGAAAGTGCTCATATCCTGAAAACACTGTTATCTCAGCCATCAGCAGATTCCTTTCAAAGATGATTTCCGGTCTCCCCAAATATTAACAATAAAAACACAAAGGAATATTGAGAACAACAGAAAACAAAACCCAGCCTTTTACTTGCCAAGTTGAAGGGTTGTTGATCTGTGCCCTGGGAGACGAAAGTACAAATGAGAGACAGGCCTGAGATTCATCGAGAGAACGTATGCATCATGTCCAATAAAATTAGATAAAGTTCAAAGCTGGTAGAATGACTGAAAAAAACCAGGCAGCTGTGTTGTTTTAACGAAGGCACATAATCACTCAGCTTGTCTCCAGCTATATGTTCTGTGTTCGTTCTGTTTGTTCCTCCAAAATAAATTGTGTATGTCCTTGATTGAGGTACGAAGAGCAAACTGACGCCTGCAGTGGTAAACCAGCAATTAAGTCATCATTCTAGTTTGTTTTACAGTGATCTCTTCCAATTTATTTTCTAATACTGTGGGATAAAGAGGTTGAATAATTAGATTATGCATCTGTGATTTTACCAGTGAAAATTGAAACCCATATAATTTTAATGAAGGTAGAAGAAGACCAATATTGTTAGCATTCACAACATCTACTCCAGCTTCCATTAGGCTCTGACAGCACTTGCTATGATGCAGATATGTTGCTATTGGGTTACAACGTCAATACAATAATTGTTTTTATCTTTTATAATGAAGATCAAACTGTATTATCTCTTTATAGCTGGAGATACTCATTTAACTTATATAATGGACAGGAAACTTCACATCTCAACTTTTTAGAAAGAGGCTAATGAATTAAATCTGTACTTGTAATATG
Source organism: Lates japonicus (assembly GCA_033238685.1). Taxonomy (NCBI): domain Eukaryota; kingdom Metazoa; phylum Chordata; class Actinopteri; family Centropomidae; genus Lates; species Lates japonicus. Next base: position 3,580,731 of record BRZM01000030.1, read on the forward strand.
AAACATGTTGCTAGTAGTATAGTGATGAACCATATTGATGAAACGTTGCAGTTTCTCACCTCTATGCAGTGTTTTAGCACGCTTCTGCTCGTAGTTTTGGTTTTGAGGTTTGTAACTTCTCTGTTTTGTTTTCATCTCAACCTCAGTGTTTAGCCTCTAAAGAGTTGGATGTTTCCCTGAGGAGTTGGTGGAGAACAAAACAGAGTTGAAGGGAGTAAATGTTGGACTTGGATTTGCCAGGTCGCCAGAACACAACTTCAGATATGCGTCAACTTTATTAGAAAGGTTTGCTGCTAATACAGTAACACAGCTATATCAACTTTAAAGAGGTTATATGTCAACGTTGTGTTTACAGCTTGTTTTGCTCGATCATCAAGTAGCAAAAAAAAAAAAAAAAGAAGATAAATTGATGCATCTTTAACCCTTTCTTTAGGCATGAGAAAAAGAAATCTAGTGGACAGATAATTTCCTCTGAATATAAAGTCAATATTTGGAAATTTTAACATGTTACTTGATGATATTCCTGAGCTACTTGTGTTAGACTTACATCAACTGGCCAGTGGGTGGAAGAGTATGGAGTTTTTTAATAGCTGTCCACTGTAGTGACCACTATGCATGAAAGGGTTAAATATCAAAGGCACTCTCTCTTTCTTTCTTTCTTTTTTTTTTAATCACACAAACCTGCACATTTCCTATTAATTCCACCCCAATGACAGATAGTGGAAAAAAAGCCAGTGAATCTGGATCAATGCTCTTGTTTGTTTACAGTAATTTTATCAAAATAATGAGGCTAATATTCACTGTCACAGTTGCACTGATGGTGTTAACAGCGCCCGGCCGGAGATCCCAGGACAATGGCTGTGTGCCATTTCAGCCACTCTGTGGCCGGGGTCCTGAGTTGGACACAAAGCCGGCTTTATCTCAGCTCTCACTGTTGTATCAGTGCTGCCTGGCTGGACGCATAGCACCGGACTTAGCAGCCACACACACACACACACACACACACACACACACACACACACACACACACACACACACACACACACACACATCAGTACTACATTACACTTAGACTGGAAGTGGGGGAAGTTGTGTGTTTGTGTGCTTTCGTCAATGTGTGTGTGACTATAAAGAGACCACTGACCACCAGGGGAAGTGACAGAGACAGACGCATGCTGTTTCTGTTCTCATGTCATGTGGCGCTGTTAGGAGGAAGGTCATAGAAGTAACACGATGTACGATCACTGCGTGTGTGTGTGTGTGTGTGTGTGTGTGTGTGTGTGGACTGCTTACACAGATCAGATGGGCCTCATAACAACACCATGCATCAGAGTGTGTCTTTCTGTTCCTTTCCATCTTTTTTCACTTCCCTCTATATTCTCCTCTCTATGTCACCCTCCTTCTCTGCCTTTGTGTGTGTGTGTGTGACAGATGCTCCTCCACGCTCATGATCTCTCTCTTTCTCTTTTGCTCAAAGAGACTGGAATGTGGAGAGAGAGATTTTCAAAAGACACAGAGCCATAAAACACATTTACAGGTGAATTAGCAGGTTGTTACACTGCAGGACATCACAGCCATAGATGGAGGAGCAGCGACTGTTAACCCTTTCTGCCAGGTAGTTCTGTTTCTGTGGTCTGTATTCGCACAGTAAAGTTTCGTAGTTAATCATCACGTTCTGCCGCTTGGTTAATTGACACAACATAATATTTCCACGCCTCCTTTATGTATCAGTTTAATTTAAACCAGTGGTGAGCTGAGCTGTCTGCTTTATATCAAACATAATTTTTCTGTTACAACCCGCTCTGCAGCTCAGCTCACATAATCTTGACTGTGAGGCAGCTCTGTGGTGACAGCAGGGGTTCGATTAGATCAGATGAAACATTAATGATCCCTGTGGGAATCAGGACGCTAGCAGGCAGTGACAGTGAACATCAAAGAAAGATAGGGTAAATAAGAACACAGTAAATGAGTATATACAATACGCAGTGCTTACTTATACAAACATATTGTGCAATGTGATAGCAGCAGTAGCGCTTAAAAATATATTAATGATACCCTCACTTTAAAAATGCCACTTTTTTCAGGGAAATGTTGGGATTTATTCAGTGCACAGTAAATGCATTGCACTTACTGGGCCAACACAAAGCTTGTTTATATGGTTTATGGCCAGAAATATTCAGTCACAAAACTTTGTGGTTGCCCACTTATTTGCGGAAAGTTTTAGATCCTCCCAGCTATTTCACACACACCTCCCCAATTCAGCCTGGCATAATTGTGTCTTTAAACTTGAGATATCTGATAGAATTTAAAATAAAATTTCTGCTGATCTCAACAGAGTTTGTAGTTACCGGACCATAATGTTTCAGGATAGGTTCACCTTTTTTCTAAGTCGGACTTTAAAATGTTTACTCACATGCCATAGCTAATACAAGACTTCAGCAGTCTAATGTGCTTTCTACACCAAAATTAGTGCATATGGTGGTTTTTGAATGCTTAAAAATAGTCGATTTACCTTTCCACTGCCAGAGGACTGTTTTCATTTGATGTTCCCGTCAGAAAACAGGTTAGCAAACAGTAGAAGCAGCTTGAAGGCTGGTGACTATGTTGGCAGTGATTACTTTTTCATATCTTTTACTCAGTCTGGCCAAACACAATAAAATGATAGATGTCCAAGTGCTGAGATGACAAAGAGTTGTGGTGTTACCAACATAGACTTCCATACAAGCTTGTGCGCTCTCCACGCTTGTTGGTAGTGTGTCCGCGACCGTCGCTGCACCAGAAAATGGGTGAAAATTAGCATTTGTGCCCCAACGTCATGTTATCATGCCGATTGAGCTGGAACCAATAAATGCTCCTGACTGTTGCAGTCATTTGATCCAGGAATGTTACTGTACCCTGTCCCACTTTGAAGACAAAACTAGGATAAGTTAGTGAGTGTCAGGGTTTTCAGTGTAAAGGGGCTTGAGTTAGCAAACTGCGCCACCTTCCAGAATAGTTAAAAACAAAACAAGACAAACTATATTTTTGTGGCAATGCTTTTTGAAGATTTGCCAAATTTCACATCCAATAGCTGATGACACATTTCACTCAAAACCACAAATGTCAACTTTATGGTGGTGCTAAAGGGAAATTAAAAGGGATGACCATTGTTAGTAGGATTCTTCCCTCTGGAAACCATTTAACTACCTGAACAAAAATTTAACGTCAATCCACCAGATAGTTGTTTAGATATTTCTGTTTGAAGTAAATAGAGAGACGACTTTCTGTCATCTTCACAGCTTTGTTGCTAGCATGGCTAAAAATATATGATAATTCCAGTCTTATCCTTTAAGATTGACATTTACACCCAGAATCCCAGAAATGTTTTTATGCCACAGAGCACGGCAAACCCAGAGAAAGAATCTTTCATTCCTCTCATAACAGTCTTTGTTTCTTTATCTACTGTACATCTCGGCGAACATGTCAGGAATATATTCATCAAGCACGCTAAATGCTGTACGGTTTTGTTTAACAGTCTGCAGGTGATTGTAGTATGTGAACAGAAGTGTCTGCATGCTTGACAAGTCACCTGAGAAAATGAGCCTGCACCTGAGGGAGGCACGCCGTGGTAAAACTCTTGTGTGATTTGTCATCGTGGATTTATCTTTGTTGTTCGAGGCATAATAATGAGGTGTCAGTGTGGTTTTAGTCTCTTTAACTTTACTGTTGAACAATGCTGCTCTGAGATTTTAAGGGACGGTCTGTTACATAACCTCTGGTTGCAACAGATAATTTACAGGCCATGTGTGAACATAATTCCAAAAATTCATGTAGTGTCTCCACGTGGTGGACCTGGATCCATCCTCGTTCGGCTGCTCGCTGCAGCTGCAGACACGTTTTTCATATCAGACCTGCATGCTGGCTGCATGCCTGACAGCCTCTCTCCCGTCCTGCTTTCTCCTCTCTCCCCTCTCCACTCTCTTTCTATGTTTCTCCCCTCACTTACTTGTCCCTTCATGCAAAACCTACCTCCTCCTCCTCTCCTTGACTCTGTGATTTTCCCAGAGTGGTACAGTGATCTCTCTTCCCAGTCTGCCCCCACCTCCAAAAAAAAAAAAAAAAAAAAAAAAGGGGGAGGTAGGATAGAGACTATTTGTTATGACATACTCAGCCAACATGTTAGAGACTGTGACTAAAAAACCAAATTGTTGTGAGGATGTCTCGTCTCTGTGCATGTATTCAAATTCCTCCCCTGGTTACTCACAGTGAGATCCAGCTGCAACTGCTGCACAGGAAGTGGTTCCAACAACGGTTTAGTTCCAGACAAGAGAACAGGAACATCCACGTCACACCCACATCATACCACACTTGTGAGTATCCTCAATGATGACATTCATTCCTGCACCTTTATCTCTACCTGATGCCGCTTAGTGCTTGTAAGACAGTCAGTGTGGCACAGACGGTGAAAACAGAAATAACACATAAAGGAAACAGTAAAACATGACTAGATGATGTTATTGATGGACGAAAGACCTTTCCTGACTGATACATATGACTTAGTTTGGTCCTCATAAGTATAAGAAATACACGAACACCCACACCCACACACAACCAACCCACACACCATCCGGCCATGACGCAACTCTCTGAGCAACTATATGTCATCAGTGGGACGTCCTCTGGGATTAGAGTGACCGAGTACAACATGCTGCCTAATGGACCCACTGACAGCAGAGGTGTTAAAAATCATCTGTCTCCTCTGCTACAGCAACAGCACAGCCGGTTAACACAGACTGACCTATATCACAGCAGAGAGGCATTATAGTACTGTTACAGTTAAAGATTTGTCGCTTTGAAAGGCCACATTAGCCTGTTGTGGCTGGTAAATTATAGAAAACTGTCTATGTAATGTAAAGTGTTTCGTTATGTATCAGTGTCAATATTTAGTAATTATTAGGCCTTTCTTTCACTTTGAGCAAAATCTTCTTTGTTTATGCTTCATTACTACTGCTGCTGCTGGAAGACATTAACATAGCTCAGATGCTAATGCTCAGTTAGCCTAGTAGGTGAACATCCTATTCTTACATCCTTTGGTCTAATGTAGCATTTTTCAGCTATAGTCAATCAAATTATAATGTGAACACACAGGACAGTGTAAATTAGTCATTTGTACGACTTGATCTGCAGCCTCATTTTCACAGAGATTTATGGTGAGTTTCAGTTCATTGTTGTTGTCTGTCTGTTAATTTACTCTATTGGTTCACACTCTCGCCCACTCTATAGCGTTGCTTTCAACCACACAAGGCAGTTGTTTTCAACAAAAGCTCTGCACATCCACAGTGTACGCATCGTCTCAGCACCGATTTGGTTAAGACACATTTGTGGGCAAACGGTTAAGGAACACGAAACATCTTAAGAGCCAGATATTCCCCTCAGATGTTGGTAGCAACCAAAACAGAGCTAAAACAGTGATATTACTGTAAACAAACAGAGCTTCCATCCTGCCCAGTTACACACACGTCATGCTTTTTTGTGACTGATTTGATGTGTTTTAATTATTTTTTTTGGCAATTTAACACAGCAGAGAAAAGGTGTTTTATCTTAGTGTTCACATGAAGCACATATGAGACAGATAATGAGAAAAAAGGCAGTAGAAAAAAAATATATATAAAAAAAGGAGAACAGGAGAAAAATGTGCAAATTTAATTAGTAAAATCAGTGGTGGGGATGGTGGTGTCCTGATTTGACTTCCAAAAACCCTGTAAATACGATTCCAAACACTTATTTTGAATTGTTTCAGGTCGAGAGGATAACAATGGTCTCAGTGTTGTAACATTTACACTGTTACAGTAACACTATTGTCTAATGATACGTGAGAGGTTTTTGTTGCTGAATAATGAAGCTCATTAACCATCAATGACTGTGTGTATCCTACCCTGGGTGACTCATACCCTGACAGGTGGTGTACACACATACTTTGCTGTTATTTGATCTGTATGCACACACACACACAGACACACACACACTGTCAAACAAGCAGCTGAGAAATGAGGTCTGTGTGTATGCATATGTGTGAGAAGTGGATATAGTGTGTTTCGGGCGTGGATGAATGAGTCTTAAAACTGGAGGGAAAGAAAGAAAGAAAAATATGAGGCTTGTGTAAAGCTCCTTAATATTTCAGGTTGGTACACGCAGCGAGAAATGAAAGAATAGATGGATGGATGGATGGATGGATGGATGGATGGAGGTCTGCCACTGCAGGACCAGTGACGTCAGCCCTGTAAACTGAGGACATAATCCTCTGTAGGCCTGACCTGCTCCTTCAGTGTACCATCCTGACATCTAGTGTGGTCCACCACTAGATAAACACACCACTGAGGTTTTGCCTCCTCTCAGCACTTGAACCACTCAAAATAAAATGTATAATCCTACCCTTATTTACTTGCCCCACATCTGTGTTTTCTCAGGCTGAGCACGCGCCCAGATAACCTCCATGTTACAGAACGCCTATGAAACACAGGCTGATGACGACACCTTATCATACATAATGGTATAAAAAAGTGGGAAATTAAAACCAGGTCAGAGATAAGGCTTGGAAATACACCTTATCTGTGGCGCATTGATGAAATTACAGCCTGTCTGCCTTTGTTTTCACTCAGACCAACATACTGTATACATTTGAGGTGATTTGTGAGTGGAATATAGGTCAGACTTCATCTGCTCTGCTGATGTTATAAACTGGCTCCAGGCATTATTGATGCTATGGTGGCTGGCTAACGTCATATAAATAACTGCCATTTCACAGTTGAGCAAGCCGTACGCTGTACTACCACGCACCGTTACTGCTTGTTTTTTTTTGGGAACAATAATCGACTGAGGCATTATTGTTGTAAATTCAGGTCTGTTCAGGCTGTGACCTTGAACCCAGCATTGTCAGCACAATTTGTATCTTTTTTTTAAAATGACTTATCGGTACTAAACGAAATGTCTCATTGTTCATCACAGCTTTAAACCACAATTCAACCACATTTATTTATTTATTCGAGGCTTAAACTGTCTCTAGTGTGGTAAATCAGCGTTTTTCTCCCAATGTCATTACGATGTCGTCATTGGTCACGACATGTCTCGTACTACATAATACCGCTCATGGGTTTAGAGAGCGGAGAGAAACTGAAGTCGGAAAACAGATTTAAACTAAGTTTGAAGCTGCCACTTGCTCTGCCAGTACTGAGAGAAAATGTTACGACGAGGCTCTGGATGTTAAAACAAACTCTGGAGCTGCTTTTTCACGTTAATGAAGAGGTCCAAAAGCAAAACAAATTTGGGGCTGCTTTTTGTCGAACACGAGAGACTGGACGCTGAAACATGTTTCTGGCGGGCGCTGGAGGTACGACACACGGTTACTTCACAAGTAAGTAATAATAACCTTGGCTAGCATTACCATGTTCGTTAATTGAGTTTTCAGTTGTTTAGTCGCATGTGTAGGAGCATATGGGTGTGTTTGTTTCAGACTTGAGTTGTGACACCTAACGCTGTATGGATGATGAAACAATGGGCTCTTGATAGTTTGACTAAATTTCTTTTTTGTATTTGTTTTCACTTTACCAACATTTTGGCGCCTTTTTTTTGTCAGTTTGTGTTCCATCCTGGTCATCTCACCACCGGTTTGTGGTTATTTTCTGTAGTCACTTTATATCATGTTTGTACTATTGTTTTATACCTGGGTGTTAGCATTAGCATTCAGGAAGTAGCGTTAGCATTGGTATCATAGCATTAGCCTTATTTCCCATGTTGTCTTTGTATTTTTCTCTTGCTGTTGTCGCTTTGTTTGCGTACAAAGTGTTTGTGTTTCTGTGACTAAAGCGTCCCTGACATGAGTTGTGGAGGGTGGTAACTGTTTAGGAGATGAGCATTGTTTACAACTCCGCTTTGCAGCTCTTCAGTTATTTTGCAGACATTTCACTGCTTCCTTGCTGCCTTTGTGCTCCATCTTGCTCATTTTAAGTCAGTTTGTGGCGGATTATCATGTCGAGGTGATCATTTTGTGAATTGGCTTATGGTGGTATTGCATCGCTTTGGCGCCCTAGCTGGCTGTTTTATTCACTTGCGAGGCCTGAGGATGTACTGTGCGAAGAAGGAAGGGAACTTCAGGTTTAACTTAGGTTTTCAGCCTTATTGACGGTGGTTCACTTTCTTGGGGTAAATCGCTATGGTAACTTATGCTGAACGGCTAACCTGCCCTGGCTATAACTTCAGAGGATCAGGATTTAAACTGCCAACAGCCCAACCACTTTCGCAGGATCCGGACAGGGACAGAGTTTACAATAAAGTGACAAATAATAAAGATCAATAGATATTTTATAGCTCTGTAGAATGTTTTTGTTCCAGTCCTTCCATTTGTCCACAACAGAGCTTCTAAATGTAAACGAGAGCTAATCAGATCAAATGATCGCATACTTAATATTATATCTCATTGATTGAATGCTACACACGGTCACCAGAGTAACCTCTTACTTATAGTATAGCTAATGGATGGATAGATGGACATATTCATAGTAACTCAGAATAAATCACCATCAGACAAAAGGAGCAAAAACGCTTCACCAGTATGTAAAAGTATTTATGTACTTGTTTGCTACAAACCCCCAGCCTAACTTGATAATTGTAAATACCGTTGTTTCTATTGTGGTCATAAGATCGCTACGGTTTTACTAATTGTTATATGTCACTTGGTGACGTCTCTAGAACCTTAAATTACATGCCATCAGCGTGTCTCTATCATAGTAGGTACTTACCATGGCTCTGACTACGCTGTTTTTAACTAACAACCCGCTCTCTTTCACATGAACGCTACCGGAAATCCCAATGACTTATCGAAGCGAACTCAAAATATATCCTAGGTATGCTGAACTTGGGTTTTGTGGTACAGGTAAATTTCAGGTTATCTTAAGTTTTATATGTTGCTGCTTTGTGTTTCAGTGTGGCATCTCACCAGATCAGCTTTAAGGCCTGTTTTTGTCTCCGCTGCTTGTGTAGCTTTTGTAGCAGCCCCGTCTGCACTCATCTATTGATCCCCTGTTGTATATAGTATTGATTAGATCGCTTGTTTGTGGTGACTTGAGACTTAATTGAGCTCAGTTTTGTGTTGAATATAAGCTGAAAACTAGATTTTAACTCTGTGCTCAGCCTCAAGAATAGTCATAGGTAGGCGCTGAGGTTACTGTTAGAAATTATTCTAACAACTATTTTGAAAATCGCTTTTTCTCTGAGATCAATAAAGTCATATCCTAGTGACATATTCTATTTATTCACCTCAAAACTCAAACTGTGATTGTCAAGGTTCTAGTGTTCAGTTTTCAGTGTTGTACTCTTCTACACCGTTCAGGTTTTGAGGTGAACTATTCTTTATTAATGAGGTTATTTATTTTTCACGTGGTTGTACTTTGTGTTTTCCAGGTTTACTGGTTCAGCTGCTGCAAAGCCTGACAAACACCAGCTCTCACTTTACAAACCAAAACAGGTATGTGTCCTAAAGATTTACCCAGTCTGAAAACCGTGTTGATGTTTAATTATTGATGTTAGTGAAGCAGCGCGCATTGTTTAAACTCTGGTACTTGTTTGTCTAGTATTGAATATGATAATAACTGATTACTCGTGTCTGTAAATTGTCAGAAAAGAGCATTAGTTGTACGAGTTTTTAAAACTCAAATAGTTGTCAGTTAATTTTCTGCCTGTGATCAAGTGTATACTAAAATACCACAAGTGAAAAAGCCAATAAGTAGTTCATAACATACATGATTCCTCCAGTGACAATTGATATAGAAAGATAAGAATTTTGGTTAACTTTTCCCAAATATTTGCCATTGTTGTTAAAGATGATGGTTTTTTGTCTTATGACAGTAAACGCCCATTTTCAGAGACACTCTGGTCAAAACTGTTGATGAGGAATAGGACATAGTGTATTGATCATTTTCTTTGTATACTTCTTTTCCTCCAGGTGTCGCCGCTTTGTTCACAATCGCAGTCTTTTGTACAATGAGGAAAGCCCGAGACCAGGACAGAGACCTATAGAATTCACAAACAGTTTACATCAGCTAACCAACACAGAGCACTGATTAAAACTGTTTATGTTCAGTAATTGATCTGAAGTCTGAATTATTTGTCAAAAGACAATCATTTAAAGTTTATTTACATAGTTCATGGATATAAAAAATTTCATAAAGAAAAATGAAGAATTTAAACACCAGCTCTTTCTCTGTCTGTCTTACTGATTAGTACAGTAAATAATAAAAATGTGAAGAACTTATTCAGTTCAATGTCACACTTGAAATTACTTGCTTTATTTTGGCTTCTATCAACTAAATTTAGTTCTTTAGATTGTAAACCGACTGGAAAACAAACATTTCCATTCCCCTGCTGTTAGTGAATATCAGAGCTTGAGAGCTGTTCTGTCAAGGCTGCTTTTGTGTAGAAAGCAAATTAATCCTTGGACTAGTTGTGATTAGTCCAGAAACTAGTTAGTCCACACTCTACCACACTTTCTTTGTAGATTTAGTGTCTTTTACTTCTGACTTTTTAGTTTGAAGTTCAGTACCAGAAATTCTGTGCTTTTTTTATTTTATGTTAAAGTCATATCTTTTATATTAATGTTTGCTGTGTTTTTCCACAGGATTCAAACTTCAACTATTAAAGCACAGAGAAGAGATCGACGTGACGACATTTCCAGAAGGTCAGTGTCAGTTATTCTTTTCAGTCTGACTCTGCAATAAAATGATTTGTACATCAGTTTCAAAATAGAAATTATTTTTATTCCAGACATTTATCTCGCCAGCAAAGATAATGACAGACATTTGACCACATGAAACACTTGTTAGAGTTGGTTTATGAAGAGAGCATTTTCCAAAGAAGAATATGTCTACTAAGCATCTTTGTGTGATCATTTAACTGCTTGTGATATAATTATTAATTAAATAGCTGTATTATAAGCAGTTGAATGTTCTCACGCAATGGATCAAGACGCTTTTAGTCTTTGAATATGTGTCCATGACTATTTGCAGATGGTAGAGAAAAACAGCCACTTTTTGACAACAGGAAACCCATCGTTTTATGTTATAGTAGATAGTAGAGGTTATAAAAGCCACACTTGTTTTCTTTCATCCACTTCAGGTCTTCTAGCTGTTGTTGTCTTCTCCCTCCCAGAGACAAGAACACGTGTTAATCACATTTTTTGACTTATTTTTTATGCCTTATTGTATTATGACATGTGGCTTATGACAAAGCAACTATCTTACAGCCAACACGCATCTTCACAGTTTGTGGGTTAGGTTAGATTTGAAACTTACAACCCTCCCTTCTGCAGGAAGGACATCTCATATCAATACTACTATTGTGTACATTAATTTAATATATATTATCTATTATCAGGCAATTACATCTCATTTTTACTGACAATGTTTTGTATGCAACTCATGGTTTATACATTGTATAAATATTTGTATTATTATACTATTCTGTCTTATTTTGTAGTAATGTATGGCAAAAAGAATTTCCCTTTGGGATTAATACAGTCCATCTTATTCAGTTTTATTTCATTTTAGATGGTTATTTCAAACAGTAATCTGTATATAATTTTACATATTGTTGCACATTACTTTTATATCTTGTCTTGTTTACTCTTATTCATTTATCTATTTTTGTTGCTGCAACACTTGACTTATTTTACTCATAAAATAAATACTTCTGAACACTGAATATTTTGTTGATCTGTTTATTGAATGAATTGTATTGGATGAATACGAATATTTGTAGCCGAGGCTAGGTTACAGTTTTTTTTTTTTTAGCAACTGTAGTTGAGGTTAGAGTTAGGGTACAGCTTGCCTTTCTTTCATAAGTACCTGTTTGCCAATATTCATGACATTTTTATGGTTTTCATACTACTATACTATGACATTTTTTGACCATTTTTCATGCCTTACTATACTATGACATTTTTTGATGGTTTTTGACACCATACTATACTATGACATTTTTTGATGGTTTTTGAAGCCTTACTATACTATGACATTTTTTGACCATTTTTGACATCATACTATACTATGATATTTTTTGATGGTTTCTGACACCATACTATGACATTTTTTGACCATTTTTGACATCATACTATACTATGACATTTTTTGACCATTTTTGACATCATACTATACTATGACATTTTTTGATGGTCTTTGACACCATACTATAACTATGACATTTTTTGATGGTTTTTGACACTTTTTTGATGGATTTTGACACCATACTATACTATGACATTTTTTTTTGACCATTTTTCATGCCTTACTATACTATGACATTTTTGATACACACCATATACTATGACATTTTTTGACCATTTTTGACATCATACTATAACTATGACATTTTTTGATGGTTTTTGACACTTTTTTGATGGGTTTTGACACCATACTATACTATGACATTTTTTGACCATTTTTCATGCCTTACTATACTATGACATTTTTTGATGGTTTTTGACACCATACTATACTATGACATTTTTTGACCATTTTTGACATCATACTATACTATGACATTTTTTGACCATTTTTGACATCATACTATACTATGATATTTTTTGATGGTTTCTGACACCATACTATGACATTTTTTGACCATTTTTGATGCCTTACTATACTATGACATGTTTTTGACCATTTTGACATCATACTATACTATGACATTTTTTGATGGTTTTTGACACCATACTATAACTATGACATTTTTTGATGGTTTTTGACACTTTTTTGATGGTTTTGACGACACCATACTATACTATGACATTTTTTGATGATTTTTGACTTACCATACTATACTATGACATTTTTTGACGGTTTTGACACCATACTATGACATTTTTTGATGGTTTTTTCATGCCTTACTTACTATGACATTTTTGACATCAGCACTATACTATGACATTTTTGACCATTTTGACATCATACTATACTCATATATTTTTGACATCATATCATAATATGACATTTTTTGACCATTTTGACACTCTCCGTACCATACTATGACATTTTTGATGGTTTTTGACACCAGCACTATAACTATGACATTTTTATATTTTATTAATTTTTTGATGGTTTGATAATTCATACTATACTATGACATTTTTTTGACCATTTTTCATACCTTTACTATACTATGGATATTTTTTAATATTGGATGTTCATAATATACTTCATGACATTTTTGACCATTTTTGACATCATCATACGATATGACATTTTTTGACCATTTTTGACATCATACTATACTATGATATTTTTGACGGTTTCGACACCATACTATGACATTTTTTGACCATTTTTTTGATGCCTTACTATACTAAGTGACATAAGCCAATTCATTTTGGCACTACACTATATTGACATTTTTGATGAAGTTTTTGACACCATACTATAACTATGACATTTTGATGGTTTTTACGACTTCGATATTTTTGACACCATACTATACTATGACATTTTTTGACGGTTTTTGACACCATACTATACTATGACATTTTTTGATGGTTTTTGACACTTTTTTGATGGTTTTTGACACCATACTATACTATGACATTTTTTGACCATTTTTCATGCCTTACTATACTATGACATTTTTTGATGGTTTTTTGATACTATACTATACGTACATTACTTTTTATTTTGTTTTGGAAGCCTTACTATACTATGACATTTTTTGACCATTTTTGACATCATACTATACTATGATATTTTTTATTGCTCTGGACAAATTATATTATGACATTTTTTGACCATTTTGACATCATACTATACTATGACATTTTTTTTTTTTTTTGACCATTTTTGACATCATACTATACTATGACATTTTTTGATGGTTTTTGACACCATACTATAACTATGACATTTTTTGATGGTTTTTGACACTTTTTTGATGGGTTTTGACACCATACTATACTATGACATTTTTTGACCATTTTTCATGCCTTACTATACTAGGACATTTTTTGATGGTTTTTGACACCATACTATACTATGACATTTTTTGACCATTTTGACATCATACTATAACCGCGATATTGATGGTTTTTGAGCACTTCTTTTTGATAGTTTTGGACACCATACCATACTATGACATGGACCATTTTTCATGCCTTACTATTAATAAGTGACATTTTTTTGATGGTTTTTGACACCATACCATATCATGACATTTTTTGACCATTTTGACATCATACCGGCATTTCATGACATTTTTGACCATTTTTGACATCATACTATACTATGATATTTTTTGATGGTTTGACACCACACTATGACATTTTTTATCTATTTTTGATGCTCACTATACTATGACATGTTTTGACCATTTTGACATCATATTTACATTTACATTTTTTGATGGTTTTTGACAATCTTTTCATACTATAACCATGACATTTTTTGATGGTTTTTGACACTTTTTTGATGGTTTTTGACACCATACTATACTATGACATTTTTTGATGGTTTTTGACACCATACTATACTATGACATTTTTTGATGGTTTTTGACACCATACTATACTATGACATTTTTTGATGGTTTTTCATGCCTTACTATACTATGACATTTTTGACATCATACTATACTATGACATTTTTTGACCATTTTTGACATCATACTATACTATGACATTTTTGACATCATACTATACTATGACATTTTTTGACCATTTTTGACATCATACTATACTATGACATTTTTTGATGGTTTTTGACACCACTCATAACTATGACATTTTTTGATGGTTTTTGACACTTTTTTGATGGGTTTGACTTCATACTATACTATGACATTTTTTGACCATTTTTCATGCCTTACTATACTATGACATTTTTTTGATGGTTTTTGACACCATACTATACTATGACATTTTTTGACCATTTTTGACATCATACTATACTATGACATTTTTTGACCATTTTTGACATCATACTATACTATGATATTTTTTGATGGTTTCTGACAATACACTATGACATTTTTTGACCATTTTTGATGCCTCACTATACTATGACATGTTTTGACCATTTTTGACATCATACTATACTATGACATTTTTTGATGGTTTTTGACACCATACTATAACTATGACATTTTTTGATGGTTTTTGACACTTTTTTGATGGTTTTTGACACCATACTATACTATGACATTTTTTGATGGTTTTTGACACCATACTATACTATGACATTTTTTGAGTTTTTTGAGCACCATACTATACTATGACATTTTTTTTGATGGTTTTTCATGCCTTACTATACTGGCGACATATTTTTGACATCATACCATACTGGCGACATTTTTGACCATTTTGACATCATACTATACTATGATATTTTTTTGATGGTTTCTGGCGACCATACTATGACATTTTTGATGGTTTTTCATGCCTTACTATGCTCAAGGACATTTTTTGATGTATTGACACTTTTTGATGGTTTTTGATACCATACTACTATGACATTTTTGACCATTTTTCATGCCTTACTATAATACTAAGGACATTTTTATTTGTTTTGACAAATTATACTATACTATGACATTTTTTGATGGTTTTTGTGCCTTACTATACTAAGGACATTTTTGATGGTTTTTGAAGCCTTACTATACTATGACATTTTTTGATGGTTTTTCATGCCTTACTATACTATGACATTTTTGACATCATACTATACTATGACATTTTTTGACCATTTTTGACATCATACTATACTATGACATTTTTTGATGGTTTTTGACACCATACTATAACTAAGGACATTTTTTGATGGTTTTAATTTTTTTGATGGGTTTTGACACCATACTATACTATGACATTTTTTGACCATTTTTCATGCCTTACTATACTATGACATTTTTTGATGGTTTTTGAAGCCTTACTATAACATTTTTTGATGGTTTTTGACACCATACTATACTATGACATTTTTTGACCATTTTTGACATCATACTATACTATCACATTTTTTGGTGGTTATGCCTTACTATACTATGACATTTTTTGACATCATACTATACTAATATGACATTTTTTGGACCATTTTTCATGCCTTACTATACTATGACATTTTTGATGGTTTTGACACTTTTTTTTGATGGTTTTTGACACCATACTATATTATGACATTTTTGACCATTTTTCATGCCTTACTATACTATGACATTTTTTGATGGTTTTTGACACCATACTATACTATGACATTTTTTGATGGTTTTTGAAGCCTCACTATACTATGACATTTTTTGACCATTTTTGACATCATACTATACTATGACATTTTTTGGTGGTTTTTCATGCCTTACTATACTATGACATTTTTTGATGGTTTTTGACACCATACTATACTATGACATTTTTTGATGGTTTTTCATGCCTTACTATACTATGACATTTTTGACATCATACTATACTATGACATTTTTTGACCATTTTTGACATCATACTATACTATGATATTTTTTGATGGTTTCTGACACCATACTATGACATTTTTTGATGGTTTTTGACACTTTTTTGATGGTTTTTGACACCATACTATACTATGACATTTTTTGACCATTTTTCATGCCTTACTATACTATGACATTTTGATGGTTTTTGACACCACACTATACTATGACATTTTTGATGGTTTTGAAGCCTTACTACTATGACATTTTGATTTAGTTTTGTGTTCAATATACTAAGACATTTTTTTGATGCATTTTTCATGCCTTACTATACTATGACATTTTTGACATCATACTATACTATGACATTTTTTGACCATTTTTGACATCATACTATACTATGACATTTTTTGATGGTTTTTGACACCATACTATAACTATGACATTTTTTGATGGTTTTGACACTTTTTGATGGTTTTGACACTCATAATTATATACTATGACATTTTTTAATTCATTTTTCATGCCTTAATACTATGACATTTTTTGATGGTTTTTTGAAGCCTTATTTATAACATTTTTGATGGTTTTGACACCATACTATACTATGACATTTTTTGACCATTTTTGACATCATTACTATACTATGACATTTTTTGGTGGTTTTTCATGCCTTACTATACTATGACATTTTTGACATCATACTATACTATGACATTTTTTGACCATTTTTGACATCATACTATACTATGACATTTTTTGATGGTTTTTGACACTTTTTTGATGGTTTTTGACACCATACTATACTATGACATTTTTCGACTATGTTTGATGCCTTACTATACTATGACATTTTTTGATGGTTTTTGAAGCCTTACTATACTATGACATTTTTTGGTGGTTTTTGACACTTTTTTGATGGTTTTTGACAACTATACTATACTAAGACATTTTTTGACCATTTTTCATGCCTTACTATACTATAGACATTTTTTTGGTGGTTTTTCATGCCTATTTATACTATGACATTTTTTGACACTATACTATACTATGACATTTTTGACCATTTTTGACACTTCACTATACTATGATATTTTTTGATGGTTTTTACACCATACTATACTATGACATTTTTTGACCATTTTTCATGCCTTACTATACTATGACATTTTTTTTGACATCATACCATATCATGACATTTTTTGATGGTTTTTGACACCATACTATACTATGACATTTTTTGACCATTTTTCATGCCTTACTATACTATGACATTTTTTGACCATTTTTGACATCATACTATACTATGACATTTTTTCGACATCATACTATACTATGACATTTTTTGATGGTTTTTGACACTATACTACATATTTTTTTGATGGTTTTGACACCATACTATACTATGATATTTTTTATTTTGTTTTGACTATACTATACTATGACATTTTTTGTGGTTTTGACACTTTTTACCATTTTTCATGCCTTACTATACTATGACATTTTTCGAATTACTCTTGACACATCATACTATACTATGATATTTTGATGAAGCTGACACCATACTATACTATGACATTTTTGATGGTTTTTGACACCTTACTATACTATGACATTTTTTGACAAATTTTGACAACATTCTGTACTATGACATTTTTTGACCATTTTTCACACTTTACTATGACATCTTTTGATGGTTTTTTTACGCCTTACTATAGTATGACCTTTTTAATTACTGTTTGCCACCATACTATAACATTTTGATTTTCTGCCACTGTTGCCCAATGCTGCTCATGTTGCAAATGTTGGCTCTTGTTGTTAAATAATATAAGTGTACGGCCTAGACACCTTTTCTTGACAGTTTTTGATGCCTTGCTACTGTGATTTATTTCATACCATTTCTTATATTGCCAAATACTTTTATATTATTTCTATTAATACAGACTAATCACATATTACTTTTATATAGCAGATTACTTCTATTATAATACTTACTGACTACTGAACATAAAACAGCTTAATGTCAGTGCTCCAGTTGGACAGTGGATGTGGTAAAGTTGCTTCTGTGAATTCACTCTGAAGGCCTCTGTCCTGGTCTCAAAGAATTTCCTCACTGCACGACAGCCTTCTGTGATCGCGACCACGCCTCTGTGATCGCGGACAATGTCTCTGAGATTATGGACAAAGTCTCTGTGATCACGGACAATGTCTTTGTGATTGTGGATTTATGTTTGAGATCATAGACGTGTCTGTTATCATCGACAATGTCTCCATGACGGCAGTGCCATCAAATCGGTGACCCCTGCCTCACCGATTCATCGCAAGGTCTCTACGGCCATGGGACAACAAGGTTCTTGATCATGGACAACGTCTCTCCATCTTTGACAAGGTCTCTGCAATCATGGATAATATCTTGATCGTGGACGATGTCTCTATCTTCAATAATGTCTCCGATCATACCATGTCTCATGCGATCAGAGATTTATGGCCCTTGTGATCGTGGACAACGTCAGTGATGAAGGGTAATTCCGAGGAAATCAGAGAAACACATGTTGAAAAATGATCAAACAATACTACTTATTCCTCATCAACAGTTTAACCATGAAAACACAAATAAATATTCAACATTACAGCTAAACCCGAACATTTAACATTTTCTGACCATTTCTGACTCCTTACTATACTATGACATTTTTTGATGGTTTTGATGCCTTACTATAGTATGACCTTTTTTAATTTCTGTTTATGACACCATACTATATAACATTTTTTGATTTTCTTGCCACTGTTGCCTAATGCTGCTCATGCTGGTAAATGTTGGCTCTCTTGTTGTTAAATAATATAAGTGTACAGCCTAGACACCTTTTCTTGACAGTTTTTGATGTCTTGCTACTATGATTTATTTCATACTATTTCTTATATTGCTCATTACTATTATATTATTTCATTAATACAGACTTAATTATACATTACTTTTTATATAGCAGATTACTTCTATTATAATACTTAATACCACTGAACACAACAGTTGATGTCAGGGCCTGTGTTGACGTTGATGTAAAGTTGTTTGTGAATTACCTTGAAGGCCTGGGCCCTGGTCTCAAAGAATCTCCCTCACTGCACGAGCAACTCTGCCATCATGATCACGCCTCCTGTGATCGCGGACAATGTCTTCTGAGATTATGGCCAAAGTCTCTGTGATCATGGACACGTCTTTTGTGATTGTGACGAGTGTCTTTGAGGATCATAGACGGAAATCTTCAGGATCATCGATAATGTCTCCATGATCGCTGGCAGTGCCATCAAATCGGTGACCCCTGTCTCCGCCCGATTCTATCGCAGAAGGTCTCTACGAAGCATGGGACATCGTCTGATCATGGACAACGCCTCTCATCTTTGGACAAGGTCTCTGTAATCATGGACACAGTCTTGATCGTGGATCGATGTCTCCTCATCTCAACAATGTCTCTCTCTCCTATCATGGGATCATATCCCTATGAATGAGATCGCGTTCGTGATCATGGGACAAGTGGATGAAGTGGTGGCACCTGGAGGAAATCAAAGAGAAACATACAAAGGAAAAAACATCAAATAATACCATTGTATTCTCATCAACAGTTTAATCCATGAAACACAAATAAATATTCAAATATTGTGCTTAAACCCTAACATTTAACATTCTTTCTGACCATTTCATCTCTTACCATACTATTAGACATCTTTTGATGGTTTTTTTATCACTACTATAGTAGACCTTTTTTTTAAATTACTGTTTATGACACCATACTATAACATTTTTTGATTTTTCTTGCCACTGTTGCTCAATGCTCATGCTGGTAGCGTTATTCTCTTGTTGTTAAATAATATAAGTAACGGCTTAGACACCTTTTCGACAGTTTTTGTTTTGCTACTGTGATTTATTTCATACCATTTATATTGCTAATTACTATTATATTATTTCTATTAATACAGACTAATTATACATTACTTTATATAGCAGATTACTTATTATAATACTTACTTGACTACTGAAATATGTAAAATGGTTTAATGTCATCAGGGCTCTAAAAAGGGACAGTTGATGTGTTGTTTGTGACCACCTGAAGGCCTCTGTCCTGGTCTCAAAGAATTTCCTCACCGCACGATAGCTCTCTCTCATGCATCATGACCACGCCTTCTGTGATCGCGGACAATGTCTCTGATTATGGACAAAGTCTCTGTGATCATGGACAATGTCTTTGTGATTGTGGACTTATGTCTCTGAGATCAGATGTTCCTGTGATCATCGGCAATGTTCCATGATCGCTGGCAGTGCCATCACAATCGGTGACCCCGTCACGCCGATTCTATCGCAAGGTCTCTCTACGGGCATGGGACAATGCCTGATCATGGACAACGCCTCTTCATCTTTGACAGGTCTCTCATATCATGGACAGTCTTGATCAGGACGATGTCTCCCTCATCCTCAACAATGTTCCTCCGATCATGGACCATGTTCCCGCGATCAGAGACGATGTCGTGGACAAAGTGGTGATGCCTGGAGGAAATCAAAGAGAAATATTGTGTTGAAAATGATCAATACACTACTACCTATTCCTCAGCAACAGTTTAACCATGAAAACACAAATAAATATTCAACATTACAGCTAAACCCAAACATTTAACATTTTTTGACCATTTTTGAAGCCTTACGAGACTATGACATTTTTTGACCATTTCTGACACCTTACTATACTATGACATTTTTTGACACCTTACTATACTATGATTTTTTTTGTTACTGTTTTTGACGACATATTATGATATTTTTTGATTTTCTTGCCATTACTTTTACTTTTTACTTTACTTTAATACATTATTTTCATATAGCAGATTACTTACTGTTTGTGAATTACGTGGAGGCCTCTGTCCTGGTCTCAAAGAACTTCTTCATTGTACGATAGCTCTCTGTGATCGTGGACTAGATCCCTGTGAACGCGGACAATGTCTCCGAGATTATGGACAAAGTCTCTGGACGGTGTCTCTGTGACCATTGACAATGTCCCCATGATCGCGGGCAATGCCATCAAATCGGTGACCCCAGTGTCCGCAGATTCTTGCGTAGGTCTCTACGAAGTGGTGACACCTGGAGGAAATCAAAGAGAAACATACAAAGGAAAATTATCAGTACACTACTACCTATTCCTCATCAACAGTTTAACTATGAAAACACAGAAGTATTCAACATTACAGCTGAACCAGAACATTTAACAAACATTAGAGGGCTGTTTCAGAAAATGAACAGTTGACTGTCATCATCTCCTGAAGAACCAACAACAATGAATATTTGGGAAAAAGTTAAATGATTATTAATTGTGTGTCTATCAACTAATCAGTGAAGCAATCATGTATGTTATTGTGAACTGCACAGCAATAAAAAACAGTTAAGTGTTGGTCAGTTAAGTGCATTTTTGTTTTCGTTTAATGAATAACAACTAAATTTACAAAGGTCTTAACAACAGCTTATGTGAAAACTTTTAAGTAAGTATGTATAGAACTGGTCATTATAAACTGCGGGGGATGTGTAGCTGAAACCATCCCTGAGCTCTGTATCATGCTTTAAGAAAAATTTGGTCAGTTTGCACAGTATTGAGTAGTACTTTGATTATTGTCTGCACTTAAAAATAAGGCTAAGATAACATATAGATAAATGACTAAGAAAATGTAGTTTTTATTTTTGTTATTTATACTGCTTATATTTTTTGTGTTCTATTAGAGGAAAGGAGTTCAGTTAGAAGACATTTCAACATGCACCTGCATTATTTTGCTTTTTGTGACTTTGAGTCAAATAAAAGAATCTTCCCAGTTACATCATTGACGTTTTCTTAAAAAGTATTAAAATCTTGTCTCGTTCTCGTGAACCCAATATCATGTATCATCCCATCTCTGAGCTGAGTATATCATCACACCCCTAATATATATTAATCATCATAGCTGAACCAGAATGTTCTCCCAACATTAAAGGAGTGTTTCAGAAAACGAGCTGCTTACTGTCACATATGAAAAGAAAAGGCATCACATCCTTAAGAACCAACAACAAAGTAATTAAAATGTTTGAGGCTCAAACCTTTGGAGGGGCACAAAGTTAAAATTTAGTTTTCATGCTTGAATATAACATAATTGAGCTCAATCAAGTATTAAGACACCACAAACAAATTTCTCATCACTAATGAAACTGTGGGTCAGTAGGTAGCTATGGACAGATTACTACCACAAATCTACAAAGACAAACAAAAACGACTGGCAAAACAAAACAAAACAAAACACATTGAGATGCTTAACTGCCACACTGAAACGAAAAATGACCCCAGAGAATAGTAACATGATCGGAATGGACACAGAACTACAGAGACGCAGTAAGAACGACCACAAAGAGTCAAAGAAGCGGGCCATAGTAGCCAAGTAAAGACGCAAAATGATCTCAACGACATGGTAATCAGACAAACACAAAGATAAATTAACCCACGCAAATAAAAACGACGACAAAAAGGAAAATGCATTAAACGATAAGACTTATGCTAACGCTGACATCCAGGGGTAAAGCAGCCAGAAACAGACGCAATGTAATACGAAATGATCCCAAATAGACACAAGACAACGACACGATAGACCACTATAAACCAAGTTAAAATGACCAAAATGGAACACAAAGTTACAAAGAGATGCAAAATGTCGGTAAAGTGACCGTAAACAAGTACAACTGGGATTTAAACAGACTATCAGGAGCTCGTGGAGTTTTCACCCGTTCACATGGTGGGTCCTCAACTCATGTCAGCCACGCTAGCTAGTTAGCTCCTTAGCCTTACCTTCGCGCCGCAGGTGTGTTCAGAGTCCAGCCTCACTCGTGTTCCACCAAAAAGCAGCTCCAAAGCTTGATTTAGTATCCAAGCATCTTCGGTAATTAAGTTTTCTCACAGTACTGACAAACCGCGGCGCCATTTTAAACGGTTTTAAACGTTGGTTTCTCTGCCTCTCTGCGCTCCTCCAAACGAGTCATGACCGATGACGACAGACGACGCAGCCAATGACAGCACACGCAAGCCAACAACGGCAGAAAAAAACGCCAATTGGCCAGCTGGTTCTGTTCCGCCTAGCAACCGCCTCTGATTGGTCTTATAATACATCCACGGGGAAGGAAGGGTACCGATAAGGTCTGGGTCTTGGACGTATTATAAGAACTGGATAAGGTGCCGTCGCTTATCCTTGCAGCATTTTTTCCAGTGGCCACTCGCGGCACTGCAACGGATAATCCCCTGTGGCCCAAAAAAATCTGCTTCATCCAGACTGTGAGGGCAGATTTGACTGACTGGCAACATAAACAAACAAACACACAACTGTCACAATTGTTTATATATATATATACATTGCATTTTAATTCAAATGTTATTTAATTTGTACTGGTGCTGGATTAGTACCTTTAAGTTGCTGTCTACACAGACTACAGTTTTCCTGTAATGTCAGCCACTGTCCATTGTCCTGCATATGCCCAGCCTGACAACATTTGCATGTTTTACAGTTTTACTGACACTAATTTGTTTGTGCACACTGTTTATGTTATTTCAAAGAAGCCAGCAGCCTTTTCCACAGACATCACTGTACAAGAGTCAGTGTCAGAAGCCAACACCAGCCAGATGTCATTCGAATGAGTCTTTAGCCACAATGCTTTAGATTTGGTTATTTTTTAGGATTGTTTTGAGAGAAGACAGATTTATGATGTTTAAACTTGTTCAAAAAGGACTTCAACCTGGATTTAGATTCTTGTTTTGATCTCCTGGTTTTACATCCCTTCAGTTTGAGGATTAATTAGTTTAAACTGATTCAAAAACACCTTAATTCAATTCTCTGAACCAGGATGGAGAATCCAGACCAGGACGTGGTACTCCTTCAGTCGTTCACAAGGAGACAAACCGCAACTTCGTACACATGCGACAGTTCAGAGCCACAACAGGAGCAGCATGATGAGTCTGAACCTGAATTCAACCAGGAGGCACCACAGCAGAAGAAAGACGCTACGCCGCTCACACTCATCAAGTTCCGTATACAACAGCTTCAAAACAGGCGTTTCCTCCTGCTGAGGATGCAGCACTTCAAAAAGAGGGCAGAGAATGATAGTGGTGAGACCACAGAGGAAAGTGAGTCAGCCCCTTAATTTGATGTTTAAAAAAATAATATGTCAGTCCAGTCAAACAGGCCTGTGACCTGTGATTGTTGTCACAGATTGAATGTATATCATTAATGAGGAGTTCAAATTTTTAAGGTGAAGGTCTTCTCTATCCTGTTAACCATTGGTGACTGACAGCTGATCACTGCAACATTACTTTGATCTTTTTGTGTGTTGCTATTTACCCCCCCCCAAAAAAAACACACACACACACATTTTCATTAATTTTCCAAGAGTCTCATTGTATTAAACTCAACCTGAAATTTAAGGCCTCAAACACATCATCAAGTAATATGCTAGTTAAGCTAACAAAATGTAGTGTAAAAAGAAATAAAAAGCTTTTGTACCTTTCCTGTAGCTTCCAATTAGTTGGTAATAAAACAAAAAACTTTTTTTTCGATGTCATTGAATTGATTAAATGAATTAGTAACTTTAGCCAGCAAGCTAACATGAACAAAGTGTGATAGCTAGGTTGTTCAAAAAAAGCATATATTTTTTCCCTTTAACAACATTCAACTGATAAAAACAAGGCTAGCTAACGTAGCGTAACGTACAATCATTAAAATAAAATGAATGTTGGAGAAAGTAAATCCTTAGCTTTATATTTCTTTTTTACTCCATCTTTTAAATTAAGCAATGTTACTTATTGACGTATTTTGTCATATTACTGACCACTACTAATTAAAAACAGCTGGTGGGTGCAGTGGCTTTGTAACTTTGTAAATGTCCTCTTCCTGTCTCCAGTGACCTGTGAGGACAGCGATGACATGTGTGAGCTGGAGGCCATCCAGAAGGAGCTGGAGGAGCTGCTGGTGAAAAAGGAGGAGCTGGAGAACAAGGGGATGAGCGCCAACCTCAGGGCCAACGGAGGTACATTTCCACTACAGGCATTTTCATCATTCTTTTCACTTAAGAGTTTAAAATTCTCTCTGACTTTTTAACATCAGGGTATTGTTTAATGCATTTATACTGTAACACTGAAGAACACGTTTGACTTGTTTATGTTTTAAATCAGGTCAAGAGGATGCACAACCCACTTTTTATAAATCTGAGACACCCCTTGGGGGGATCTACACGCTGCCACCTCCTCAGCAGACACAGGAGGACGTCACACCAGAGCAGAGTGTAAAAACTACACCAGCAGCAGAGACACCAACAGACATGATCACTCCAGGTGGGTTACTCCAACTCACTCACACAGGACTCACGTATAACATATAAATGTATCCTACCCTATTTTAGGCCAGTAACTGTGTCCTCTGTCTCTCTTATGGGCAAGTGGACAGTCTGGGTCCGATGCCAGTCACCACTCGGTGTCCACACTGTCAGGAGGTCATCGTCACAGAAACCTACAGAAAAGTGGGCGAGTCAATGTTCCTGCTCTGTTGCTTGTGCTCCATGATGGGGTACGTCTTCAGAATTTTTTACCTTGGCTAGACTGTTGTGTTAAAACTAGTCTTAAAGGACTAGTTCACCATTTTGCATTTCTGCTTTAGGTGTAGCTACAAGCAGGAAATTGTTAGCTTAGCTTAGCTTAGCATAAAGACTGGAAACAGAGGGAGACACTCAAGTGTGATATAATGTTATTAGAAGGTATTAGTATGCAATTTTGTTATTGTATTATATATTATTATTTGTTATTATAAAGTATTAGTATGCAATTTTGTCATCCTTGCATAGAGCCAGGCTAGTTGTTTCCACAAGCTTCCAGTGTTTATGCTAAGGTAAGCTAAGCTAACCCTCTGTAGCTTCATATTTCTCTCACAGATATGAGAATGGTATCAATCTTCTCATTGCACTCTGACAGTCAAAGTAGTGGAGTGTAGTAGAGAACTCATTAACACTGCTGTTGTAAAGATTAACATTTGACCTTGAACATCATGTGACACATTTTTGTTCTCTTCCTGACAGGTGTGTCGCAGGATGCTGTTTGTTCCCCTTCTTTATAGAGCGATTGAAAAGCGTCCACCACGACTGCCCCCACTGTAAGGCACACATATACACCTACCAGCCATTCTGACATGGAGGTTTCTATATTTTTTTTTGTAAATTCCTCAGCACTACATTAAGGAAACTCCACAAGCATTTGAACATTTTGCTTTTCTTTTTTGACTCTGCAAACTGATGTTGGAAATGTGCCTGGAGTCGACGCTGGTACAAGTTGCACAAAGGCTCAGAGACCTTTAGTCAAACATTGTGTTATTTGACTGTCTTGGTTCTGTGATGGTGTCAGATTGTCTAGAGGAATATCTGCATAACATGGAATTAATTAAAGCTCCCAGTGACGCAGATGCAAATACAGCCATTCAAAACAGCACTCATTTTTATGAGCGCAGAGCCAGTCAATGTGTCAAATACTGGTTGCTTGCTTAAAGCCACCACACAGACGGATCCCTAAAACTGAAAAAGGATTAGTGACTTTTTGCAGTTGATGCAAAGAAACAGCTTTGTGGTTTGTCAACAATGTGATGGCCTCTGTGACCAGTTTCCTTGGTATTAGGAAAATATATTCGTGAAGATCCATTATCTTAGGGGAAAATGGAAATGTTTTGCTGAACATATGCAAACAGTCTAACAAAGATCTGTTTTCATACACTGACTAATGCAACACAATTCAAATGTAGTGGTTTTCTTCATTCTTCTATTTCTGTTCTGGCACCAGTTCTTTCAAACGCAACAAAACTATTGTTTATATTGTTCTTAATAATATATAATAACATATACATCTGTATTTTTTTCCTTAAATGTGAATTATTCTGTAATTAACATCTACAGTGGTGTTCACAGTACACCAAATTTTATTGACACATAAAGGCATACAGTACTTATATACATCTTTTTGAGTATTTACAAAATAGAGAGCCCATGGATGTTACACATGTATAAAAATATGCATTACATCTATATAAATATATACACAATGTGCAAAACATATGGCATTACAAACAACAAGAGGCATGGCATGGGTGGTGGAGATAAAGAGGAGACTCAGCTACAATGGAGAATGTAAATCAACTGATGAGGGTGGGTGCCTCTTTCTCTAATGTCCCCAAAATACATCTACCATAATGAAACGTCTTTTGCAGAGCTTCTGTTCTCAAGTTCAGCTTCTCCACCCGAAAAAAAAAAAAAAGCACAACGTTCACGTGATGATACAGGTGAATGAGGACGAGCAGGAGAGCTGGAGTCAATATGTGGAAGCCTGACTGACGGTGCTTCCACAAACCTCTAACATAAGAGGGTTATTCAAACAAACCCTCGCTTAACCACTCAGATATGAAGTGCTTTTGAACTAATGTATTACTCTTTATGCAGTAAAGGCTGTTACATTAATAAAATCAAGGCAGGATTTGACATATAGTACAGTATATCAAGGGAGAGCAGCCATTATTGCTTTTCGCTGTCCCTGTCTGGCCAGTCAGAGACCTGGATGGCCAATGGTTAAAGTGATGTCACATCATTGAGTGTAAAACATGTAGATTTACTGCACCCAAGAGGTTTGTGTATGTCTGATATGAAAAACAATATGTAAAACAGAACCAAAAAAACTCTGCAAACCAAAAATATACACATGAAATATTTGTTTACAGATTTTTACACAAGCATGAAAACAAGATTAAATGTTTTTTTCCTTATATTTTTCACTCTAAAAAAATTAACAAAACATGATAATATGTTCCACTGCCTTTTTGGCAACAAAATATCAAATATCTAATTGATAACCTTAAAGCTGACAGACTGAAGAAAAAAAACAAACAATAAACTCCTCATCTCCTCTACGATACACATAAGTCAACTACTGACGTCTACTGTTGATCCTATGTAGGATTTAACACTCGCAGCAATGTGAGGAAAAACAGAAATATAACTAGACCTGTGAGCAGGTACAGCGGGGACATAAAACAAAGCCCAGAAGCAGGTCTGTGCAGTATTTGGCGCCAACTCGTTCAGGAGGTCGAACGTACTGGATTTGGGCACATCCAAGTGTCTTGACCTGATCTGATGATAAACATGTTCAATGCAGCATCACACTTCATTGACAAGACAGTGTTGATGTAAAGGGCTCTCAGTCGTTTTGCTCAGGGCCTCCACATTATTGCTGATGTTAACAGCAAATCTGTATTATACAAGCAGAAAATACATTTCTTTAAAATGCAGAAAGAGGACAAAAAAAACCCAAAAAACAAAAAAACAAAAAACAAAAACAGCTCAGTTTACTTTTTCTTCTGCTAGAAATGAACCTGAACTAACAGCCTCTGAAAATGTGCCGGCATGCCACAACTGGAGAGCCCTCTAGTGCCCATGGATGTAATAACACAAGAAAGTGGTTAAAATGTAAATGTCATTTCACTGAGCGAATGATTTAAAAAAGCAATCTTATTACAAAGTGCCATACAGTATTACTGTATCAATCCCAACATTATATTCAGACTGAGCTATTCAGTCAGTAACTCAATATTTCAGTTTGAAAAGAAACAGTGAGTGGGATATGATGCAATCCATTAAAAATAAACTGAGAATTTATGATGACTTTAAAAGGAGCTAAGCCCTCTTCGCTGACACCCGGCTGTGTTATGCACCTCAAAGGTGTGTGTGCGTTTTTGACTGCATTACACCGACTGAACACCAAAAACAGTACAACAGTCATTAGAAGCCTTTTGAAGAGTAAAGTTAGGAATATAGAGACTGGAAAACGCTTTGATTTTATAGACGACGGCTGTTAAAAGCGCTCGAAACAGCCCGAGATTAAAACGTGAATACAATCATGCACACAGAGACGAACCGAGAAGAACATGCAGGAGACGGGAGGACGAGTCCACACACAGGTAAATCAACATGCTTGCTTGCCCCACGTGGTCAGGAAATGAACTTTGTCTACAGGCCACAGCAGCTGATGCATCACAAATTAGACTGTTTCACCAGCCAGATGTTACTTTAGAATATTGATTCCTCCAAATGATGGTTGGTCTCTTGATAAACAGGCTGGTAAAGCACACTAACTTATCAGCTACAGGCAATTTTAACTGGCACGTTTGTTGGCTAGTGTTGCAGTAATTTCCCACCCCGACGCACACACACACACACAGACACACACATACACACAGAGACAAAGTGCAGGGATACTGTAGGACAGCTAGATATAAAGCTCATCTTCTCCAAAGACATCTTTCTTGATATAGAACACACAGCTCACACCTATTATGAATGTGTGTCTTGCTATTATAAACTGTTATTTGTTCCCTTTCTACTGTTTAATGTCAGTTTACTATCAGAGAAAAAAAAAGCTGCCAACTTTGTAAGTCCTATTTTTTTTATCTTTTCAAAAGTACATTCAAAATAAGAGACTTGGACAACAACTGTAGGAGCGATTGGCCACGTGATCGCCACGCTGATCACACTCGCATCCATCACTTTGTGTTAACGATCGCCTTGGATATGCAAAGTTCACATTTCCTTATTTTGAGGTGAATGAGGCCGTCTTTAGATCTCTCCGCCTCTTTTAGTGCATAGCTCTCACATAGATGGAGGAGCTTCCTCCTCTCGTCGTCTCAACTGGAGTCCAGTCTTTGTTCTTTAGAGTCATTGGTTCATCAGCTTGACCGGGGAGGGGGTGTGGGGGTGTGGGGGTCGCAATAGGTCAGAAGAAAACAGTCACATCTGATGCAACATATCAGATCAGTCATCAAACACGTCATCTACAGTATGTGGTAGACCGGACCAGTGTGAATGGAGGCCTGACCTCCTCTCAGCTGGGTAGTTTTAAAACTTGGCTTGGTGACTGACTGAGCACGTCTGGCTTCGAATCATAAAGGGAACAGGTGGGTTTGATATTCCAGCTCCTCAGACAGAAACTTCTCAGACTGGATCAGTCTCAGTTCTCCCAGGGTGAAATGGTCAGGAGCAGAGGCTTCACTGTCCCAGGACAAAACTGAGACAGATCTCTAGGGAGAATCCTATCTGCTCTCAGTGTTTTCATCACAACTAGATCTGTCAATTAGAGAGACTCTGTTATAAAAACTGTAACTACCAGCTTTTATAACCTGGTATGGCACAGTATGCGTCAGTGGAGCAAAGGCCCTCAGATTTAGAGATTTTCCTTTTACACATTTAGTTACTGTGCTTACACGGTAAAATAGACGCAGCATTCACTGATCGCCAACCAGACAAACTTCCAGTAGAAAGAACTGGGCCGGTCTCAGCCATCAGTTCTCTACTCAGGCCCTCTCACCGAGAGAAAGTCGAGTTGTGTTAGTGTGGTTTTAACAGTATTTACACACTGTCTGTGCTAACAGTCTTCATTTGGCTCTGTCTCCTCTATCATAAAAATCATGACATCAGACACTGGAAAAAGTCTACTCTTTAAAATCCCTTTATCACAATCACCTTAGTGCTGACATTTTCAGGCCTTCTTTTAAAGCTGTGCAAACTCCTGCTTGTAGTTCAGCTCAATCAGTGCACTGCCTATACAGCGTCTCTTACTGTAGTATAGTGGGAATATTACAGATGGTATGGATGAACGGTTAAAGAGTGATATGGCACAGAAATGCCATGTTTCTCCTCCTTTTCCTTATTTAAAATGTTTAAACTCAACCTCTTTTGTGACTGTGAATCCCTTTCTTTTTCTCTTCATCCATCCATCTTTCACTCCCCCTGGCTCAGCTGCTCAGCCGACTCTCCTCCGTCTTCCTCATCCAGTCCTCCGTCAGTCCCAGTGCAGCTGCAGGTCGTGTGTATCCAGGAAGTCCGTTGGGATCCCCAGCGGCGTGAGCACCCCGGCAGGACCCGGGGGCATGGTGAGGTCCAGCCACTCCATGTTGTCCAGTGCTGGATCGGACAGGCCCATGTTGAGCGAGGAAGGGGGTGAGGAGGAGTCGCAGAAGGACAAGTCTGAGGTGTCCATGGGTGAGTAGGGCTGCTGGTCCATCAGCTGGGCCTGCAGCTCCTCCATCAGGCCCTGCGTGCGCGGGTCTGAGACTGGCGACGTTTCGGCCAGCGTCCCCTCCAGGAAGGCCTCCAGCTGATTGTCTGTGGCCAGAGAGGAGAGGCTGTGCAGGCTGGGGTCCACAGCCGGGCTCAGGGTGGGCGGAGGGGCCAAATGGATCTGTGGAGGCGGTCGGGAGAGGGCGGTGCTGACAGGCAGGGTGGTGATACTGGCTGTGACTGGGAGGGTCTTATTGAGACACACTGGGGGGTCCTGCTGGATAAATGGTGTGATTTCTGGAAGAGGGTACAGGGAATGAAAACAGCGATTAGAATTACTGTTCAACCAATGGGACTTTTTGTGAATTAAATTCTAAAAGTTTGTGGGAAACTAAAACTCAGTAACGTTTTTCACTGTTGGCAGCTCCTGAACCACTTCACTGACACCACAACTCTCATGAACTGATTAAACTGGATGCTATTTAACACCATTAATTATGTCAGTCTGGATATTGTCACAGTAATGTTTTCTGCAAGTTTGTATTTGCACTATAGGTGGAAGAAGCTGGTTGGTTCGTCCATTTATCTCAGCACTTCTGTTTAACTGCTCAGACCCCTCTGCTTGGTCAGTAACTAGTTTTCACACACCCCCATCATAATTCCTAGTCTCTCAAATACGCTGCATATCTCCACATTTTTCCACTCACACCGTGGCAGGTGCATAAGAATCCCCTGGTTGGGAATCACTGGTCTACATGTTGCTGTGGTTGAGGTGGAGTCTCTGTCGTATTGGCCAAGGCAACATGAATATCTAATAGGCTGACAGCAGCCATGACTGATTGATTTTATTTGACAGTTTCAAAACAAAAGCTTTGCTAATGCATTTGTGAATAGAAAAAAGGGAAAAGTCCAGATAACACAATAAAGCCCAGAGGCTTATTTCCATTCTGTTTGCATAAGATGTAATGTGACTGCATTGAAAACTCCCTGCACTTGTTTATATAAAGAATTCTCTGTGTTTTCCTGAGACTTGAACTTCATACTAAACAGATTGCTCTGTACTGTCAGTTTGCACCAACTTACCTCCACTCTCTATGAGGATGTCGAATAAATCATCCATTTGCTGGCTGGTTGCCGTGGGAACCTGAGAAGACAGTCAATGAGGTTAAGAGACTTGAGGCTGACGCACAACAAGCAAAACAATTCCTCAAGGCAGAAACACTGAAAATAGGCTCATACTGTATGTTATGTTTTCATGTTTTTATGTGTTCTGAAGGACAGAGCTGCTGAAATCTGTACATCTAACCTGTGAAACATTGTTGACGTGCATGTTGCGGCTCTGTTTGACAGCCTCCTCGTAGCGGGGAGGCTCTCTTGTCTTGGGAGGCTGAGTGATAAGAGAGGTGGGCTGGAGGATAAAGGCAGGCTGGGGAGAAGACGACTAGGAGAGCGAGAGGGAGATGGAGAAAACGGAGGCAGAATTAAGGACCGACCTGTGTAAAGCAGCTATTTGAAGTTGAGAAAATTGTTAAAATAAAAGACAAGTCATCTCAAAAAGTATCCAGTAAGTAGCACAGGCTGGTCCAAACAAAACCCCCTCCCCTCCAGTAATAACTCAGCTCTGATACCTTATTAAGCGGTCCATTGGAGATGTGGTGGTTGGGTGAAGCCCGAGGAGAAACCCTGTTCTCTGGGGAGCTTCTGAGGAAACACTGGGGATTCATCTCAGGTCTCGCCTGGTTCTCCAAACCAGTAGTATTATTGCACAATGTCAGAGTCTGTCAACACATGAGAGAGTCAGATGTCAGTCCATCATGTGTCATGTGTTTAATGTAATCATAACAACACAGCAGGAACAAGATGGAGATGACTGAAAACACAAAAATCCCCTTCAAAACCACAGAAAAATGAAACAAAGCACAGTCATACCTGTCACTAATGTGCTAATCATAGACAAAAATAACTGCTCTATTAAAGGAGGAAGTGAAAGTACAACAAACAGGACATGTTTTGTGAGCACACAACTTTGTAGCTCTCACATAACTCACTAAAAATAAATATAATCCTTAGTTGCAGTTCTACTCACAGTGGCTCCAGCAGAACCTTTCCAGCTACCATCATTACAGGATACATTACAAGAGTTTGGGATAGTTTCATACTCACATAGGACAGTGACAGATAAATTATTGACTTTACCGATGCATAACCACACGTTAGCAGAAGTCGCTGGAGCACAACTGCTCA
This sequence comes from Lates japonicus, assembly GCA_033238685.1. Taxonomy (NCBI): domain Eukaryota; kingdom Metazoa; phylum Chordata; class Actinopteri; family Centropomidae; genus Lates; species Lates japonicus. The sequence continues at coordinate 3,614,542 of BRZM01000030.1, forward strand.
CCGAAATGCAACTGGTTATATGGCGTGACTGACCTGCAGCATTGGGTTGTGGTTGGCTAACTGCTGGCTGGGTGCCGTCTCCATCTTAGTGCTCTGCAGCTGAGGAACTGAGGTCTGAACCAGACCTGGGTTTGAGACTGTGGCCTGGAGGACAGGCTGAGATGTGGGGTCAAAAAACAGAGAGTATAAGACAACAACTTTGTGGGAAAACTCTGAGTTTATTAACAGTTGTCACCTAAAGCAGATTAACATGCTATATATACATACAATATGTCACTGACTCTGATCTTACCTGCAGGCTGACAGTGGTGTTTGGCAGCTGGATAGCAGTAGCGTTGCTGGGTAGTGAGACGGGGAGGAGGATCTGAGTTCCAGCCTGGCCAGTTGTGGTCAGCAGAGTCTGAGGCTGACCCAGGACTTGGGAGACTCCACCTGAGTGGCTGATGAAGAACTGTTGCAGGTTGGTGGCTGCTGGTTGCGGCTGGGTCTGGGTCTGAAGTTTGGGACTTCTCTGCGACTGGGGGAGGAGCTGAGGGCTGGGGGTTACTTGGGGCTGGGCTTGGGGCTGAATCTGGGTAATGAGTTGGGTTTGGGTCTGGAGCTGGATCGGCTTGCCAGCGGAAACAGTCACATCCTCCAACTTCACCACAGTTGGTAGGGGGCTTGTGAGAGCCTGGGAGCCCAGGACAGAGTTTGGGATGGTGGCAGTAGTGGACGAACAGTTTGACAGGACTGTGCCTTCCATTTTGACTACATTTGAATTCAGCATGGTAGGAGCAGGATTCATGAGTTTAGGAGACACAGAGGCAGAGTCGGCAGCACTGCCGCCTCTCTTCTCCACCTCCAGCTGCATCTTCAGCTCCTCCACCAACTTCTGCTCCTGCTCCAGCTTCCTCATCAACTCCTCTATCTGCCGCTCCTTCTCATGGAGCCTCCTGTCCTTCTCCTCTGGGACTTGAAAAGACGGGACAGTTGAGGACTGTGGACCTGCAGAGACAGAGCTCACCATCTGTACTTCAGAGGGAGCCTCAGACATGCCTACATCGTGCTGGAAAGCAGAGGGATCAGCAGGGCTAGGTGAGACCGGCGGCGTGGAGCTCATGTTCTCTGGAGCCACCTGCTGGACTGGGAGGACTATGGCAGGGGCAGTGGTGGTGGTGGTAGTGGTGACATCCATGGGGATGGAGGTGGTGGTGGCAGGAGCAGAGGTGCTGGGATTATCCTGGAAAGGCTTCAGCCTCTCTATGAGATCAGTCTTTGTTCCTGACACAGGAAGGCCACGCAGCTTTAGCTCCAGTTTTAGCTCCGCCACCTACGAGGACATATGAGTTATATATGACCATGTCAGCATTTTAACAAGTGATGGAGGAGCAGTGCAGCTGATAGTATAGGAATAGTTTGACATGTTTGGAAACACATTTATTCCATTTCTCCCCAAGATTGATATCACAGTCATATTTGTTCGTTAAATATGGACAATTAGCTTTGCATAAAAACTGGGAACAGGGGGAAACCTGCACCTCCAAAGCTAAGTGTGTAAAAAAGTCTAAAAATAACGACATAACCCACGAGTAAAACCATAACTTGCTGTTTTTACACAAACTAGATAAAATGCATTTATTACTGAGCTTTAGATAGACTGATTTTTTCTTTTACTTTTGGACAGAAACAGGCTAGCTGTTTCCCCCTGCTTACAGTCTTTATGCTAAGCTAAACTAATCGCCTTCTGGCTGTAGCTTCGTATTTACTTTACAGACATGAGACTAGTATTAATCCTCTCCTCCAACTCTCGGCAAGAAAGTAAATAATCCTATTTCCCACATTGTTGGTGTGACAAATGTGTTCCTCTATCAGCCATTTGGCATTATTATTGATTTTTTTAAAATATTTTCAATCCAGTGCAACAAAGTGACATAATTAACAAATGGTAAAAATACAGAGTAAACCCTCATTGATGACAGGACCTATGTAGAGTTGTTAGATTTCTAAGAAAACATTCTCATACTTGACTGTGTAATATCAAGATACAGTTTGGTTTAAACAGCTGAGCAAGCTTGTAAAGACAAAAGGGTCGACCCTTCTTTAGTCTGTGATTGTTCCTATAATTTTTAAACTGCTGGGGCATGCTGTTCCAAGCTACGAGGGTGAAGGGTTTGCTGGTACAAATGGGTTTCCAAATACCTTCATCTCCTCCAGGTTGGCAGGCAGGACTCCTGGCTTGCGGTTAGACAGCGAGTTGTTTGGCCGGGCTGGAGCTGGAGGCGGAGGGGGAGGTGGAGGGGCGGTGGGCAGAGACACCACGATGGAGGTTGGCAGGCTGCTGGCAGCGCTTCCCTGACCCTCTGCCACAGGTCTGCGGAGAGAAGTCGACACGAAAAAGGTGAGGTCATTGTCGCTGGAGGAAATCATTTCTAACACAATTACATGAATAAGAAACAGAAAGAGAGGAAGGGGAGGTGGGGGAGAGAGGGAAGGTGGACAAAGGAGTATTATTGTAGAGATAATTGGAAAGAGAGGAGAGTGAAAGAGAGGAAACAGAGAGAGGAAATCTGTTCTCAATATGAGAGGACCATCCATCCTGTGTCCTGCGCCTCACTAACAAAGCCAGTCAACCAAAACACAGAACACGAGCGCAGTTCAAAGAGAGCTCACCCGTGCCGTCACTGAGAGGACGTTTATGAAAACAGCAGCTGGTGAAACAACATCCTGTTAGTTATTAATATGATTAGACGCAGCGTTGTTATTGGAAACTAACTAATGGCCCTCTGGGTTGTTGAAAACAACAATATTTGGCTTGCTTTCAGGTATTTTCAGACAGAGAGTTCTGGAGTCAAGCCAAACCAGATTAGAGGGGAAAAAGTTAATTGTTAAACACAATACAACAGCGGTTAAAGATAAACTCTGTGTATGAGTAAAACAATAATTTTTTTTTATCTATTTGGATGATAGGAGTTGTAGTTGTATGGTTTATGTACATACTTGAGGGGTGCTGGTAATATAGTCTGGTAGTTGTAGTGCTGCTGTTGCTGGCTGAGGATCTGCAGCTGGAGGAACAGCTGTTGCTGCTGCAGCAGTCGGGCATAAGAGGAGTCCATGGGTGCTTCACTGGCCTCCTGCTTCTGGTCTGGGGGAACATACTGGTGGTATTTGAGCTTCTTCACCCTGGGCTTTGGCTCTTTGCCCTTCTTACTGCGACTCTTCTCTGATGGTGTCTTCTGCTGGCTTTGCTGTCGTGGGAGGAAACAAACGTTCGGTTCGTACACACAAAGCGAGAGGTGATGTTTCGTTCAGAAGTGAGAGCAAGTGTTTTACTTACTTTCACCAGGGTTGGGCCTGGTTTGGAGGGAGCAGGAGTGGCTGCTGGGCGGCTGGCAGGAAGCTCATTGGTCGAGATGACTTTAACAAAGTCGGTTGTTGCTTGTGTAGCAACTGGGAGAGGCTGAATAAGAAAAACAAAGAGGAATAACTGAAGAACAAACACCAAACTGTCATAAACACTGAAAAGTCTAATATTCTGGGGTTATTGGGTTGGCATACACAAACACCAGGACTCGCTCTCTATCTAACCTGCAGCATGGTGCTGGATAGCAGTGGTGGTGCTGGAGCTGGAGAGGGCGTCTCTGGTGCTTTGCTCTCCCCTGGTGAGGGGACGGAGCTCTGAGACTCCTGGCTGGCCGGCTGCTCTGGGGACAGCGCATCACAGCTGTCTTCATCTAACACCTTGGGATAATTCACCTGGCCCACTGAGAGACAAACCAAGACAAACAAAGTGGTATAAGTCCTGTATGTCGGCTCACTGTATTTCTATCTCCATAATTCAGTGTGTTTATACTGCTGCTTTTGTCTCTCACCGATGATGGCCTGTTTAAGGCTGGAATCCACCGGCAGGATGTTCTTCTCCACCAGCTCCATGGGGCCGGGTCTCTGGGCGATCTTCTCGTTGAGGTTGTCAGCCAGCCGTGCCCTCTTCAGCTTCATCTGAGTGGCCTGCAGCGAGGGCTCTGCTCCAGTCTCTGGGGGCATGAGGAAAACAAAATGTCACACATGGAGTATACATCATACTGTGTATATATCATACCATGTGAATCCTGTGATGGTTGAAATGTGTGATTAATATTTGAACATTTAAGTTGAAATTTAGCTTCTTTGTTTCAGCATAAATCTGCTCTAAAATTTGGTAGCCAAGTTCCGGCTTGAATGGTCCAGCACTGCTAAACATATATGCAGTAGGAGGAAAATGTTTATGCTTCTGTGTGAGGAAAGTCTTTCTATTCCTGTGCTTTAAAGGTCCACAAGAAAACAATAGATACAACGCTAAGTGTACATACTGTGAACTACAGAATAACCAGTACCTTGCAGGATGTGCATCCTGACCAGCTCTGCTCTCTCAGGACGACTGCGGATCTTGTGCTTCAGAAAATTCTCGGTCTTAAAAAAAGGTAAGGAGAGAAAAGTCAGTAAGCTTGCTTAATTTTCATGACATATTATTTTCTGCAGCACCGAGCAGCTCAACAGTCCAGGAGTGCATTTCCTGTACTTCTCAAGTTCAGATTTAGCACTCTATTTCCAAACTGCGTGCCTTACCCTGGCTCTCTCCAAGCTGCGGATCTGGCCATGGAAAGCTGCTGGGCTCTTGAGAGCTGCAACACGTAACAGAATTTGTGGACAAATAATGTGAACCAGATTAAAGAAAACAGAGATCATCTCAGTTATCAGTGTGAATCAGCATCCCAGTTTGTTATCGTATCCCTGCCTGCTCCACATTAGCTTCTCTGTGAGTGATGGGCGACCAGCAGTGCTGATACTCACGTGGCATGATGCCTTGGTCCACCAGCTGCTCCCGGGTTCGCCTCTGCTGAAGCCTCAACTGCAGGACTGAAAGCAAAAAAGGGCAAAAATGTTATAAAAGACAAAAATAGAATGATTGTAATGTTAAGCAGAAAAACAGGAGGGAAGGCAGGAAGAAGAGGCAACAAACAAAAATAAAAAAGCAAATAAAATGAGATCAAACTGAGGAGGTAACCACACACTAACTTCTCCCCACCCCCGTGTATAACTCATATCCTGCCCTCTGGTCATTATGTCGACACTGATAATAATGGCATTAATGTAAGAGGCATTCTGCACTCAGGACTCTGGTCGTTGTTATCCTACCAGTTGACCACATTTTTATAAACACTGGTTACACACACAAGTGCTTGACAGTGTGGTGAAACTCTCTATTAAAAGCCTGCAGGAAACTCAAGTCTAACTTCACTCCCGAGAGCTACCTACAACAACTTCAGTCCTCTGTAGATGTTTAAAGTCGGGGTGGTGTTTTCATTCCATTTCCACTCTCTAACTTTAACATTACCAGGGTATGACATTTCCCAGTCTGTTATTATGTGCTCACAACCCTGCTGCTTTAACGTTTGGACCACTGCTACGCAACAACAAAACAACGGCACCAGGCAACCAGGAGAGGCAAAGACATCCATCACCAAAATACCAGATATGATTTCATTATCATTTATTTCATCTGTTAAAATACTGATACTGATGTGATTATCAAGCTGGTTCCTCCCATGACTAATGTTTTATTAACCTCCAGAACTACTACATATATGGTTATAAAAATACTAAAAGATCATTACTTAAGATGGAATTTTAATGTGTTTGTGTTATTTAAACTGAGTCAGTTTCTATTGTTTATTTAAAGTAGAAATACATTATGATGTCAGTGTAATGTGATGAATAGAAAGAATGTGTGTGGTTGTATTGTCACCATGTAAAATGTGTGGATCCCAGGAGGAACTGCGGCTGCACTGCAAAAACTTACAAACAAACAAATGACAAACAAAGAAGAGGAGCGCTCACCTGCTCTTGATCTGAACCTAGCGCAGCAGTCGCCGAGTGTCTCTACCTCCACACAAGCCATAGTCTTATACTCCTGGCCCACACAGTAGTCCAAAATACAACTGAGTGATTAAGCCATTTGACTCCAGTGTGACAGCTGTTTGTATTAAAGCCCAGAATATGTCGCTTACAGACACTGAAACATGATCGTCCACAGCACTGCAACACTTCTTCGGATAACAGAGAGGAAACACTGGGCCCATCCTTTATTCCTCTCTGACTTTTATTTTTTTCATTAGTACAAGACCACAACCGCCTCCTCCCTCTCTACTCTTACTTCCCTTTCTCACTAAGCCAGTATGAGATGGGTTATTTTCTGGCTGCAGGCGATCCACAGCCAGATGTGGAGCACAGAGGGCTTCACTGGTTCCCTACTGAGGAACAGTCAACTATCTGACTCAACACTGACTAAAAGACAAAGGACAACATGAGTGTATCTTCAAGCTAAAAGGACGATTGTGTGGCAGCAACAAGTATGTTAGAGCTTTAACAAGACTTTATAAGTGAGATTACAACAAAGGGAAGAGTCACACTGATTAGAACGTGTAGATTTGCGTGTATGAAATACTGGCCATGAGTACAGATACTTCTCCATTCACAGGAAGGGGTGCGTCAAAGCTTACAGTGACATACAATCTCTTGCTGTGACAGGAAACAGCTGGCCTTAACAATTTCGATTGCCCATTCATTATCATCAAAGATATGTGGAGAGGTAAACAGAAACTCAGACAACTCAACTTTTCTGGAATAACATCATAGCGACGACACAAAACTATCATGCATGAAAATGTCGTAACCTTTTTTTGAACGTTGCCTGGAGAAACTGCAACTTCAATTCCAACTAGAGCTGTGGTGAAACACAAACAGAACGTACCCTGGCTCCTGTTTATACCGGACACCGACACAGAAAGTTTGCTAGTTAGAGGAAAGAGGGGAGTGGTTTCGACCCCAACTACACTCAGTAAATAGTTGGAGAAAGGTATGCAGTGGGGATATGTTTGTTCAAGGTGATTCACATAGACTTCCAGTCTGTGGCATTGTCGTCAGTTCCTCCAGGAAACACTGTTCAGCCTGAGAAACACATGTTGACCTGTGACCTCAGCAGGCTGAGGAGACTGGTGAGTGATGTGACTAAGCTGTTTAGCCACAGAGACACGCACACATGAGCCGCTACTCATGTCCATGGAGGAGGCTCAAATATAAATGTGTGTGTTTCACCTGCAGTCAATAAACGACGAGGAGAGGTAGATTCAACAACCTGATCCACATGTTTTTATATAAAATGGCCTACCAGAACCAGAGTTTACATTATGTATTTACAGCATTACAAAACTATTTCAACATCTTCTATCTATTTGCTTTCTTGCAGAGAGTTCGAGGGGAAGACTGACACCACTTGCATATGTGTGTCCATTCAAAAGGAAACTGGTGGCAGCCATTTTTGTTGCCTTCTTTTTCAACACCCTAACAGAAATAAGGGAGGGTGTGCAGGCACACTTATGGCTCTGGTCTTTGTTTTTAACATCTAACTAAAGGCTGAATTCCAAAAATAATTCATATATATCCCTGTACTTTACTCAACACTTATTACAGGCAACAGTCTTTATGTAAAATCATCTCACAATCCTGTGGCTATATATTAACCTGCCCCACTCAATTCTTTACATATATGTCCTACCTATGGAAGTATACATAGTAATCAACAGTGACTAATTTAATAGTCTAAAATAACATTTGGATTTTCTTTAAATAGTGTTTGATTATTAAAAAGTTTGACTTTATTCATCAATCGACTCTCATTCCCCATCAGTACAAACTCTTAGTAGTCGTGACATCTGACTCTGCTGACAGAGCATCACCCCTCCTCCCACTCCAGACTTTCTGAGCTGCAGCCTCCTGCCCCACACGACTAAAGTGGTCTTAAGACGCTCAGACCTGTCACGATGGTAGACAGATTAACACCTGAGTGTTAAAACCAATATGAGAGAAGGGACTGTGCGGTTGGCAAAGTGCTGGGGATGGCTTAGAGGGTGGAAAGTATGAGGTGTGTGTAGTTCTCACTGGAGAAATGACAAAAGCCGAGATGATGAGTGAGTGCTACTACTGTTGACATTCCACAGAAATTTTCCACCGTCAAGACGTTTTACTGCGCTCTCCTGCAGACAGCAGCACAGCCACGGTGCATGAAAGCTACAAAATCCTACATTTATCCACAACTTATTTAATCCAGCCTGGAACAGCTCAGGCTCTGAACACCCTGCGCGTTTGTTGACTGTATCTGACAAATTAGATTTTACCGAGCACGGTGATCAGCATCACAATGACTAGACTGAACTAATCTATGATTAGGAACTGGCAGAGGCAAGAGCGAATCTAACCCGCTCCTAAAGTCTGGTAATGGCGTACCCATCCATCAGGGTCTGAGTCAGTCCCATGAGGATGCCAACACAGCACCAGCATCATGAGAGTGATGAGAAGCATTCAGGCTGGAGCTGAGGACTCACATTTATGGTTTGTTTTGAACTGATTAGTTGATTCAGGGAGTTTGTGCTTATGTGCCTGTGTACGTGCAGTGATTAAGGCCATTTATGTATGAAGGGTATTTACAGCTAAACTGGGCTGCCATGCATGTCACCATGTTAGAGGAGCTGCAACAAAGGCAAAGATCAAAAATTAAACTTTCATTGAATGTATTTAACCTTTGTCTTTGCATATGTTGTCCATTTTACACTCTTTTTTTCTCCAAGTACATCCTCAAACTTTATTATTTCTGTTCTCATAATGGCTTTCTACTCTCTCTTTAGTTTTTGTTATCTTAAGGAGTTTGTTTTTCCAACAGTATGCATGTAGCATGTTTTATTATCTGGCTTGATTGTGTGTCATTTGCACCATAAATGAATGCAGTAACAAGGATTACATTTATTTTAGTTTGCAGTCACCGTAACATGATGCTGCAGCACGTTCTTTAGTATTGGATTTTTTTAAAAATGAAAATCATTCACATAATTTTGAGTCAACTGATCAATCTGATCATTTAGAAGCAGAATTATAGCCCGAGTGTGTTGGCGCAGGCTGAGAGGATGTAACCTTAACAGCGAATCAATGGATAACTGCATGCAGCCATTTCGCAATAACCACAAGACAGTGACTGTGATTTAACATTGCTGAACAGTTACAGAAGCCTGTGTACAATCCACGTGTTAACATTAAACATATTACCATGTGTTGAAAGATTTCAATATATAGAGGTATTTTAAGCACTGAAAAGTGATGTGTTAATGGGGGATTACTGGTGGTAATATATGGTATGTTAAGAAAGGTTTGCGAGTAATGACATTTTAATTTGGAGCTCAATCTGTGTTACTTCAGATCTCCAAAGACACATGTAGGAATATTTGGCAAAGCACCCACACACTTAAGGGCTAAACCAGAGCCAACATGAGAGGCTATAACTTCATATACTGTATAAAACTAATTTTCTACAACAATTTTTTTTGTTGTTTTGTTGTTGTTTAATGAAAAGAATCTGAACTGACATTTCATCTATTTCTATTTTTTGATTAACTCAGACTAATCTGCTGATTACTGTCTTAATTAATTGGTGAATTGTTTAGTCTGCAAAATGGGGGAAAACACGAAAATTGTCTACAACAGAGAAGCTGGAGCTACTGAACTTCTGTCATTTTTGCTTGAAAACTACTGAAGCAAATAACAGATGATCAAAATATTTGCCAAATGACTCACTGATTAATAGACTAATGGTTTCAGCTGCAGACTACATAAGAATAACTTAATTTTGTGTCTTCTTCTGGTAGTGTAATTTAATCCCTCTGCTGAATGGCACCCCCTTAGTTTTTGCTGAGAGAGGAAAAAATCTAAATATTTTGTTGGTCATTTTTCCAGCACAGTGGCTGGGTTACATTGCATCACCCGTGCCATGAAAGGCCTGCACAGCAGTGTGTCCTCACCATTTTTGCGTTCGCTGAGCGGAGGCAGACTCTGTGTGGGCTGCAGCGACAGTTCCTCCATCTCATGGGTCACCGCCTCGCTCTGGGGACTGGGCACCAGCAGACTCGACATCCCACAATCCCCCCCTGTTCCGAGCTGCCAATGGGAAGCCTGGGGCTCCATCCTGTCTCAGGAGGGGGGTTGAGGAGGGTCCCAGGCAAGCAACAGGGGTACGGGTCACTGTCCCTTTATGTTATGTCTCGCTGCTACCTAAAAAGAGAGAATGAGGAGTTAAAAGGAAAACTAATGAGTGCTCTTCTCCTCTCATTGACCATCTTAAACAGGAGGAATACATCACTCAGGGATATTTTGTGGGCTCCTCATGAGCACCAGTAATTCAGAATAATCATCATCATCCTGTTGGTATGACTACTTCACCCAACTGCTGAAATGCTAAGGGTGGCATTTCATTTCAGCCATCTGGAAGAGCTCAGTCGCAGCCCAAATTATTCATTAAACGAACTGGGTTGGCTATTATACTGAAATAATCACTTCAAACCGCTGCTCATGAGAAACAACGCCAGTTTGCGCATGAATGTTCTCTCTGTTCAGACAGGCTTCATAATCTGGAATATGACGTCGCTGTGGCGGTTTCAAACAGAGGGAACGGAAACATTTCGGGGAGCAAAACAAACAGGGTATCCATGGCTTCCCAACAGTCTCTTAACCAGCAGATGACAGACTGCTCAGACTGAACATGTATGCTATTTATCGCTCTCAAGCAGCACCCACATTATTCACTGAAGGACATAAGCACTCTTCACTAACCGTCTTGATGTGTTGCTTTTGGCTGAGAACCACTGTGTTCCTATGGCTGCTTTTATTTCTCCCTGTAGGCTCTTAAAGTGCCAAAGGCATTAGACAGTTGAGGAAGACTATGAGACTCAGACACATTTGGTTACAACTCATGTAAATGTCGTCCATTCTGGTTGCTGAACACTGACATCATGTAATATACACAACAAATCCAAACACTATGTTTTGTTATCTCTTGCTTTTCATCTTCCTCTAACCCTTAAAAAGAACATGATCAATGTTTTAGTAGAGAATTTATTTAACTAACTGAGAACAGCATTTGCATTTTTTTCCATCTTGTTTTCATCTATTTGTAAAAAACCCAAAACAACAATGACGATTGAAAATGAAATAAATGAGACCAAAAAATCACCCATAGCTACATATGAATGTATATGTCAGAAATTAAGGGACAATTCTCAAGTAGTTATGTAAAAACTTCAAGCAAAATTTCTTAAAAAATAAAAAAAGTAATCATAAGAAGTTGAGCAGCCGCATAAAAGATGAACTCCTTCTGACAAAAACAACCTTCAGATCACAAAATTTGAATGCACTGATGTACAACAGATGCAGCCTCTGCTGATGTTAATCATAATCATTGACCTGATACCAGATTTTCATCAGTTACTTTCTGTTCTTGCAGTTGAAACTAAAACTTCTTTTTCCTGCTACACACGATTAGTACCGGTGCTGTTTAGTACATAACATGAATGCCTGACAGTTGAGACATCATAAATAAAGTGACTGACCGTTTGCAGGATGTCTTGCTTATTTTACAGTCAGGACTTTCAGATCCGATGCCTTTGTCTTCAGGACTTTGAGGTGTATGATTACTTTGAAGTGACTATTACCTGCTGTATCTGTGACATTTTGGGCATGTGCGTTCATTCCCACCAATAAAACATCAAGTATTACCATGGGAATCAGTCCCAGTTCACTTGGCATTTACTAGTAATCTGAATGTTGAATCTGGCCACGGCTTCAAAACTCCTCCAGTCTTCAAAACTTGGCTTCCGACTCGCAGTAACTTTCTGGCCCCTTAATGATGATTAAGTGCCACTAAAACACCATGTTACAGACAGCTCAACCTCAGTGGTTTTCTGTGACAGAGGTGCAGTAACAGATCACAGCATTTTCCTAATTTCACATGTAAGCACTTGCTATAGATCACAATCAAACAGTGCATCCTGTGCTGTGAGGCTTTTACTTAGAATTTTCTGGGTCAAAAATTGTGACTCCATGTACATTGACCCTGGTTGAGTGCTTCTCTCTCAGGTTGTCTGTCAGCGGGGGAGGGAGGTTGTTTAGCAGTAAATTTAATTTGATAAAAATAAGCAGGTCAAATCACATTTACAGATCTTCAAAAGGAAGTTTGTCAAGACCGGTTGTAACCAAGGGTTCGCAAAGGAGAGCACAAACTCAGAAGAACGAAATACAAATATATTTCAGCATGCGTGACAAGCTCCTAAACCAGGTCAAATTTGTTTGTGTACTTGCCCACGCATGGCTGAGTGATAACAGGAAGGCAAACCAAACTGCTGATAAGTCAATAATAATAGTCACTCTGTCGATGAGTTCATTCCTACCGGTGGTAGCAGAGGACGGCAAGGGACGGAGGAGAGAGGTGTCTGGGTTAGCTGCTGTGCTCAGTCACACTACGCCATGGAGTCAAACCTGTAAATCACAAACACAGAGAGTCATCAAAAGTGAAATCACAACTTTAAATGCTCATCAAGGAGGCATTTATTTTCTTTCTGGTGACATCTGTAACACTAATCACAACATTGCTGTGGTGTCTTTATCCAGTACAATACAATCCAACACTGTGTTCATTTGATTTTCTGCTTCTAAAATTAGTTTCACAACCACTCTGTCTTAGTGTCTGTTGCTAGTCTCTCTTTGTCTGTTTATCCCAAACAAACAACCACTACTGATGCTTATGCAAAACATGTTTTCTAAAAGAAAAAGTAAAAAAAATATCTGCTATTTTGAGCTAGACAGCATTTAGAAACAATCACACAAACACAACTTAGCAACAACAACTGCCTGAGACTACTGATATATTAATTATTATAATATTATTATTAAAATTAAAGGCCATTAAAAAAAAAAAGAAAAAAAAAGAAAACACATGTAACAGGGCTCTAAGGCACCAGACACTGCTGTTGCTTGAATAGGTGCGTTTGAAGATAAATAGAGAATAACACAGATAAGTGCCACTTGAAGATGCCTGAATTGAAACCAGCCCACACTCAAGGCTGCATCAGGGTCTGAAAATTGATGTTCACAGGTTGCTAGGAAAACCTGTGGTTGTCTGTATGACGAAGGAAGTGGATCCTTCTGCACAGACAATAGGAACTCTTGGTACGATGACTAAAGAGCTGTAATGTAGCATCACACTGGCGTCTGAAGAAGAGACACTCAGAATAAGAATCGATCAGCACAGAGGCTTTCAGGACTCTCAAGGACTTGTGCCTTGTATACAGAGCAGATAACTGCATTAGGTTTAGTTTGATTTATCAGTTTACTGACACTCACAGACAACAGTCTTGTACTACATACCGGTATCTGATCTTAGCCTGTTATGTTTGTATATACTGGTTCCCCTCTGACTGCAGCATTTTTTAAATTTTTTACGCTTCAAATAATTTGATTGTTCATTACAGATTTTGGTTCTTTATTTACATGCAGATAACATATTTTCAAGGGAGAGATTTTTGGCATAGACAATCAAACTTTATGACAAGACCATCTCTCCAGCATTAAAATACCCCTTTTAATTCTAGGTGTTTTTTGCAGAATGTCCACTGTAAACACTTGAAATATTTTGCCTCATAAATCAAAATTTTGATTTCTATCAGACATAAACCTACTTGCTAAGAAAGTACTATAACATGAGTATTATCTGACATGGTTCAGTGTGAAGATGTGGGCTCCGTAAAAAGCATGAAATATGTTTTTAATACAATTTTCAGCGGGCCATAACTTGGCAAATACACAACTGTAGGCCAAACATTTTAGACACTGAGGACGTCTAATTGTGTAGAACAATCCCTGAAAATTTCAAGCATGTTACACAAATACTTGATGATGATTTAAGCTACTTTGATGTTTTTTGCAACACTTATTAAGCCCATGACCTAATAAGCAAATCCAAGATGGTCAGTCAGGAGGCCTCTGTTTATTTGATAGAATAACTACATGCTGTGTGTTTGTTTGGGGGTGGGGGGCAAAGTGAAAGTGAAGAATGAGGTGAGGGTGGGTGAACAAGTGAGTGGGAGAGAGAGGGCTGTGAAAAAGAGATGAAGGAACAAACAACTGTCACGGCTGACAAGGCCTCGTGGGATAAACGTCGGCGCTGCCCCGGCAGAATCAAAGAGCAGATCCAGATGGCAGGCGCTGCGTGTTGCTCTGCCCTCCACTGTTCTTTTAATGGCATGGGGGCAACAAGTACCATGTGTTTCATCAAGGGGTAATGCACATGTTCTTGTACACACACAAACATGTATAAACACACCAGCAGAATCAAAGGTGTGAGAGAGAGCCTGGGCATCTGCTACTCATGGTTATGCTCAAATGTAAAACTATTTCATTTTTCCAAACAGGCTTCTACAATAAGCAAGAATGCATGGCTATAAAAAGGTTTTGACAATTGACAGATATATCACATGACAAGTAAAAGGAGTGCTGTATTATTCTGCCACTGGGTGTGTTTGGTATTTTAAACCAGGCAAAGCTAACACGCAGGGTCAGTGCAGTAGTCTACGCTCACGGTTTGGGCACCTCTGGTCAAAATGACTGTTACTGTGAATAAATAATTAGTTTGTTAGGGCTATGGCTTGTTCACAGTCATTAGGAAAGGCCTGGTGATGCAAATTTCAAAGCTTTATCAATACTCCTCAAAACCTAACCCAACAATCAGCAGCTTCGGGCTCCTCCAAGCAGCTGAACATTAAAAAAAAAAACAGGAAAAGACTTTAAGAAGACTACTACTGTGCAGTGACACCTGCGCAAATATGACCTTCATGGAAGAGTGTTCAGAGGAAAACCTTTCTTGCATCCTCACCACAAAATTCAGTGTCAGAAGTTTGCAAAGGAAAGCTGAAGCATTTTGAAAAGACGTCTTCTGGACTGAAGTTAAAATAGAACATATTGAGCAGAGGTATGTTTGAAGGAATAAAGGGTGCACAGCTTCATGAAAACAACATCTCTCCAACGGCTCAGCATGAGGGTGGGCCGGTCATGCTTTGGGGCTTGTGTTACAGCCAGTGGCATGGGGATCATTTCACTGTTAGAGGGAAGAACTGATTCAATTAAACACCAGCAAATTCTGGAAGCAAATATCAGAAGTAGAAGTAGAAAAGCTGAAGTTAAGAAGAGGATAGTTTCAACAACAGGATAATGATCCTAAACACACTTTAAATCCACGTTGGACTACCACAACAGGCATCTGCCATGGCCCTCACAGTTCCCTGACCGAGGCATCATCACAAACCTGCGGACAGGGTGCCCAAACTTTTTGTTATTTTGAAACCGTGAAAGATTGAAATAATAAAGTAATCTCACTTGAAATAATAAAGAAATGTGTCAGCTTTAACTTCATACCTTTTGGAAATCAGGTGTTCTTTTATTTGCTTAGCTATTAGCACAGTAACAGAGATTTTGACCACGTCACTGTATGTCAATCATCAACACTGTACTGTGATATTAACAGGACTACCCATCCCTTCTCTGTCAGCACATGGCCTTCTTTGTGGCTAAATGTGATGCCAACAACCTGTCATCTGGTGTGATCACGACAAATACATGAAGAAGTCATCGCCGCAGTAAACACAATGAAAAACAAACAGGTGTTCACTGCATTTGAACAGAGAACAACAACACTGGTATGGGTTTCAGTGTCACACGGATAATGAGTCAGAGGCAGCAAAAGTTAATTTTCAATCAGTGCTTGTTTGGCTACAGAGGAGGAGAAAAGAGTTATTGGAGCGCTACTCAACTGCCACAGCAAGATGACTGATTAGAAAATTGGACAATGCACATAGAACAAGGAGACTGTGAAGAGCTCGGCTTAGACACTGAACTAAAAGACCCGACAAACTAACTAACTAACTCATGATACCATCCTCAGATCGCTGCACTCTCACTGGAAAAGCTAAAAATACATCCACCTCAAGAGACTTCTAAATGAGACACTTTTACTTGTGGGACACTAACACTGCCATTAGGTGGTCTGAAGTGGTTTCTCCACGTTACCGATGCTTATTGTGGAAATCGGTGCAAAACTAGCATCTCAGACCGAGCGAAATCAAGCGGTGGACTCTCTGATGAACTGAAAACAATCACAGGCATCAAGTTTCATTTAAGTTTTGATATCTGCAGCACTAGATCAGAGTTCAGCCAGGTTATCGTTTGAGCTGACATTTTTGCAGACTGACGACAGTATCTGGGTGTGTCTGCCCACCCCCGAACCCTGAGGCTGTTCTCTCTCTCTCACAGTCTTATAAAGGCCTTGACATATGCAGCGCAGGTGAGAGACTTTATGACGTTTTACTGGGATGTTTTACTACATTTTGCTGATTGTTTTCAGAACAAAAGGAGAGAATGATAAAGTTATTACAGGAAGTAGCACTCAGAATGTTTAATATTTAAGACAATTCTTGCAAACCAACCAAATATTTCACAGTCATGTTTTCAGCAAAACAAGCCCAATAACCGCACAGCTGTTTGAGGGAATAGGAACTGTTACAACTGCAGAGCGATGTTTCCACAACAGTAACAAACAGAGGGAAGACATCAGTTCCCCGTCTCCACATACTGACGAGAAGAGGTCACGGGTCAACTTTACTACAAATAGGCCTGGCTGTGAAGACTTCTAGTGATAAAGTACCCACAAGCACTCACACACTCAAATGACAGCATGAGATAACTAAAATCTGCAGCCTCGGTCTAAGAGCCAGTAAACCATCAACTATCAAGTAGGTCTGGTTTCTGTTTAAAGCTCATAAACACACCATTGACAACTGTCTTTGAAAAGAACATCTTGTGATGTGATGAAATGCCTACATTGCACAATTGTAAAGACAGACAAACAGGCCACTAAGTCAAGGGCTTGAATTAGATATCCTACACCCTGGGTGACTGGAAATCTTCTTAGAAAAGCAAGAGCCTCTGATTGAAATCTAACAAAATTAAATCTGAAATGAGCAGGAATGTTGATATGAACAGTGTGATTTTAACATATATTATTATGCAGTTCAAGGGAATAAACATCTAACAGTTTTGCAGTGGACTTATTAATGTTGCTCATATCACCCAGCCCTATAAGCCATTAATTCTGTAATTATGTGACAGATGCTAAACAAATGTACCATGCACATACACACACATGCTCACAGCCTGACAACCACTCTGTGCCAAACTACAGTTTGAGTCTGCAGTTTTCTGGGCCTTAAATAGACCGTGTCTTGTCCAAAAGAAAAAAAAAAAAGAAAGAAAAAAGTCTGCTTTTATTCAGAGATAAGACAGAAATGATGTCATCACTGCGGCTCATTCACTTGAGTCGGTGTTCTGCTCTGTTCCCACAGACACACACGTGGTGTCATTTCCTCTCTGACTGCCTTTATGTACTTTGCTGAAAAGATCCTCTAAAAACAGTACAAAAGGGAATGGACGCACAAAAAAAAACAAGGATATTTCATGGCTGGCAGCCAAAAACCACGGGACAGTCACACCTAAGATAAGAAAGACCATTTCAGCAGCTACACAGTCAAACTTCACTTCGCATTAATGTGAAAGGATGTGAGTTAGAGAACGCTGCCCGCAATGAGGAGTTACGCAGGCGTATTATGTAAAACAGTTTACTGAGAAATGAATACAAATGTGAATAAAATGCCCAGGGTGGCACGCTTGGGTGCAGATTTTCAGTCAGTGCTAATAACGCCTGCTTCTCAGTATGAGTCTGATTTGCCACAATCACAAGTGGGAAAAACAGTCCAGTATTAGAAGAGTCTAATATTAGACTGAATTTGGACAAAGATCAAGCACTATTAAATGCAAACACGTCTACTTCCATTGTGAGATTCGGTTTCATTTTGATTAAATTTGCCACTGGGAGAGACATGGAAATCCTAGTCTTAAGTGATCTGAGCAGACAGTCCTGCAAACTAATACTGCACTGGGAGGTTGGAATAAGCAAAACACACAGGGATACATGGCTCACAGCCCTGGGATAATTACTTTGCCAGTCAACCCTATGCACAGTGTTTAAGTCGACGCTAATAATTCACACTTTTCAGTGACAGACTGTGACTGGATAGGGCCGCCTCTGAAACCACCACATCCTGCCCGTCTGTATGATTCACACAGACCGCGACCTGTTTGGATTTGCTGCAGCACTACCTCATTCAGTATTCAGAGAGCATCCGGGCTCGAGTATATGTGCTGGAATAACACAGCCCACAAATATGACACACACACACAAAGAGTAACACGAAAACTAGCTGACTTTAACAACAAAAACAGGGAAGTATTGCTGAGTGACATGGCAGTCGGTTCCCCTCACAGCTAATGTTATCGCAGTGGAGGAGGCGGGTGGGTGTGGGATAAGCTAACGTTGGCTAGCTACTTGAAATCTGACAGGTGAGTGAGTTGCAGACAGCGCCGGTCATAAAAGACGATGAGGCGCTTCCACGGCCATCATTTCTAGGACTAGAAAACACACCTCATGATAAATTACAGTCAAATACTCGGTGTACAAGCTCCGCTGTGGAGTCTTACCCAGCCCTCGTCTGCTGTGTCTGTGACTGCACATCACGAACGCTCCTCAACAACAACCTCCTCACATTTTCGCCAGTTAGCTCGGCTTAGCTAACACGGGCTAACATGCTAAAAACAAGACAGCGCCGCCTCGGGTCAGTGGTCTTACCGTATTGCGAGGACTTGAAACCCGAATCCGTCCGAGCCCTGGTTCACAACGAGATGTCCATTGGCGTCGGCGGAGCTATCTGCTGTATTTAGTTTTTTTCCCTCCGGCTACGAGATTGAAGTTTATTTCGCGGAGTAAAATGGCTGCGACTGGTCTAGGTTCGGATGCAGAGTGACGTAATGACGCTGTCGGACAGGAAGCGATGGGGGGCGTGGCGGAGGGCAGGGATCACTGGCCTCTTTACTTAACAGCATTTACCTACTATCTATGTAACGGACCTGGACTTCCTGCCATTAAATTTTACACATCACTGACATCAGTATGAAAACAGCTGTGTACCCAAGAACCACGTTTTTCTCTGTTAAGGGTTAACTTAAGTTTTTAGGTAAAGTGCTTGCATAAAAATATACATAGACAACTCCACTGACAGAGTAAAGTCAGTTTACTCTTCTGTTCTCTACCAACTGATAATTGTCTGCAGGTACAATCTCACATTGAAAACTGAGTTTATAGTTATATTTTACTGCAATATGTACTTGATGAAGTACTATTTATTTGTGGTATTTGAGCAGAGTTTACACCACTTCACAGTGACTTGAGTGTGCTGTACCCTTTAAAGTTATAAAAACTATGCAGTTCAGCTTTATTTTGAAATGACATGTTATTATAAATTAAAAAACTCTTCAGGATGTATGAGGACAGTAAAAATATATATATATATTTTTGCAAGTTATTTAAAAAATTCCAGATCTTGCACACATCTGCAGAGTAGTTTCCAAACCTGCATTATTTCAATTCATTCTGCACATTAATATAATACACATTTCACTTAGACAAAGACTTACAGTGTACAAATACATGATGTGAATACACTCTGCATAGTTTTACACTGAAGACACTTTCATCCAGCTTTATAATGCAGAACCAGTCCTGCTTTTATTCCTATGATGTCTGTTTGGCTCTCTGCACAGGAGCAGGAACATCAGCAACATTATGCAGAAATTCATACAGTAACTTAGCATTCTGAGCATTTCCGAGTATTTCTGCTAGTTTGTCCTGGCTGAGTTTGGCTAAATCTGCCAGGCTGTCGGCATTTCTCACCAGAGCCCTGTAGTTTTTTGTATTGACTCCAGGCATTTTTAACAGGAAGTCATAAGGTCCGGGGTTGTAGAGGTCTGCTGATTCAGCTACCATGTCTGACTCAGCTGTGACGGCCTGAGCTGCCGCGGCATCAGGTTCGAGGCGGCCTTGCTTCAGTTCCAGGAAGAGGTCAGCTGTGGCGTGTGGGGAGGGGCACCAGAGTATACGGAGACGGGGGAAATGCAAGGTGAGAAGGGTGAGCTTCGAGGAAATGTCGTTAGATGATATCTCATGACGGAAATCTGATCGGGCCGTTAAGGAAAACGGTTTAGCTGGGTCAAACTCAATGAGCAGCACTGGTTTCCTGTAGTAGCGGGTCATGGAGAGACACTGGGTGTAGAGGCGGCCGCTCTGCAAGGAGCCAATCAGATCACTGACGCTCTTGCGCTCCACGCATGTGTCCGGGGTCAGGATGTAGTCACCCACTTCTAGGGTGACAGGCTCGATGTCCAATCCACGGCGGTGCAGCAAGGAGGGGAGTTCACTGCGGAACTCACGCATGTCCACAATCACTCGTGAGGGCTCTTTGGGCTGCTCCTGGCCTCCTGGTCATTGGACAGGAAATAGAAATACAAAATGATTAACACTTCAAGAAAAAGCATCATGGAAGTTCAAGGCGAATCAAACAAATGTTGACCTTTCAACAATGACTATAACAAACATACCTGCTTTACGAGTGTTGGTGGTGGCATTGGCAGGCTCTAAATTTCTAGCAAGGTCTAGGTTGGTGTCTTCTCGTCCCTCCCTCTCCTCTGGGATGACCATAGTAGCTTTTTCCCTGCAGTATCACACACACACACACACACCAATGAGAGGCTGACACTTCACAAACAACCAAATCAACAAATACTCCAAAAGGTACTTGATTGGAAAGAAACAGTTCTGACCTGATGAGGTGTTCAAAGGCTTTCTTTTCTTTAGACAATGTCGTCAGGTATTTCTGCTCTTCTGTCGAGCCTCCATAAATGAGGAAATACACCCTAAGTGCTTTTCCGGGCCGGCTAGCTTTGTAGATCTCCAGTTGCCGGACAAAACTGACTTCAGCGTCGTACAGAACCACAAAGCTGGGCTCCACCTCGTGCAGCACCCGTGTCAAGCTGTGGGGGTCAGTGCAGCCTTTCAGTGGGTGGATGACAGTCAGCGGCTCCTTCAGAACACCGTAATAAGCATCAGATGACAAATCCAGCTTCAGTTGTTCTTCCTCGCCTTCGTCCTCCTCCATCAGTTCATCTTCCTCGTCTCCGCTGCTGCCCATCACTGCTGCTTCATTCGTCTCCTCCTTCCCCACCATCTGGGTCAGGGTCAGAGACGGCCTGCTTTTAATCTTCGTGGACTTTGTGTTTTTTTTCTGTGCAGGCTCCTTCCCCTTGGCTCCTTTTTTGGGCCAGCCTTTGCCCTTTTTCTGTGAGTCAAGCTCAAAGGCAGCAGCTGCAGCGGAGTCCTGTTTGCCAATAGTGCGGGTGTATAGTCTGTTGAGCAACCAATCAGAGCCGTGCCTGATGTACTGCTGCAGCTGGGCACAAGTCCGGTCATCGCTGGCACAGATCAACACACGACCTAGGGGTGACATTAGACAGTCAGACAAATATACACAACAGATTTCATATGGGCTTGGACTTGACTAACACTTAGCGGTAAAGATATTACATTAGTGGTATACTTAACATGATAAGATTACTCAGTTATATTCGAGTAAGATCATGACAATAATAAGTGGTGTCATCTTTCTTAGGTAACTGGTAATGATGACAAAATGTCAGTCAACATTTTAATGTTAGCCTCACAGAGTGACAAGAAAACTGCTTAACAACCTGAAATACTGGAAGTCCTGATTTCCATGCGATTATCTCAAAAACAATGATATGATGTGTTTAAACGTTTGACAAGAGATTCCAACAACTCTGTTCATAAGCTGTCTGAAATTTACTGCATGTGACGCAATCATCTGGATGTACCAGTAGGCCATGTGAGTGACACAGCACCAGAGTCTTGAATAACAGGGTCTTTTCTGGCTATGTCCAAATGTAAAAATGTGAGAAACACAGTGAGAGAGGTTTATTCTAGCTTGCCTTGCTGTGCATACTG
The DNA here is from genome assembly GCA_033238685.1 of Lates japonicus. Classification (NCBI taxonomy): domain Eukaryota; kingdom Metazoa; phylum Chordata; class Actinopteri; family Centropomidae; genus Lates; species Lates japonicus. The sequence continues at coordinate 3,636,392 of BRZM01000030.1, forward strand.
CAAGTACTGTATGTATGTTTGATGTGTGCATGATATAGTCTACAAAGCAGTAGCACAAGGCAGTGAACCAGGACAAATCAGCACACCCTGAGGATACTGTTGTGAAATGTCAGCTGTGTTTAGACTGGTTTTAAATGTAAAATACATTTCAACATGAGGATTTCACTCTCCTGTGTGCTTTACCTTTAGTTCCTATTCCTATATTTCCTATATTGGGTCTATGTACTGTAGTAGGCTGAAATTTAAATGACCTCTGATCATTTCAATGTAAAACCACCTTTTAGAAATATCAAAAGTTGAATCTATGAAATGTTACTATAGTAAATTATATGTAAATCCCTGACTGAAATGTTGACATGATGTACTGTTATGATGCTTTAACAGCAGTGAGCTCCAACCTGGTTCATGCTCAGAGCTCTTGTTCTCCTTCTCAATCTCTTGCAGCACCTCAGTCAGAGCCTCCCACTTTGGGCTCTTCTCCAGCACCAGCTCTCGTTTCACCACTGAAACACACACACACACACACACACACACACACACACAGGCACAGAGACTTTAGTAATCTCAACAATACACATACATGCAGATAACATTACAGATATTAACTCTGAGGAACACACTGTCACATCTGTTGACTGGTCAGTCACCTGAGGCAGATGATGACTTCTGTTTCTCTGCCTCTGCTCCCACTTTGAGTTTCTTCTTGCTCTCAGGAATGCGGTACACTCGACTCCTGGCGTTCACAAACATGGACGTGCTGGAGTCCAGGAACAGCCACCCTGATAATTACAACAACAGGCACATGCAATCAAACAGGAATAACAGAGATTAATCATTGACATTAAGTACAATTTCTTTAACTTTAAATAAGTACTCTAGGCAAATTAATATGTCTATTTTACCCGAATTGGAGCCAAAGATCTTTTGGCTGGAGCGCAGCGACTCAAGCAGATTGAGGAAGGTGACACAGTCGTACTGGGTGAGGTAGAGCAGGAGAACCCTCAGCACCTTCAGGTCCTGGACAAGGCCCTTGGTCTTGGCTCCAAGCTGGTGCCACAGAGGGTCCAGGTAGTGACGAATGGTCTGGAGAGAGTAAAATGAGGTCAAATGCAACTTCAAAAAATAAAGGTTAACCACTTGTAGTAAATCCTCTAATGACATAGGAGAGCAACAAGGCACTAAATGAACAGAATGTGTCTTGTTTAACGTGAGCACAGAGTTAGGAATCACCATTTTAATCAAATACATTCTAAATCAGTGCCAAGGCAGCTTAATTTGTAATACGTCAGTAACGCAGTCGCAGACCTTTTCAAAAGCATTTCCTAGTGTGTTCTCCAGTGAGAGGTCCTCAGCCTCCAGGGTGGGGTTGTAGCGTTTCAGCTCCTTCAGACAGGCGCTCATAATGTCCAGGATGGAGCTCTGAATGGCCCTCATAGCTGGCGTCAATGACACATGGAGCTCCACCACCTCCGGCTTATGCCTGTCCAGTGCTGTGTTTACTGACGCTTGGAACCTGTTGAATGAAACAGGTTAAGAGAGAAAAGGTGAGGAAGGATGAGGGAAGCACTTCTTTTTTCTGCTATGATATGTAAAATGTATATCCCATCGTACCTGGGCCACAGGTAGAGCTTCTTGACGAAGAGGTTCCTCATCACACGCTCCACCTGGCAGAAGCCTGAGGAGAAGGCACTGGCCTTGTCGGTGAAGGCCTTAATGAAGCCTGTCTTGTTCTTCTGTCTGAACAGACGAAGGATAAAGGCCTCCTGACACGATTCGATTATTTTATGGGCACGATACACCAGGATGCCTGAAGGGTTGGTACAGGAAGACAGGAAAATAAGGAAAAAAAAGTAACACATGAACAATGTGGTGTAAAGAAAATAATACATCACTATATTCTGGCAATATTCTGGCATATTAACCTCACAAGCCAATTAATCATATATTAAAACTTCTTGTAAGAGTTGTTAATCCTACATTAAGGCCATTTAAAGACATGTATCTAAATCTAGTTATAATAACTGACATGCTACAGTATTACAGAATGCAAATACACGTACACAAACAAATGTTGTTCCCAAAGTAACTGCGACTAGTAATTGCTACTGACAAATAAGACATCACCTAACAAGACAAACATGGCTGTCATTTTAGCCATGATCAGGCCGTTCTCTGACCTGATATGAGATGCGCAGGGATTCGGTCAGTGAGGAAGTCAACCACCAGGATTCTGCTGGTAACAAACAGCACTCCTCCCTCTGTGTAAACATTATAGCGCTCTGTGCTCTGGACATCACTGGTCACCGTCCTGGGCAGGTGCGTCACACCCTCCACTCGCAACTGCTCCGTGAAGTACTCCTGGGAAGGGAGGAAGAGTAAGAAGAGCGTGTCATTCAAATTAGTATCTATAAGATCATCGTGCAAGTGTAGCATTTAAGACTACCACAAAGTTATTGGGTAGCAAATCCGAAAAAGGCTTGCTAAAAGAGGTCAAGGCATGTGTGACTGCAATTTAATTAGGAACATTTGTGATCTAAAAATGTATCCAGACCGGTTGCTTCTTCGTGGAGGTGTGACAACATTGCCCACACCATATAAAATACTACTGGACACATAGAGGTAGCCAAAATTTGTAAATAGCAAACAAACCAGCAAAGCCACTATGTTTTGTCCTAACGTTCCCAGCTATGCTTTGATAATATATTATTTCAAACAGATAAACCTTATTTAAGCGTCTATAAACGACTGATATTCTTCAACTTCAGTACTTATTTCTCGAGTCACTTTTTTGTCGCTTAGCAACACACGAAACGTGCGTAGAAGCCTCGCTGCTGCCCCGAATCACCTAGCAACGAGTAAGGCATGAAGCTGGCTAGTTAAGCTAAGCTAATATAACCTATTCTAACCTGTTCAGGGGTGGTTGTGTTGAGCAGAAGGACCAGGCTGCCCGGCTCCGAGTAAACCCGCATGAACTGCAGCAGGATGCGATCTATACCCATTCCCTCCGCCACAACCAGCAGCCCGTCACAGCCGAACAGGCTCAGAAACATCTCCGTCTCAAACTCCAGCAGCGGCCCCGCCATGTTGGAACCACCAGAACGGTCCTTTACGCACGAGTCACCAAGTTTTCTCTCACTGCCGGTGATAAATGTCAGCTAAAAACGATATTAAACATTATGTGACAGCCACAAATTGACCGCTCGGGTCTGTTACTCAATGTTTTGAAATTGTACATCCGGTCACGTGGCACAAAAAAAACAAAGACGAACTTGCCGGTGATTGTGACGTCTGAGACCAAGAGCGCCATCTAGTGACCTGGAGCACAGTAGCAGGGAGAAAATATGTCGAGCTCTTTTTTAAGAACCTGTTTGATTTTTTTAATAGTAATTTGGCTGTTGGTGGTTTATTCACTGTTCACACAAGAACATTGCAAACAATACAAATATGGTTTTATTCTCTTCCTCTACCTTAACAATCTTCTACATATTCATGAGAATGTAATGGGAATTTTGAAAGACTCCCAAACTGTGCTTATAAATGTTTATGCAAATACTCCAAGACTGGAGAGTTGACGGAAAAGAATGCAATCTCTTTAACAGACAACTCTTAAATATCTGATGTTGGATTTTCCCACAAGCATGTGAATGCATCAGTTAAGACAGTCTCTGCTCTCAGCTGCAGTCCTGCACAATCATAATATTATAATGATAATAACATGTTTTCATAGCATGCCAAACTGTAACTACTTTGAAAATTGTTAGCAGTGTCCTATACTGTACATGATTCAGTTGGTTAAAACATGAAAATCATGCATATATGCTTTGTAGGCATGTTTTTTTCCATACAAGAGGAAAATTCTCGGGTAAACAATAAGACCTTGTAATGGTTTTGGCCTGAAACATTACATTTCAAGTTATTTTATATAATATCTGCTTATGAGGTGGCAAAATAGCTGGCTTTCGGCTGCAGCAAACAAATTACATCAGTATCAGACCTACAAAAAGCCCACACCAGTCAAACACTAATCCACTTTCATTTAACTGCAGTAATAAGAAATATACTATCAAACAATAAAACAGTCCCAGAAATGCCGGGTACAGAGCCAATAGCTGTTTTAGTGACAGTATTAGCGTGTTTTCGGGTGGATTATTCCTGTAATGCACCGACAGGAACAGAGCTGTAATATGCTTGCATAACAAAGCCTGCCAGCTGGGCTTTGTAAAACTCTGTTGTGTCAGCCCACATTTCTCTGCCGTATGAGAGGAGGCTGAGGGGACCAGAATAGGTCTGAGCTCATGAATGACAGCAGAGGAGCAGGAGGATGCTGAGCCCACCACCACCGCCACCCCCAAAACAGCAACACACTCACACACACACAGACACATACATATACACATGAACACCCTCACACTCTGAGGTTTTGTTACACAGGGGCACGGACATGACTCATCCCAGTTTTGAGACTTCAGGCTTGAATTTAGCCACTTTGATGTCTGCATCTGTCACTCATCCGCTGTGATGTGCTGACTCTGTGCACAGCTTTATTATATAAAACAACACATGGACCCTTGAGTGGGACTCATTACAGTGAGTTATGTGGACAAAACTTTCTTTCTCTTCACTCTGCTCGATTCTGCAAAGTTTAACTTACCCTTGAAATGACACAGGAAACTATGTGTGTGTGTGTGTGTGTGTGTGTGTGTATTAATACTGTCGATTGAATCTGTCAGGGAAACTAATTTCTTTTAATATCCTGGTTTTGAATAAATGAAGGGTGAAGTCACAGAAATTAAGAATTAAGTAACTGTATTAATTAAAACCCATATTTCAGAGACTCTGCCGTCACTAATGAATTTCATTAATGCTGTCAACAAGTAAAGGAAGACTAATATGGAAAGTTTTACATAGCAGAATATATATATGGAAACGCCTGTTCTAATGTATTTGTCTCCTTTTGGTCTGGTGCTGTTTTTATGGTTTGGCATACAGGCCATTTATCATGCCACAATATACAGAAGCACTTCAGACAATAGCAGCATATCAATGCTCGTGGTTTTAGATCAAGATGTTCAGGTGTCCATATACTTTTGGCTATGCTATTGTAACATTCCTAGCCCAGTATTTTTGAGTCTATCAGTTGTCCATCCATATAATCTGACATTTCTCACAAACTCCAGGCTGAAGCGATGTAGTAGAAGAGTGAGAGAGAAATTAAAAAGAGCTCCAACACTGTAGCCTACATCAGAGGTGACCCTGAAAGTAGCAGGAGACAAAACGTCAGGCCCCACGCTGTCTCGCCTTAACAGAGCAACGCTACCGGGGAGGTTTGTGCCTTGAACAGTAACTGAGAACTTGACAGAAATTAGGGGAAAGCTGGGGAAAAGCCAGCATGACAAGAAAAATGAGACTGTTCCTAAATACTTGCATCTCATAAATATCTTTTACGACTCTGTGTTTAGCTTGAAAACTTTCTTATTTCATCCAGCTGATTTTTAAAGTGTCTTATTAACTAAACAAATACAAAGCTCCTCTGACTACAAGGGATCATTTGATCTTCTTAAAGAAACAAAATGATATAATATCTATTACTGCATCTGTGTAGTCAAAACAAGCCCCTTGATCACGTAAAACAATGTGATTTTGCACATTAAGTGACTTCAGTGAGTTACATTTAAACAGGAAATGACAGAATGTACAAAAAAACAAACAAACAAATATTGGGTACACTTGAAATGGCACAAAAATTTTGGACAACTGAGTGCACACGGCGACACAGAAGTGACTGAGGATTAAAGTAATGCACTGTCATGAACAAACCTATAGAGAGCAGTGGAGCGCTTTGTTTTGCAAACTCATGCATCTTACAAGACAAGTCTATCTCTGGGGTGTTGTGTGTGTGTGTGTGAGAGAGAGAGAGAACACTCGTGTCCCTCCAGCCTCCTCTGGGAGACAGTCAGCAGCTTCATGTCAGGATGAAAACATGCGGCAGACAGTTGGGATGGAGAGGTAACACGACACCATTACGGCTGACAAGAAGGAGGAAGGGGGAAAAAAAGGCGACATAATTGATTCTGCTATTATTACAGTTTTATGGTACATGAAATTGAATCAAATGATCCATAAATGTGCTCGGAGGAACCAGCATGTTTCCACGGATGGTGCGTCAGGCCGGTTGGCACATGTGAAAGATTGCGGCAAAAAACGCTTGTCTACGTCTCTTTGCACCGAGCGAGATGAGTAAAAGTGTACATTTGGCAGCTGATGTGCATCCTGATATCGTGGACGGTCTGGCACCACTGTAAATGAGAGAAGAACAGCTTGAAATTGATGGCAAGCTGGAGGATAAAATAAGATGAGATATTTAACACTGCCTGCCTGACTGCAGTGTAGGAGGGAAATGAGAGAGAGAGAGAGAGAGAGAAAACAGAAAGAGAGAGAGAGAGAGAGAAGAGAAAACAGCTGAAGGCCCGATACATCCCTCTAGCCCTCATTAGGAAAAGAGAGACACAGCAGGGTTTTGTTGTAAATGGAGGGCTAAGCCTGAGAGCCAACCAGGCTCTGAGGGCCAAACACGAAGCCTCTGGAGGTTAACACACACACACACACACACACACTCTTTACAGGAATAACTTGACATTATGGGAAACACACTTACTTCCTTTCTCGCTGTGATTTACAGTAGATGAGATGAGTGATGCCACTCTCATGTTTGTATGGTGAATCTGAGACTAGAGCCAGCAGCCAGTTAGCTTAGCTTAGCACAAAGACTGGAAACAGAGCTCAGCCTGGAAACACAAACTCTGGCGTGTTACTCCTCAAAAAACCACAACATGCTGTTTTTACACCACAGTTTTTGAACAGATTAAACAAATGGCTTTGTGTATGATACATTAATGAATGAGTTTATGAGGTACTTGAAGGCAGTTTCTGTTACCTTTGGACAGAGCATGGCTAATGGTTTCCAGTATTTTTGGTAAGCTAAGCTAACAGGCTGCTACATCGCACTGTTATGTGTAGGTTAATAAGCGAGTTGCCACAGAAATGGCATCTTCTTTACTTCTCTCTCCCAACCTATGTTTGTCTGCTCCTTTAAAGTTCAGTCTGATTCCAATAGCAAGACCAAAGGGCAGCCCTTCTTCTACACAATAGCAGCACACTGAAAGGATGTGTTGCAATCACATTTCTTTCCTCTTTTGGAGATGTTTTCAGAAAGACTTTTCATTTTGTAAGGAATGTGAAACTAATATGCTCCATTCAAATCTGCAAAGAGCATTTTCCAGATAATATCAGATATACAAGGAGCTGTTGTAAATGTCCATAATTAAGGTGCTGAGCCAAAAACTCTTAGATTGCACCTCAGGTTAAACCAACCAACTCAGGGTCAAATTCTGAAATGCATGACTCACTGAAAAGCCTTTTATAGCTAAGAGCAGTCACGAATGTAGAAAATGGTGCAAGCTGAGCTGAGTTTCAGTGGAAATAAAAGTACTCCAGCGGCACAGACGATGGCTGTGCTACATGTATAGCATTTCAGGCTGTCGTGACCCTTGTTACTTCAGCACCTTAGTGGAATGTGGCTAAAGATTATGGTGCTTGGAAATGGCAGAGTGGCACCGCTGCATGTTCACAAATTGAGATTATTACAGAACACCCTCAGCGCACTGAAATATAGATGAGGGAGAGGAGCATTTTGGCACTCAGAGTTTGGTCAAGCAGCCTCTGTAATGCTTAACCGTGATGACACACACACAAGTAATTTCTTTGTTTACGTAATAGTGGGAGCTGATTACCAAAAGCAAAGAGACCTACGTTTTTCAAGGGCTGCAATTTGCATATATTATCAGTGACAAAACAAGGGAATGAACATTATAGCAGAGAGGGAAATGCACTCCCTCATGGTCAAACACAGCAAGGAAAAGAAGCAGAAGAATCAGGATGAATAAATTCTATTGAAGCAAATGTATGGCTTTTATAAAAGGCATGAACAAGGCTTGCTGCCTGTCACATCCACTTTAGCAAATCACTGTGACAACGGATGCCAATATAGAGGAGGAGAATGTGGCGTTTGTGAGAAAAGATGAGAGAAAGGAACAGAGAGGAGAGCTGGGAAGATAAGGGAGAGGAAAAGACAATAACAGGAAGTGAAGGAGTGAGACACAGAGAGACAGATAAACAAATTTTTCTTGCCTGTAATGTTTGTCGAACTAGCACAACGGCTGGCTTTTGTCAAACGGGCATATTAGATGAATAATTCAGGGCGGCTGGCAGACTTGAGGTTTGGAGGATGGTGTCAGTAGGTGACAGGGGAGACACGTTACAGGCTGGAGTGGATGTCAGTGATGCATTAGAGGGAGAGGCTGCTACATGTATGTGTTTGTGAGACACAATGGGAGAAACACATGAGGAGTATTTGGTGAGAATATGAGGAAAAGATTCAGAGCGAAGAAGGGATTGTGTCTGCGTGTGAGATTCAGCGCCATGCACAAACATAGAAATACCCACACTGCAGAGGGACTCACATGCAGAGTTTTCAGGACCCATTAGCATATCTCACTCAATCCCTCTCATGACCGATCATGGGAGAACTGTAGCTGTTTTCATGGTATTTTTTTCCCCCCAGCACAGACTATGGCATCAAGTCTTTTGGTTTGATGTTGCGGACACACATTTTCCTCTGTCTATAAACCAATAAACCCTAAATCCTGACAGATCTGAGGCCTGTTATCGACCGGCACACCTCAAACCCACAATGCTGCACTTCCTGGACCAGAGATAGAGAGGCGAGGAAGAACAAGAGTGAACCAAAGGAGAGAGGCAGAGATCAAGGCAGCTCAAAGGCTGATTTGATCTCTACCAGCAATGTCCTGGAGTGGCAAACCTCCAATCTCTGCGGTGGTGGTTGGGGGTGAGGGTGTGTGTGCGTGTTGAGGGGTTGAGAGGTTGAGAGGGTGCTCGCGTTGAATTTAAAACCCTGGTATAGGCGTTCATGTTTTCACATTAACAGCGTCTTGACATTGAGGGAAGTGAAGTGTACAGCACTAAACTTACTGCCTTGAAGCGGAGAGCTGTATCATTTGTCCCACCCACCTCCGCCTCAGCCAGACAAGTTTTCCACTGCAATACTTTTTACTCGTCTAGATAAGCTGTGTACCTTGGAATAGCAACTATAGACTGAGGGCTGAAACCTGCCACTGCTAATGTTCCTGTACAAACTGTTGCAGAAGTTTTCTGAGTAATCCATATCTCTTCAGCAAGCAAATTTCTGACAGCTCAGGAGGGAGTATCTGTCAATGCTGGCATTGTAACACCTTGTCGAAGCAGACATTTTGATATCAGTTTATTCTGTGTTAATAGGGAGCCCAACATGTGGTTAGCCTAGCTTAGCTGGCTAATGTAGCTCCTGGTTGTTGGATTTATGAAAGAGAAAGAAGGAGAAAAGGTTGAAGCCCAAGTGAATTACATGAGCTGCTAGCGAGGGCTGAATTTGCCCCAATGTTTTACACTTTGAGTTTACAATAAACAACTAACAACTTTGAATTAAAAATAAAGTACAGGCATCCTTTAAACTACTGTTGTGTCTCTGTCTTCTTTATCTGTGGACAACCGTTACTATAGATAGCCTCATGGTTCACCCACACAGGCATTTTCACTTTGCCTAATTAGACCTCTCATTAGGATTGTGTGGACACATACAGATTGTGATTGATCTCCCTGACTCTGTTGTAAATCGCAACCGACCGTTTTCAGGGCAGACGTTTTGACACGTCATGCCATGAAAAGCACAAGTGACAAATATAAACGCACCTATTACTGAATACATCAATGTCATCATACACACAGCAGACCTCAATGGAGTGTCTCTGTGGATGACGTTTGGACTCGTCAAACACTGGTGTAACTAATGACATTAAAAATGACTGCATTCCTTTTACAGTGTGGGTTAGGATTAGGTATATATTCCTCTTACATGCACAGGTTCCAGGCCCTGGTGTTGTGCACACTGGCTCACTCTTTATTCACTCATTAATGTTATTAGTCACACCTGTGCTTTTCCGGCTACTACATGTCAAAAACAGGTCTAAGACAAGTTATGCTTATTAGAATTGTGACTTCACACGGGCCTCAGAATAGCTGAACCCAGGTCTAATCAGCCAGAATAACTGAAAAGGCCTGTGTGGGTGTGCAGTTCCCAATTAATTTAGTCTATATCTATATATAAGTTATTCACCAGTGAGAACCTTTGGGATTCAACTACGGGGACTGTAGTAACAATATGCTGAAAGCTATAATTTTATACCTAATTATATCTTTTATTCATGACCATGTAATCACCTTGGAAGATCAGCAGATTTTCTAATTAACATTAGTGTATAGACCTGCAGTGTAAGGCTGATTTGAATTCAGGTCAGCTAGGCTAACTAGCTAACAGAGAAAATGTCAGGTACGTAGTGTTTTATGTGATTACCAAGACTCAAGTTTAGGTCTATGTTGCCCCAGAGGAAACGAGAGACAGGATCAGAGTTCACATATAAAACATCTAAAGAACCGTTTGCTCTCACTTTGACCTATCTCAGCTCAGCAGAACAAAAAGAAGGGCAGCTGGGAGAGTGATGCAAGGTCTGCATGAAGACAGCGTACTTACTCAAGAGTCAATGGAGGTGCAAGCGTGTAGTGGAAGTTTAGTGAATGTGTACGTGCAGCATAAACACTACTTAACGCACACAAAGAATTACACACTTCTCCTTAAAAAAGACAGAAAGCTGTCAAGCGTCTGATGCAGTAAGTCAAAGGCAAAGGAGGATTTCAAACATTAGCATTCCTCCATAATTCCTCCTAATCCAAACACTAACATAACAGTAGGAAGTTCAATCTAATTGAAGAGGGGATGAAAGCCAAGGATATCCTGTGTGGGAAAAGATATCTGGATTAATTAGTATTGTTGTGGTAGTGTATGGTTGTGTGTGCTTGGTTGTACAGCTATTTGTTGGCGTGCGTAACAGTATATGTGCGTGGACGTGCGTTTGTGTATTTGACAGTATGTGAGGGGGTAATTGTTACTGTATTATATCCTATATGAGGAGCCACAACCTCATCAGTGAATGTTCACTGTCACTGTCATAAGAAGCATGTTTGATTGGATTTTCCTGTTTTAATCACTCTGCCTCTATTTTTGCCCGTGGTGGTGGGGCCTAGCTAATTACACGTATGGATTAAATTTGAATGTCAGCATGTTAAAGGCATGCAATCATGGCCATAAACACATAGAGGGAAATCAGGAGGAATCATTTTAAATGAATAAATCACATGTTGAGTGTATGGTAGCATTTGAATCCTTGTGAGGACTTGAGTTTTTGCGCATTATGCTAAAAATAAAAGCCCTCAACTCTAAATACTACTAAGCTACCACTCAGGTGTTCAGATTTGTAGAATATCAAAAGTAAGAGTAAGAAGCACATGCTTGGGATTCTTGGTTTTCTACTTGTTCCTGCTGAGTGACATTTTCCCATAATATACAGGATGAATGCAATTGACTGAGGTACATATGTGCATTAAGCCTGGGCTTTCTTTCTCTTCTCTCCATCTTTCCCTGAGAAACTGAAGAATATTAATATTTAGAATGATTGTTGCCTCGCCTCACTCTGCCTTGCCCCAGAGGCGCTTTCAGCAATGCGCAGCGTGTCGTCACCCGTCAGTTTAGTGTGTTGTTAGCCTGCATCTTGGGCGCTAATGTTCCCCCACAGTTTATTGCTTGGTGAAATGGCTCCATTAGTGTTGAAACCCACAGTAATGGCATGCAGATGGGCTGTCATGTGCTAAAGCAAGCTAAGAGTTGTGAGAGGGAACGCTGACAGACAGGCAGGAAGTCAGAACGTCTACCAAACTTCATACACTATTTGTGTGTGTGAGGAAAATGTGCCATGTTTGCCAGCATTTGCCATAGTCCTCACCTGTGCATGTGAGTGGCATCTCAGAGTAATATGTGTGTATGTACACGCATGAGAGAGAAAATAAGTGCATGGCTGTGTTTGTGTGTGTTTATGTGTGTGCTGTCTCCTCTCAGGGGATAGCAGGCGGTTTAGAGACGTGTTCACTTCTATTCAGCTGTTACACTCTACTGCTCCTTGGGGGTCTTATAGAAGCAACACAGCAGTGAGGGGAGAGTGTTGTGATGACAGTGGGAAGTGGCCACTATGCCGCTCTACAAATTGCTCTGCTGGCTAAAAGAAACTTTAAGTTGGTTAGCGATGGCCCGCAGGAACTCTGAACTTTCAAACTCAGTGGGAATATTCCAACCACCGTGATGTGAAATATACCCAGTTCTGCTGCGGCAGCATGTTGATGAAAATAGACAGAAATAAGTCTATAACATGTTATCTCTGGTGCAACCCATCTCCTGGGACTAAGGGATAAATATGTGTATCATTTTAGCTGAACATTTTTTGGCTTTATAAGAGAGAGTGACAAACACTGAGAGGGGATTATTGCAGTTTCTGTCCCTGCTACGTTTTTAATTGTTGTTTACTTGTGTAATGTGATAACTGCATCATGCCAATTGGTTCACACAGGAGCCACAGAACATGTTATGGGATTATAGATAATTTATGTGTTGCAGTTTCACTGCTATTTCACACACATCAGGAACAGAATTATTAGCAAACTAAAGCTAAAAATTGGATTTGTTTTCAAATCCAAATCTGAAACCAACAAAATGACAGTGAAACTTAGAGGGATGTTGGATGAGACATATCGAGCGTGCATGTATTTTCACAGTTTCTCCTAAATAACCTCCAGGATTCCTGTCAGGCAGAGTTTTAAATAATGATTTAATTGCCATTACTTTTGGTTAATAGGCTGTATGTATGTATTACAAGTCTATACAGCCATGCTAGCAGCTGTGTGAGGCTGTACTTACCCACAGCACTGCTTTGAGCTAAACACTAACATCAGCCTGCTAACATGCTTTAATGACAATGCTAACATGCTAATAATGTTTACCAGTTTTGCACATAGGCATGCTAATATCCTCCAATTAGCACTAGAAAGTACAGCGGGCACCAGAGAGGATTAAGTTAAGAGGTCACCAAAGTAATTACAGTTAATCCAGCAGAGAACATCTGAACCAAATTTCATGGTAATCTATCCACAAATATCAACTGTATGGTGCCGCTTGAGGGAAAGTCATTGGGCTTCATCCCATGGGATGCATGAATGATCATACCAGATTTAGTGCTAATCTGTCCAATAGTTGTATTTCATGTTGTGCTGTATTGTATAGTTCAGTGACAAAGACAATGACTCACACACAGACGTCATGCCTGGATAAAGCTACGCTGCTAGTGTGGCTAAAATCAGAGGAAATGACATTTGTTACTGAAAGAAATGCCACATGAAATGCTAACAAACATCATGCAAGTCAGATGTATTTTGTGCCAGAAGGCAGTAGTGTGATTTTGCCTTTTTATAATGTAAATTGTGGTTTGATCTCATATTCTGAATCTAATGGAGGCCTCACTGGAATTCTCTGTCGGCCCGAGGAGTAATTTTTGGCCACTGGTTTCAGTATTCAGGCTTGTAACAATGGAACAGGAGTACTTAGAGCTATAAATGAGCAAAAAAAAAAAAAAAAACACCATATTACAAGCTTCCTTTGTTTATGTAAAATTAAATACTGTTATGTGTGAAAGTGCTGACATCTTTAACATGCCTCCAATAGCTCTTCAGTAGGTGGCCTTCCTGGCAACCGAGCTAACTTTAACATATACTGCACGTAACTGTGGTATTGTGATCACAGGAATCACAGGAGACCATGTCAAGCTTACACATCAGATGGACACAAATTACGCAAAACTGTTGTATTTTGGCGCAACATTCGTTTTAAGGAGCCAAAAATATTTATGGTTTATCCTAACTCTGATTAAAAGGTGTTGGTTTCTGGTGTTCAGTTAAAAAATACTTTAGTTCAGGTTCAATATGCAGCAATTATAGTCAGTGTTTCTCAACTTAAGGAGTCACCCAGCAGTTTATACTGATGCAGTCACACTATATGTCACACTATTCTCCTGGCTGCTTTGTCACAAACACAGATTTCTCTCGCACACAGATGCAGTGAAACACACAACACAGTGTGTAGCTAGGTGGGCACAGGTGCTCCTTGTTGTCCTGATGAACCACTCCTGTCTCTCTCCGCCTCTCAGCCACTACATTCACATCCTGTGCGCTGGTAAATAACAGCGTTCGGCCATTTTTAGTCAGCAGGTGGCTAGTTGTTGGGGAGGTTGTGCGCTATGTCCAAACAAACTGTTGAAACAATCTTCCATCTTCACTTTGAGAGAGTGGGAGTCCGGTCGGTGGTGGTGTGAAGAACAGTATTGTGGGTAAATGTCACAGAGAGCCTTCTGTTCCATATGTGACTAAGTGAACAACAACAAAAAAAAAAACCTCAAGTATATCCACCAATTTGTCTGCTCTAACAGACTGAGAGAACAGGACTCAAGAACAGGAGCAGATAATGTGACTGGAGACTGTCAGTGTAATTTTTTTTTTTAGTACTTGGACACACATACATTGGTGTTCACTCTACAGTATCTCTCCCTGTGTTGTGGGCACATGCAGAAGGCGCTCATCTAACCACTGACTGTTGCAGACATATGGCTCACTTCCTGTTGTGCTCACGTCACATGGGATGGACGGTAGAGATGGAAAGATTCTCATGTTCACAACTTTACATCACTGGCTGTATGACTGGGTTGAATAATTGGTAATATATCAGAAATACAGAGTTTGGCTGATGTATGTATCTGTGTCTACGAAGGAGGCCTTTCAGATATGTTTTTCAGTTGTCTGTGTCATGTACATCTGATGGAACAGATACCCTTCTATGTTAAAACAGCTATCTACACAGGCCATCACTGGTCTTTTACTTGTTTTATAGGCTTGTAAAAATGACTTGAAGCATATTGTTATGCTACTTTACTCACACAACTACAGTGAGTGCCTGAATGCAGCCTTTTGCACTTTGAACTGCTGCTGCTCTGCTAACATGCTGCTTGCGCTACGCCTCCTCACTACAGAATGGGAAGAACAGGAAACCTCCCCCCCATTTGTAGCATTTCACACCATTTAAATAAGCTACTTCTGCTGCTCTACCAGATTCAAACAAATAAAAGGCTTGTTAAAGTAGCTGAATCAACTGTAGTTATTATGAATGTTAATACTGGATTGTATTTAGTTGTAACTACCTATAATGGTGGCAGTTACATCTAAATATTTCTAGCAGTTATTTCTTTTCACCAAATGGGAGATTTTGTCGCTGTCAGAATTTCCACTTATCCTGACAGAACTGTAAGTTGGACTGACTGTAGTTATAGTCCCGCAATATTAGCACTAAACAGTACAAAAGTACAGCTGAGGCTGATGGGAAAGCCATCAGTTTTTCAATAGTTGAAAAAGATTTCAGTGTGGACCAAACTAAAGGATTGACACACTGATCTGCTGCTAGCATGGCTTAAAGGTTTCACAGGTGAAACAGTTCAAATTCAGTTGAATAGCTGCTGTGTCAGGTGTTTGGTTACAGAGCTGCACCTTCAGATGTGGGAAGTTTCAGTGTCTTGCTTTATATCAGGCTTAAAAACAGCTCCTATTTAGTATGTTCTCTGGACTATGTCGAGTGTGACATTTTAGCAAAAAAAAAAAAAAAAAAAAAGCAACTTTTCTCCTGAATTCAAATGAGAAAAAGGAGGCTTTTAGTTCAAGCAGGAAGACAATTATCATTTTAATTTTCTCATCACACCACCTCTCCACCTCCTAATTATTACCAGTGAACTCGCTAAGTTATGTGCACATACTTCTCTGTCAACCATGATTAACCTAGCCGAAGGGTATTTAAACCCTCTTATGTGTTTTTTTAATATTTTTTTTGCAGTCACTGCTGCTTTGCCACTCCACCAGCAGTGTCTTCCCCAGAGATTTATTGCTGTGATTGAGCGGTGTGACGGAGATACGGGAACATGTCTGGCATGTTTTAAGGTCTGACATTGCTGCATTTACTTCAGACATTGGTAAATGTAAGAGCATGTAGACAAATCTCTGCTACTTTATATCATCTGGTAGTGTACAGTGAGAAACATATATATATGTGAAAATATAAGGTTAGTATTTATGGCCTTAATGCAACAGTTGGGATACATCTGTGACCAGTCAGACTATGTAGCTGAAACCAACCCGCCGCATTAAATAAAGTGAATTGTAGCCATTTTTGACCCCACTGAATACTAGAATCATCAAAACACATTCCAGCTTGGCGAGCAAGCGAGGAGCGCTGATCCCCGCCAGCTCTCCCAGTCTGTCTCGCTGGCTGCAGGCCCAGAGGGCAGGGCACGGCGATGGATGGGCCTGTCGCCGGCTCTCTGCTGCCCAGATGGCTCGCTCTGTCAGCGGGCTCACCGCCAGGAGGGGTGGCACCCTGACGTCAGGCCATGATTGGATACGCCAACTTTCATTTGCTTCCCCCCCAACACCTGTGGACTGCGTGGAGAAATGAAGGGGTGGTGGCACTGGAGCCTGGCCGAGTGCGAGTGTGTGTGTACTGTATGTGCGTATGTGTGTGTGTTGTTGTATGTAAGTTTTATACATGTAGCACAACGATATTAACTTTATACTGAGGGTAAGTCTGGCTGATTTGAACCCCTTAGTGGTGGTAGTTTACGATTAGGAACTTTATCAGATTTAAAGTTCATACTTTGGAAACAACTGACAAAACATCTCACCATGACATCTACTTAGTTGCTGTACCTGAGCTTTTGATCATACTGCATCATCTTCCTCAGTAGATGGAGTTTGCCCAGTTGTCATGGAATTGTAGACGTTAAAAATTCAATTTCTCTGAGCACTTTAAAGCTGCTATAATCAACATTTTTTCGTTGGAAAAGACACTACCTGCCCAGCACCAAACAGCAGCTAACAGACAAAGTTAGCGGCTAGCTTGTGAACATACTGGAGCATTTAGCAGCTCAATCACAACACTAAATGAATGCTCCTCTGTATCTGCTGGTGGAACAGACAGCTCCTTAAGGAACCATCTCATGAGACTGCTTCCAAGCATTTAACCCATCACACAGAAGAAGCCCTTAAACCGCTTCACGAGACAACCTCAACTGCAGAGGAGGACCCTGTGATACGATTAAAAGCTCCAGAACAGCTAATAAATGGACTGTTTTGTCAACGTTTCATGCTAAGATTAAATGTTGGATTAAGTTAGGCTAATGCAGGTGGTTGCTGACTTGATGTTGTCCAACAAACTTCTTACCATTTTTCCATTTTCTTTCCTTCTTTATTTCACAACTGTTGATGTTGATTGGTCTGTGTTGTTCTGTAATATAGTTTAATATCATTTGTAAGCTAATTGATTTGTGTGGCCCACAAACCTTCATTACTACTTATCTTAACAAACTGATGATCGTATGTTTTTGCCTGTCCCTGGGTTGGACACACTGCTGAATTATGTTGTTGAATTCAGAATTACTGGCTCATACTTAGAGTAACTTCTTGGGAGCAGAGCAGCCATGACCAGACATTCAATTCAAGTAAACCCCTCTATTTAAGCTGATAATAATATCACAGAATTATCAGGAATTATGCCATAACTACACAAATCCTTTTAGAAAGCAATTCTCAGTTTGGGTATAATTTTTGATAAAGCTCTTAGCGGTGTCATTGTTTACTGCATAAATCGCCCATTTACTGCGAGTCCTTCCAGACTCTGGCATGAAGCAATTTGAGTGAACCAAACAAAAGTGGATTTAAGTCCTCAGGCATTATACTGCAGAAGATTTGTGTTGTGAAATTACTTTCTTTATTCCAACAATAGGAATGGGAGACCTAACTCATGGAGCATGTAATTTAACTGCCTCAGTCGTCATTACTTTGAGTTTGAAAACTTTGATGAACATTGGATGAATGGTACTATTCTTCTTTGCCTTTTCAACAAGTTTTCACAGATACCAGCTCACAGTGCAGAGCCAAGAATATCTGACGTCCGCCGTGGTCTTTCCACCAAGTAATAATAACTTCCTAGACTCCATTAGAAGCTGAAACATAAAATAAGCTCTTGTTTGTGTCTCTGGTGATTTACCCAGCTCACTTCTGAAATGTTAACATCCCCTTCATTGCTATCAAGCTGTATATAGGCCTCTCGTGTGTTCAAAAGCTGCTAGCCTGTGACCCAGAGTCCCTCACATGTACTTGAAGTGTGCTCTTGTATGAGAAATATACTCAGGAAAAACATCAATGTTGTGGATTTTACAGCTTGGCAGCTGATGAAAGTGCTGCAGAGAGACTTGTGTGTCTTTTATGTGTGTGTAGTCAGTCTACGTGTACGCATGTGTCTGTATTTTCATGTGTGTGAGCACCAGAGGACACTGCGACAGCGTTTTGGATCAATAAACAGGAACTAGCTTTCATCTGTCACAGTAGAATAAGTCTCCTGCAGGAACAAAGCAGAGAGCAAAGGCCACCTCGCTGACCTCAAGTCGGTCCAGAAAGCTGCCATCTTGTGAGGACTTTTTTTGTAGTATCAATCATCTGCCAACAGTCTCAAAAATGAGCCGTCATGTTCTTTCAAAGAAATGACAGGGATGGTGATTTTTACAAATCATCACAATTTTGCAGCAATAAAATACAAGAGTGAACCTCAGTTTCAGGCTGAACAGCTTTAAATGGTAAAGTGCACCAGACTGTGTGGGTTTGTGAATGAATTACTGTCCTATAAACATTCAGTTTCTGCTGTTGTGTCCAATAACAGCCATTTGTTCGACTGCAGACTCCACAAGCAAGCAATCCCCACCTGCTCACTCCCCTTGGGCTGCGCTGGAGTCAGCTAATCTCTAATTTAACACGGATAGAGTAGAGAAAATATGAATACAATATACAGTAGGCGTGAATTGAATTCAGCTGAAGATGAACGTGTTGATGTATTTTAATATTAAAATGCTGCATCTTATCAGCAGCTTTGGCGATACTGCGTGTTTTGCAAAGTCTGTTTTTGCCGTTTGTTAGGCAAAGCTGATGACGCATCTCCAGATTTATGTGTGTTTTGATGTACAAAAGTTTAAAAAGAACAAACTTTGAGATGACAGATACCTGTCAAAGAGTCATCATCGTCCATTTAGCCAGCAGAACTGAGGAGGCGTTTTTTTGGAGCCACACGTTTCTGCTTTCTGAAGAGACTAAACACAAACTGTGTCACATGAATACCAAAACAAACCGAGACAGACGGGAGGCAAAGCCACACATGTTAAAATATGATCTACATCCCAAAAACATAGATTGACTCATCCTAAGGTGGCTCAGAAAAGCCAGGCTTATTATGAAAACCCTGGCTTTAAATGAGCCCAACAACATCAATAAAACAATATGTAGCTCATGTCCTCTGGTTAATTCAAGTCTGGTTTAAGGACAGCTTGTTTTTGAGAAACATCTTTTTTTTTTTAAAATCACACACAGTTCACATCAATTCACAAGAAGAGGCACATATTAAAAATATAATTTGGAAATATTACATCTTCAAAAAACAAACAAAACAACTGCAGTTAAAACCAAAGAGCGCTTTTAGCAGCATGTTGCAGAGCAGCAGTGAGCTCAGACTTTAACACAAGCAGAGATGAACTTGTTGCTGCTGAACACCTCCGTTGACTCATATCATTAATGGTTCAAGTCCCATGTGAGTAATGTGAGTTTTCTCTATCATAAGCGTTAAAATGAGCGCACAAGACGTAAGCATTAGCATCTTCCAGAAACTAATTAATGAATTAATTTCAACTCGTGGCTGCAGAGGCCACTGTTGCTTATATTTTGTTGCTTAAACATGACTGCAGACGTAATCTGGTGGTGGCGGTCTACACTGCAAACCACTAAAACTGCTTACAAAACTGCATACATGCCAACAAAAACAGCCCAAAATCAACAGGGCTCAAGTCATAGCCCTCACTGTAACTAACCAAAAGAGTGGCAACATTATTTTTCCTGTTTGAATCCCTAAAAGCATTATGGGAACTGTAGTTCCACAATCCAGTGCATCACTGTCCCCCAAATTAGAAGTATCAGAAGTAAGATGTTCTGCAAATTCACTCATGTTCTGAGTGTTTCCTGACAATTTGAATTTTTGCCACCACTTACACACGTGCAGGGAAAGTTGTTTGCACAAGTCCAACTTATAAAGTACTGAAAAGGTCCAACAAGCACAATAACACATGGGAATCATTAGATAAAATCAACATTTATTATAAAAATACAACCAATTATGTCACAGTCGTGGTGTTCAGTATGGTCATTCATTACAGTTCAACATATGAACAAGTCAAAATGTGTGATGTTCCCCTAAAGTCATAGAGAAAATGTGCTCTAAAACAAATTCACACACACACACAAAAAGATAAAGAACAATGTGATTGAGCTCGGCTACCATGAGGATATAAAAATAGATAAGGACATAAGGTTCCTCCTCAGACAGGAAATGAAGAAGATGGACTGAGTCGTCTTTCACACATCACACTCATTATCCATTCCTCTCAGACGCCCCCTCCTCCCTCCATCACATGCTGACTTTTTGGAAAAGAGACAGAATCCGTCAGTGTGAAATGAGGTCAGCGATCGCGTCGCTGATGGAAAATCACCTACAGACCACGGATGGACACAAGCACACACACACACACACACAGACAGAAGTATGTACACTTTCTCTCCAACACTCACAGTTTCTCTCTGAGACACACACAGACACACAGATGTGTTGCTAAAGGGTTGCCATGACAACTCTCTTACATTCCCAGTCGGTCAGGGCGAGTGTGAGAGTCTGTGTGTGTGTGTGTGTGTGTGTGGAAAGTGTAATCGAGTAGAGTCATTTAGGGCTCACAGAGAAAGTCATTTTGTTGCAGAAATGTTCATTTTAAAGACAATTTCAGGACTGTGAGCTCCCAAATAAGTCTGCAGCCAGTAGGCTGTAACACTGTTAGGGTGTTTCAGCTCTGACTAAAGAGTCAGGAAATACTGCGCTCCTCCCACCATTAATCACTAACAGTTCACATCACTATCACTGTTATATCAGCCTGACACAATCACACTTTCATCTTATTTACTGAGCACCTGTGTGTGTAGAGTTCACTGCAAGGATGTCGTGCGTGTGCAGATTTAACTGATGCGATGTGATTTATGATGATGAAATGTTTTCATCATAAAAACAACCACAGTGAGGGGAAAACCACAGTCAGTTTGATCCACGCTTTCATAGACAAGTAACCAGGGAAAACCAAATGGATATTGCAACACTCGCGCTACAGAGTAATTTATTGGTAATGAAGTAATCTGATTTGATCTCAGATGTGACACGAGGGACTTTCTGCTAGAGGGCAGTGCATTCAAGCTTAGTGATCAGCTGGGCACAAATCAGCTCTGCTACACTGTGTGGAAAAAGACATTAAAGTTATAATCCTTGAGATTTTTATTTTTTATACTATTTATGGGCTCCTTCTTGTGCAACAGCCATTCAATGTGTTTACAGTCTGTAACCGCCTCTTAACAGTGTTCCATGTTAGTGGCGGAGTCCGCCATTCCTGTGCTGGCTTTAACTTTCTGTCACACATTTGTGAAATAAATGTCAGCGTTTTGTTATGGAACTACTAATGTGAACCAAACATCGCCTACTGCTGCTGCTGCTGCTGCTTCACGTTGTGAGTGTATAACAGGCAAAAACAGTCGCAGGAGAGGCAGTGTGTTTGCCGCGCTGACAGCGATATTTTACCACGAATACGATCATTAGGAGCATTACTTTTCTTTTTACTATAGATCAGTTTTAGTGAACACTGCCACAGGTGTTTCCTCAGGTGTATTTCTATCAACCAAGACTGAAATCTTAAGGATTTTAACTTTAAAATCTGTTTTCAGTAAAAAAACAAAACCAAAAAAAACAAGATTGTCATTTTGGTTATAATTAATATGGATTAAGAGTAATCTCTCAAGTCAACATGAATTCAGACTCTACAACACTATGGACAGTAAAAAAAAGTATTATTTATCTTTTCCCTGCAAGGACACTGTCAGTGGCTATAGACAAACAGCTCAAAGTCTGATCAGAGGTCAGGAGTTAGAGCTACATCTTCCAGGTCAGTCAGACAATGTACCAAGTTAAACATAAATATACACACATACACGATATGGTGATGTGATGAGATTGCATAGGATGGCCAGCCAGGTATTACACTGCAGCAACAGCAAATGTAGTAGAAAGAGCTGGATATTTTAGGATCCTTCAAGTAAAAGTCCACCCTTCAACACTGAGCAGCTGAACTAAAGAGTTGAAATGTATCTTTTCATTGCTCACACCTCCAGTAGCCGCTCTGATCAAATCGTCAGTGTCTCAGGGTGGAATCTTCATCAAACGATGCAACAGTTTGGACACATTTAAAGTTACACTGGCAACATCCTGACTACAGCAAACATACAGTCTTGTGTTAACATTTACCTGCACAGACAGGCAATTAGGTGTCAGAGGATGTAATGCTACTTCAGATACAGGAGGACTGTCTTGGAAAAGAGTGCTTCTCCTGGAGAACCACCGGCTTTAGGAGACATTCACTGATCTTTGGTATTTGGCCCTTTTTAGGACAGACAATAGAAAATCTGCCCGAGAGAATCCGAGGGAAGCATTCAACAAAGAGAACATAAACCCAATTTAATTTCATCATAAAATTCAGTAAGATTTATAATGTTTGGTTGGCATGTGGTCTCGTCTTTATGGGTTTCGGTCCTGTACCTCTCTTATTTCCAGGTCAAATATAGTACATGCCTCATATAAATCCTGAAGGTTTTTCACTTCAATAGCTTACTGATTTTTTGGAACTGGGACATTGGTCAAAAGGATTTATTAACATCTCATGTTCTTATCTGCAAACACAAATTGACAACACCAATCTCCAAAAAACGTGTTGTATACCCCTCTAGAACAGGGGCTCAAAACTGTAAAATCCAAACAAAACCGTTTAATAAAGAAAAAAAACCGTACACCTTCTCAGTTTTTCCCTCCATCATCGGCCCTCAATTATAAGAAGAACTTCCTGAGTCTTCGTCCATCCTCGCGCTCTCAACTGCTCCAGCTGTAGTAGCAGTGGATGTGATCGCCAGTCTACCACCACCCTGGCCTTACCGTGGGTTAGCCAAATCAGCCCAGCTGGCATCCGATGGCCGAGCTCACCACCATGTCCAGGCATGCGTGGCGACCGCGGCGTTCGGTGGTAATGGCCGGAGAAAACCGCCTTCACCCTGTGCGAGGAGAGAGGTGTAACTACATAAATCCTGGTTAGCCTGATTTGGATTGTCTGTTGCGTCACTACAGTCTAAACGGGGATATTACCATGAATAGGCAACATGTTGCTGTTTGAGGGTGTCTGTAATTCACACCACGTCTGACCTGTATCCTCCAAAAAAAAAGATTGCAATACACACAATTATTAACATCTCATAGCAGAAAATGACCAAAATGCTGAATATCTACTTGGAGTTGACAGGGTTGGTGATCAATACCAGTGACTCAGTGTTTTGTTCCACTTTAAAATAACTCACTTTACAGCCTCAGTGCATTTCTAAACAAGGATCAGCTGCTCAGTTTCTCAGTATTTGATGGATAGACTGACATTCGTTACTCATAGCATTAGCATAACATCTTCATTATTAAGTGGCATCTGAGCGCCTTTGCAGATATTATACTGCCTCGATCGGATAGTTTGATGCTTTAGGGAGAAAAGGAAAGATGAAAATGGGAAGAAGAGAAAGAAATAAAAGACAACACACTCTGGAGCCTTGCACTTGTAGAATATTTGAAAACTCAGGGAACTTTCATTAAAGACCCGCGATTTCATTTATTTTCAATTACAAGCGACATGTTAACCGACGGTGAGGTTTGGCTCGGCCCTGCGGCACTGATGTGTGTCACTACAGTTGAAGCTACACACTTAAATGGCACATCAAACAAGCCTCACTTTGAATGAGGGTGCAAAATGAGTTTTCTTCGTGTGAAGGTAGTATTTGTCTGGGTCTGAATTTGTCTCCTAGTTTGGGAAGAACAATCGAAAATCTGAAAAAAAGTTGGTGTCATTTTCTGGCTCTCACTTGAACCACAACATAATATTATGATTTGGATTGAAATTAAAAGATTTGAATTAATTACTTTTTAGTTAAGAGTGAAGGCAGTAGAGGTTAAATGCTTTAAGATTAGGATAGAAGCATTATGTGGGATGTGATTGCATATGTTTTCTAATGTGTCCTTGCAATCACGTGCTTGCATGCTCCCGGCTGTGCATGTGGCCAATAGTAAGGGATCTCAAAATGAGTTTACTGCAGGCTTTTGGCAGAAAAAGTAGGCGCTGCTCTATTTTCTAACTGCAAGTGTTTCCATGGAGAGTCTGGCTGCTTTCTTACAAATCTCCAGAAGAACACCAACCAAAAAAAATAATGAAAACTGGCAACAAAAGAGGATAAATTGCAGCCTGTGCATGAGAAAGACATCAGTCTGTCCCAGGAAATCACACAACAAAAGACAAGGAAGATCCCTCGAAAAACCTCTTTTTCTTCTCTCCACTGCTGATACCACCTCGACTTCTTTCTGTGAAATTGCCCTGAATCATCAAGTCCGCCACTCTGCATAATCCAAACAGCACCAGAATACAAATGTGACCTAAATTTATCATTAATATTCCACAGGCTATGAGGACAACAGTTGCACATGCTGGACCATTAAATAATTAATCTGCTATAGATAGAAATTGTTGATTTAGGCCTGTATGTGTGTGTGTGTGTGTGCCTAGGCTAAATTAATTTACAATCAAAACCTGGGGCAACACCACATGAAGTCCACCTTCCTGTGACTTGTGGGTGGGCCTGCGGCTATATCATTATGGACTGCACATTTCATGAATCTAGTTGTGCTTACTTGTGTGTGGCCAGGAATTCTAACGTTTCATATAACCTTGGCACTGCTCTAGATGACTGAATAACTGGCCACCGACTAGTTACAAGTGTGTGTACATGTGTGTTTGTGGAAACGTGCGTCCTTGGTGTTGTTTCTAGACGAGGGCCAAAAGGCCACAAATGCCCTTTACGCCTCTGGGCCAAAGCATGTACTCATTACTCTGTATGTCTGTGTGTATAGGTGTGTGTGTGTGTGTATTCTGTGGTGTGCTGTAGCTCTTCAGTGCTGACAGATACCTAATTATTTTTTATCTGTCCTACGAGGAATTACACAGCTCATCTACAATTATTCAGACCCTGCGAATGATAACAAAGCGAAGCAGCAAGAGAAGTGTGAGCCAGGGAAAATGTTTGATGGGATCACCTGATGACTCAGTTAGCAACGCTGATTGTGGAAATGTTGGATTTGTTACAGTACCCACAAGAGGGTTGCGACTTTTTTGTCACCTCAGACACATGAGGGAGTGGGAGGAAGACGCCAAGACAGCAATAGTAAAGAAGTGATAGACAAGAATTAATCTTGTAATAACGATGACGAATGAACCACCAGGAGAATATAAAAATCTTTTTGAAGCTGAAATGATTTCTCTGAACCTCCTCTAAAACTCCCAAAGATGCCATGATTAATCATGCCGCCGAACAAAGTGTGTGGGAGTGTGTAAGTGTGCATATGTATACATGTGTCAGTGTGTCTAAGTTCTGTCGCCACGTCTTTGATGATCCACATCCCACGCACACACCGCACGATGCCACCATGCAGCAGCAGTGAGTTTCCCCCATATGTATGTGACATATTTGTGATGCATCCATGGCGCGGGGGTTGTGCTGTATGTTTGTTGGTCATGGCTTTTTAAAAAATGAAAGGAATAAGTTACAAAAGGCCCGGCTAAGCACTGATTTCAGAACACTGACAGTAGGAGGCACTGCTTGACACGACGACAGTTACGAAAAAGGGCTGCAACTAACGATTACTTTAACTGTCAATTATTTCCTTGATTGATCGATGAATCGTTTAGTTTAAAATCTGAAAATAGTGGAGAATGTCCATGAAGACATAATCTAATGTCTTGTTTTTCCCAACCTTAGCGAGCTTCAGAGGTGCTAGCAGGAGGATGTAGTTACCGTTGGACAGAGCCAGGCTAAATGTTTCCCTGTGTTTTCAGTTTTATAAATTAATCAATCTTCTCATGTAAGAGATTCTCCCAAAGCATCAAAATATTCCTTTCATAAAATGGCTACTAAAGTTAATAAATCGTACATTTCCACACTATAAACAAATAACAATCCAAATAAGTCTACTAGAACATTAAATCTAAGTTTAAAATGTCTCTGAACATCTCTCAGCAAATCCAAATGACCTTTTTTTCAATACTACTACTCAAATACAGAAATAACTGATTATATCCCATTCTAGTTCTTCTTTTATTCGTGAGAGAGTTGCTTTTTGCCAACCTCTCCAATGTCTATCAGTCAGAATCTCTGTTATTCTGTCTTATTCTGTCATTACACCCTACAAGCTTTCTCCTTCAAGGTCTTAAGTATGGCTGAGGAATGAAGTGGACTGAAGCAACAGACAATTTCTATGTCGTGGAAATGAATTGTCTCGCTCCGCTGGCTTGTCCCACTGGCTCTTATGGAGCAAAACCGATTTCATAGAAACAATTTAGCACAAGCCGGGTGATAACACCCTGACCTGAATTCATTTGAGTGCGTCCCTTTCAGAGCGGCGTCATTACGTAGGCTTTAGAAGTCAAACCACTCCATCTGGGTCCTTGTCTGCAAAAAAAAAAAAACCCTCTGAGAGAAAAGATGGCCTGTCTGCGAAAGAAAAGCATTTTCAATCTCCAAAAGATTGTGTGTATGAATAAAAGATAAACAATTGAAAAAAAAAGAAGAAAATAGAATAAAGAAGCTGAGAAAGCTATCCCCTTTGCAGTGCAGTCAGAAGATGAAGCTGACCTCTGAAATTGTCTGCCAGAAAATAAACGGGAGAGCCATGCTTTGAAAGTGACGGGTGGAGGCTGAGATTGCCTGCACAGACCTGGAAAATACACAAAATAAAAAACTAATTACAACCCCTTAAATAGCAACCCAGTGCCACTTGCTGAGGTACAGAGATTTCAAAGGCAGGGGGGAAGGGGAAAGGGCAGGGGAAATTTAAGGAAAGCTCAACTTCATGCAAATGTCGTCCTATGCAATGTGAGCGACTGCCAGGTAAGAGCCAGTCGCTCTCAGTCTCATGGGAAGTCCAGTGTGGAAGAACAGGCTCCACCAGATAAACCAGGTTCAACTTTTTTGCTGCGCGACGCGACGTGGCGTTGTCTTAGGGGAGCTCATTCATTTTTTAAGGCCCGTGGGTACTCTTTCTCATGAAACACTACGGCGGCTGGTTTCACAATGTGCCAACCTTCAATCAGAAAGGCCCAGTCATATGTGAAAACAGCTGCTGTAGTTCTCTGCTGGAATGAGAACTTGAAAGTTTGTGGACTTACATGTACAGCTGTAGGCTGCCGCTGCCTCCAGGATAATCACAGCTGGCACCCTTCTGGGAAAATGGACTTGATTTGACAGTGACAAAATACAATATACAAGTCATTTCCCTTGGCTTCACTCCAATTTAAGTAGCACATATTACTTTCTGTACATTGTTATCCAAAATGTCTCATGGTATAATCAGCGTGGGCGGCCTGGTGGGACGTAAACCCTTAACTGTGGTAATGTTAGTGCCGTGGCTCTAGCCACTGATCTCTGACAAGAATAAAATCCTTCTCCTTTCACTGACAAT
This sequence comes from Lates japonicus, assembly GCA_033238685.1. Classification (NCBI taxonomy): domain Eukaryota; kingdom Metazoa; phylum Chordata; class Actinopteri; family Centropomidae; genus Lates; species Lates japonicus. The sequence goes on from BRZM01000030.1 coordinate 3,664,191, forward strand.
ACCGTAAACACATTCAGTCATACAGAGAATGGAATATAAAACTGTGTCTCGCTTTATCCATTGAGCTGTACGCAGACTGGAGGAACCGTGTGTGTTCAGAGTGTGTTAAATAACAGTATCGCATTCAGTAAAGAATGGTTAAGTCCAATTTCCCCCCCATTTTTGTCTCTTGTCTGTGCTTTGCTGCATCCTTCCTCTTTCCTTTTCTTGCTGAGTGGGTGCCCTCGTAAAAACACGCTCTCTCCCTGTGCTGATAATTCCACGTCTTGTCTCGGTCTCCGCAGAAATCCCATTTACCTGTCAGCCTTGAAACAGTGCTAGTTCTTTTGTGCTTTTCTTTGTGATAAAGACTCCCATCTGGGGACTGGCCTTTGCTTTGACAGACAGAGGTGGGGAGGGTGGAGAGGAAGCAGGGAGGGAGTGGGGTGGGGGTGTTGGAGCACTCAGAAAATACCCAGAGTAAGCAGTCAGAGTGATGAAAACATATTGAATGCAAACGGAGGGAAATTACCCAGACTCAAATTGAATTCTGGCCAGAGGTTGAGGAGAAAACACACAGAAAGGAGAGGAGAGTCCCATCCAACATGCGCTTGTATTTTGCGAGTAATATAATTTTTATATGCTGAAGTCATCTGAGCCACGTTCGGCTTAATTAGCGGACCTGTTTGAAACACCTTTTACTATTTAAATGCTAATAGCCAACGCTGATGTAGTCGGGCAAAATAAAAGAATAAAAGAAGTAAAGAAAAGTCCGTCCACAGCTAATCATGTTTGATGTTTGTGCCCCTTCCTTCAATCTGCCCTCCCCGTCTTTCTCTTCCCACTCTCCATCATCTCCCTTTCATCTCCTGGCCACTGATTTTGCCGGCTACAAGATTGGATTGGCTAATTGCGAGCTAAGTTCCCATCTTGCCACTAAACCTCATCCTGTCGGTGATTACCTCTAGGAAAAGCCATTTTCTGTCAGACCTTTTCTCCATCTTTCTCTCTGACACAAACTCCTAATGTAGTTCTGAACAGAGCTGTCATCTGCACATCTGTGAGAATGGGCTGCGTAGGAGGGCACATGCAACGTGTGCGCTCCTATTGAAGGGCGGTTGTCATTAAAGTGCAGGTCTGGGAAATAATTCATCATGAAATGGTGGCTGTTGATAATTTGCATGACAGAGGGATACAAAATGATGTAGCGTGGTGAGGCATGTTGCAGCCCTGGCTCCCCACAAATCACTCTCAGCCATCAGTCACTGAGCAGCGTCCCCTTTCCTGTGTCCTCCAGTAACGCACAGAAACACACACACAATATTCACACAATCACAAAGGGAGCTGGGAAATGAAAATAGTCAGCATGTCATCTATCCCGCTATGAGCATGTATGCCTTCTGGCTATTTGGTACCCAACGCGGTACCTAATCATCCTGAATTCACCAAGCTATGATCCCTTATCTTTCTCTAAGTACGACAGGCCTTCACACAGTTAAGATGTCACACATGGATCATAGGGGCCTGTGGTTATGACCATTTATTAATCATCAGATAAAAAAGAAGAATCTCGTATTTACTGAGCTCACAAAGAAGAGGAGTAGTCAAAGTTGTATCACCAACTTATGTATGGGGATGGGTATTGTTTATAATGTCATGATACTGGTTGGATACTGAGTTTCTGTGCCTTTTTAATATGCATACTTTGAGATATAAAACAAATCCTTTTTTGATTAAGCTAAGAAGTTGCCCACAGTTAGATACTGTATAAACACAGGAACTTTGTCTGAATAAAAAAGCCTGAAATTAGCACAAGTTTGATCAAATCAGCAGCTATCTGATCTAAAAATAAAATTAACAAGATCAGGTATCTGACCAGACCAGCAATCCCAGATACTGAGGCCCTAATTATACAAGAAGAAGAGAAGAGACGAGCTTTGGAATCAAGCTGAAACAAGGCAAGAGGCTTAATCAATAAAATGGTGAATGAGGAGGAAGTGGGCATCGTCCACATTAACGATTCTGATTGTTTCAAGCATGGAGAGATGATGGATCAGTACGCTCTCTCATTCAGTGACACCGGTGCGGATGTCATCCAGCAAAACGCTGTAATGGCCAATCAAATACATACATCTGTAGATTCTACCATTTACTACTCAAAATAGCCGTCCTGGATCGTGTCTTATCACCTGAAAGAAGCCTCCCCCACCAATGCACCTGTTTTCTGTCTGAGTGGCGGGCACTAGCCACCCCCCACCTTTTGTTGCAGTAGAAAAAGAGATGTAGACAAAGGCAGAATAAAAGAGTGAGACACAGAAAAAGCAAAAAAGCATTATTCAGCCTCATCATTAAAACAATGGGGTTAAAGGCTTAACCGTGGCCTCTTATCAAATCCCCAGTGGGTGATAAATGTGTCTTCGCTTCTGAACAGAGTAGGATCCTTGCTGATAAAGACAACCAGCGGCAAGAGAGCGAGAAAGACTGAGAGACAGAGAGAGGAAGATGGAGAGACTATGCAGAGCAGCACAAGGCTTATCTTTGCCTCTAATTAGCTACTGTATGTACAACTCTACAGCCGCAAGCAATGTTGGGAATTCCAATGAATTTCTCAGCTGCTACTCTTGTTTTTGCTTTTTTTTTCCTACATAAACATGGTTCGGAGGTGAACAAAAGCGGCAGGGAAGTGCCTATCTGTCTGATCATTCGTCCTTGTGTGTATGTGTGCTGAAGGTATCCTGGATGTAGGATATAAACCTTGGAAGGGAGGAAGAAGGAGGGGGCAAAGAAATCTAATTAAAGTACTCCATCTATGAGGAGAGGAGAGGCTGAGAGCACTGCTGGGACTTCAGCTACTCCACTTGCCTCTCAGAAAGGAGACACCGGTCCCCAGCCATGGGAATTAAATCTTCTCTGAAGAGATGTGCACAGAACCTGTTCTCTCCAAATTCAACATCTTCAACAAGCGAGGAACCTACGATTTTTGCCTTTCTTCCTTCACTCGCAGCAGCTAAATGCTGGCTGAGTAGCATTCATACACACTGGCATAGGTAGCTGCAACAAATCCCAAGAGAGCATTATTTACTATGATTACGGGCATGACAGTGACGAGGCAGCACAAGAGTACCCATAATAAGAGTAAAGAACTTCCTCCAGGCTGTTTAGAGCTTTGTGTGATTGTTACCAATAAACTGACTGTACTCTACCGACAGAATAGTCTCCTACCAAGTAGTAAACACCACAAAAAAAGTCAAAACAAGTTTTCCTGTTGCCTAGTTTTCTGGTTGTCGTGACAGACTTGCTTGTGCATCTGAAACCTGTCCATTTTCCTTAATCAGGTGCTTGGTTCAAACCCAAAATATATTAAACACAGTGAGTGCACAATTAAAGGCGAGATTTAACATCAACCAAATCACTGTCAAATCACAAACCACAGTAATTGCTGATGCAATTTAAAAAAAAAAAAAGGACTGCATGATACTTGACTTGGCAGAGAGGGGGGTCATCACACAGAGACAGTGTATCATTAATATGAGCTGGATTGCAGTCAACAGTTCCCAGGGTGGAACTGCTCGCTCTGATGAGCCAGAGGAAGACTAATTGGTGTCACACCTTTCCCATGTGCAGCTGTGTTGCTGAGATAACATACACATACTTACTGTAGAATATATCGTGTAGAAAATGCATAACTGCACAGAGATTTATATGCAAAATGCAAACACACACAAAACATGTACAAAATAAACAGCCGTGCACATACAATTACTCAAACATCTCCCGACACCCATATCCTATGACAAGAAGAAGCAGGAAGAGGAATGAAAAATACGTCAGTGAGGCAAAATCAATTAAATGTATTTCTTTGTCTGCAGGGGACTATATTCTTTATTTCCATCATATGTCAGTGGAGTGGTGGGGGGCTGCAGGAACCCAGCAGCTGCAATAACAACCTCACAAATGCTAAGCCAAATCCCCAGCTGCTATAAGTTAACCGACACCACAAAATGACACCTCTGGAGTGGCTGGGGAACTCAGTTACACAAAGAAGTGTGTACGTACTTACAGTATGAGGACAGATTTCATGCCACAGAAACATTTGTGTAACATCCAGCGATCCCATTACAAGACCGTTTTCTGTAGAATTTGAATTACCAGACAAAGAATGAGGGAAGTCGTCCAATTTTACCTCTTTGTTCTTGCCAGACTACTGAACTTCAAGGCAGCCAACAAAGTAGAATAATCTTGAAGAGTTTTTTTAACAACATCTGTGTGTTATTGGTAGAGACAAACACTGTTAAGAGTGTCATAAAGCATCTTCCAGTGGTCCAATAAAGAATCTTGAAGCCCAATACTTTTTACACTATAAAATGTGTAATCCTTCAGCTGCCGGTATATCTACATTTGGCTTCCAGGCCAAATTACATGAGAGCTCGCTGCACAAACAAAATAGATGGAGACTTATCCTTGTCAACTGCTTACTTAAATGAAAATCTCAGAAGAAAAATGACATTCATGCTTCATCTGTGCCAGTGCTTAACTGTTCCTGCATGGAGTCTTTCTGAGAATAAGACTGGATACAGAGGTGTGTGTGTGTGTGAGGTTAATGATGCTGCCCTTTACTGTAATGACAGGAATGATCATCAGAGTACAAGAGCACATCTGGAGGATACGAGATCACAGGGTGCAGCAGTGAAGATAGACCAAGAGCATAAGGAGATGATGCGTGAATAAAGCAACGCAAAGAGGGAGAAAAATTACCATGGCCAATCTATGTCCAGAAGAGATGTAATTTACCATGGATGACAGGAAATAGAGCCCCTCACCACACAGACAGGAAGACAAACAACACACTTTCCCTGGCTCTCCTTTTTTCTTCAATATGCAGTAAATAACATATCCTAGTTTTCTGCAATTCCTCACTCGTTTTGATTGTTTTCTACTCTAAAAGGCCTGCAGTGTCTCCGCTGGGATATTTTCACCAGACGCTTGCTTGTCCTCCAGAGAACCCCTGCCTCATACAATCCTGAAATTTTCAGCTAACATAAATATAAAAATGGACAAGTAAATATTTGTTTCATGAATCTTATGTAAAGTTCACACACACATAACTGCCAATAATTTATCTTTATGTTACCATGCTAATATTAGCCAACTAGCAGTAAACACAAAGTACAGCTGAGGATAACGGGGATGTCTCTGGTCATCAGAAGGTCCAAATGAATATCTATGAATAACCTTGTGGTGGTGCAAGAGCCTGGAGCAAAGTGGTGGACCGACCGACTGACCAGCATTTCCCTTCCACAGAGCCGAGGCGCTAGCTTGGCTAAAAATCTAAAATTGTTTTCTGACTACCCATATCTGATAAATAAATCTATGTAGATCTAAGTATAGTATATTCTCTGTCAGTAAATACCTCAGTTTATGGCTTATTTGTAAGTAGCATGAGCCATTTAAACAATAGTCTTTCCAGTCACTGTGTCATTTCCTGCCCTGGTAGTGACCCTGATGATTACAGTGTATCTGGTACAAATGTAGAATCGCAGCTCTATCATAAACTGACACAGAGTATAGAGATGATCACAGTCAGTCTCTTTTACAAGCATGCCTCCAGGACAGACTCCAGTAGATTCAGAGTACAGATGTTACAGCATCAGTCATCACCAAGATACTCCTAGTAGGAGATGAAGGAGACAGCAGAGGGAGCATGAAAGAGGAACCAGCGGATCAGAGGAGAGCAGAAAGAACTAAGAGGCAAAGCCTGTATTATTCAACAATAACTGGGTTGATTCTTTTTATGCGAGTGCTGATTTCTGTCAAGTCATCGGATTTCAGTTTTAGATTTTACACACTTAGCTGGCATATTAAGAGCTACTAACAGTGACAAAGCTGTGCTGTATTTCATAACTTTTTTGTAACTTTCACATGGAATTCTGGCTTTTTCTTGCTACCTCTAGATTTCTGAAGCGGCCCCATTGTTATCTACAGAATAGGACTGGAAACAGAGGGTATATGAACATGATGAGGAAATTGTGACCACTCATATAAACTCTCTCTTGGTATAATCAGAAGTGCCATATACTGTCCATACATAAACCTAAATGTATACGCATACAAACATGAGAAAATCATGTAGTGTATGCAGCTTTAAAGTGAGCAGCCGCATGTCTGTCATCAATTATTAAAAACCATGTACATGTAAGCATGTATGTAGTTCATCCAGTACATGCCCTGTGTGTACTCTGAATGTTTAATTGCCGGCAAGATATGTGTGAACAAGAGTGTAGACGAGAAAGGACACTTGCACATGGCATGTTCTGCACATACAGCACAGTTAACAGCCTCTGTTCTTCCATATAAAAAGCCTGTACGGATTGCCCTTTAAATCTTTAACCAGTCTTCCCTTACAGGAGCAATCAATTACGAGAGAGAGAAGGGTCATCAGACCAAAACGGGCAACATGGTTAAATACATGCTGGAATAATGGCTGGATAATGAAATTAATACCATCCCCCGCCAGTCACCTTGATACATGACTGAGAAACATGGCATGTGTCCATCTGAGAAGTGTTTCGCTAGTGCCTACTTGAAGACTTATCGTCCTTGTGTGAGTTTTCCTGCCCGGTACCCTTGTATCACACTCCTATAAGCCGACAACAGTGGATTCTGATTATGGAATTATCCTTCTTATAGGAAGTCAATGCATTAATTAATTCACTTACGCCTGTGTTGTTTGTGTGTGTGCCAGGAGCTCCTCCTGTGGTTCTGGCTAATGGCATATTAATCCTCTGGGCTTGGATCTTAACTGTGCTACAGTTAGATATGCTAGAAAAGAACAGGTTTAACAGAAATATTAGCTAGGAATTATTAAGATGAGAAATTTAAGACCACTCCACAGAGGCTTAAATCCATAATTACAGAAAACACCGCTGATATTTCAGGATTCTGGATGACTTTTAAAACAATAAAACCTACTTATCTCTTTGGTGACTTCCAATTGTAGGCAGACAAACACAAAACTGGACTCAAAAGACAAAGTAGCTGGAGTGACAAATGATGTGTCATGATGAAGTGTCCTTGAGCAAAATGCTGGACACAAGCTTGCTCAGTCATTCTTACCTGACTCATATAAAGGCAAAGTAACTAGAGTAAAAGGTGTAACGAACCCATAATTTGTGCCTCCCTGTTCTCTTACCTGCCTTCCTGAACCTGTCCAGCAGGTTTTGTCTGACTGCCCTCTGCAGGTTGAAGTAGTCATCCTCCTCATCAGGGCTCTTCAGGTACAGAGGAATGTGCTGGAACACCAGGATGTGTTTGGGTTTGGGTTCCTGAACAGAGACAGATGTGAGGGATGAGATTACCAGACTCCAAAGACAAAATTCAATTGTTCACGTCACATGGCTTCAGACAGCAGCAGTTATCTAAACCACAACGTCCAGACGTAGAAAAAGAAGACATTATCTCGCTGAACGTCTTCATAAATCAAAAGAGAATAGAATCATGTCTTTGATGCCATCCTACCGTTGAAGAGGAGGAGGAGGAGGAGGAGGCTCGGCTCAGCTGCTCCTCCAGCCACGTCTCCTGGGCCTCCTTCAGCTTAGGGCAGGCCGAGGCGTCGTAGAACAACTGGGAGTTCAGAACCAGACAGAGGACTCCACCCACCTGAGACCACAGGACAGAGAACAGAGAGACATGTGGTAGAGGTTAGTTACCTGCACCTCATTCATCTTTCAAAGTACAACAACAATTTAAATAGCTGTAAGACAGGGTTATTTTTCATAGTGCCTTTTCTACCATCTAGATATTTCTATTCCCTACAATTATTTATTCTTTTCCTGGACTCATTCCTATAATTTCTACTGCTGCAAAAATTTTACTTCTGCACAGAAGATCAATGAAGAATCACCTTATTTTAACACTTCTACTACACTCCGTATATAACTGGTAGTAACTAGTGAGCAGGGCCCTGAAGTTGAAGGGAACAATTAGTATAGGTATATGTATATGTATATGTAAATGCTAAGCGGAAAATAATCAATGTCAAGTGTCAACCCTGATTTCAACATGAAAAAAAAAAAAAACACACTTCCAGTGGATCAACTCCAAAAACAGAAAGCAGCAACAAATGCAAGCTAGAGACAGAATCAGTTATAACTGACAGACTGAGCACTGATATCCCTCTGATTCAGACAAATGTCTCTCTGATGAACTGATGCACTTCAGATGTTCGATTAGGCCTGACAGACAGAGTGCGCCTCCATCAAAGCCAGCTACTAAACAGAATGCTAATTTGAAAAAAACAAACACCACACTGACGTATGAACATGCTGTCACTTCTGGCTACTGAATATGAACTTATCTGTCAAAGTGAGATTACTCCTTTAAATATTAAATACAGTATGCTGTGGATGGTATGGACAGAGCAAAACAGAAACAAAATCTTCTACTACTACAACTAAATTTCTTATGTGTTTGCTTACCCAGAAGCTGAAATAGTCATCTCCCCATGCGCTGCAGTACTGCTCCACTGTACTGGGGGTGGGTGTGTTGCCCAGGTCATGGTTCCCACTGACAAACACCAGCGGGATGGAGGGATTCGTTCCCTTCAAGGCCGCCTTAAGGTCTCTCTCCTGACCTTCTCTGAATGGCGTGTCTGGGAGGGGGGGAAAGGGGAAACTTAGCTTGTGTCATTGTGACAAATGAGGTAGTGGTTACAGTCCACATAGAAAAACAAAACAATATTGACTTGGAAAAGCAGATGCTTGATAACAGTAACATCTAGCTCGGACAAGATAAAAATGAGACAGAAAGAAATTTATATGAATGTTGATGAAAAGTGTCAGATTGAGAGTGTGAAGGGTACTACAGGTGAGAGTCGCCTAAGGGAAGGGGGATTATTTGGATGATAATGATGACAGCTCAGAGAATGATCAATGCTCTGTACAGCTCGACTTTATATCACCATGGTTACTGACATGATGAGTAGTGCTCTGGTGGAACCCTGGTCGGCACAGCAAACCCAACCTTTCTGTGCTGAGCTGTGTGCGGGTCTATGGAAGACCATTTCTGCCAATGTGATGGGAAAAAAGACCCTGTAAGTTACTGTAATGAGACATTGTAAAGATTTCTATCTCGATGAGAAGTTAATATTTTGAGATCCTAACTGATGATATTTTGAGAATGTTTCTCATTGTTTTGAGATAAGAAGTCATTATTTTGTGAAGGTTTCTCATTAATTTTGAGATACTAAGTAAATATTTTGAAATATGAAGTCATTACTTTGAGAAAGATTCTCATTATTTTGAGATACTATATCATTATTTTGAGATACTAAGTAAATAGTTTGAGATACTAAGTCATTATCTTGAGAAAGTTGCTCATTATTTTGAGATACTTTGTTGTTATTTTGAGAAAGTTCTTTTTCATCACATTGGCTGAGATGGGTTTCCATACAGGCCGTAGCTGTGGTGTACTTGTCAGATTCCCTAAGATACACGAGGCTACTTGTCTTACAAGATCTTTACAACATAGAGGAGAAGCAAGCAAAAAGGAGGGAAATGTTTTCAGTCAAATTAATTCAGTCCGAGCATGGCAGAAAGGCAGAGAATGGATGAGACTCAAATCTATTTATAATTTAGAATGTAAATCAAACAAACCTATTGGCCCCTGCTCTCAAGATATTCCTCCCTCTCCCACTTCTCCTCTCCCTTATTTCTTTTCCTTTTTATTCATCTGAGTAATTATTTTACTGGCCTACTTTTGGAGCAAACGTTTCCTCGGATGTTTGGATAGGACTCATTACATAAGAGCCTTTTCCGACAGAACATCTTGTGCATGACAGAGTGAGAGAATGCAGAGTTTAAAAACTTATCCAGATAAAAAGGTAAAACGGCATTTTCGCCTGTCTCCCTTTTATAATTAAGCTAGTGTCAGGCTTAAAATTGTCAATACAACACACAAACATGTTCTCAAATGCTAAGAGAGACATAAAGGCCCTTTTTGTTATGTAAAACAGATTCTGTGTGACACTTTTAATACTGCATTTGTATTCAGATTTGAAGAATAACTCCTGTGCAGTGTATCAATTTGCTCATGTGTAACAGGTAGTATTTAAAAAAGGACAAATAGCTATAAAATGTTTATAGATCTTCACTAGCAGTTAACAGTCTCATTAAGTATTGCGCATGACTGAAGGACTTGTAACTGGAGCTGAAACAATTAGTCAATCGAGAGGAAATCAGGGAAAGTGCCAAAAAGTCACTGGTTAGCCTCCACTCCGGTAACAAATGCAAATATTTAATGTGAATAATAAACTCAACATCTTTGGGTTTTGAATTGAGGATGGAACCTAGACATGATAGACATTTTTCACAATTTTCTGACATGTTTTTTTTTTTTTAGACCAAATGATTCATCGGGAATATGATCAGTAATCAATAATGAAAGTAATTGTTAGTTGCATAATTTCCTTTGTTTAATTGCCTTCTTTTCATTGTAGGGAACTAATTCTGTGTCAGGGAAAGTGAGAACTGGCACCTAAAAACATGATGCATTTGTGCCAAGAAACATTTCATGCTGTGGCAGAAAAAGCATTCTGACAATTAGACATGTGATATTTGTTGCCCGCGAACAAATTCCATTGCTCTTGTAATTATTGGATGTTATACAGTCAAACTGAAATGACTGTGGTTATTATTAGTGTGGATGATGATTTTGTTCTGCATAGCAAGTTACCTTACTCATCAGTGCTCAGTGATTATCTAAAGGTACGTAAGTGGTCAAAGCAGTGATGCATAGTGAAAAACTGAAAAACAAAACATCCAGATTGTTCTTTTAGGAGCCGACAGTCGCAAACAGAATCTTTTTGAATGTGATGACAGCTGAGGACACAACACTGTGGACTCATTATTCCACAATCACAATATTTGACCGCTTCCTCAATCACATACAAACAAAGACAGCCTCGTTAATGGAGCTGAGATGGAGAAGAGGGGGCACAGAGGTTGTCATTTGAAAAGCTGATGCAATTGTAGCAGCTGGTAGTTCTCAGCTAACCCTGCTGTTACAGACAAGTGGGTTCTAACAGATTTTATGCATTTATTCACATTTATTCAGACAGTTTCTTGTTTTTATTTCAAAGTGGTCTGTTTGTTCAAGTATTCAACAAGCTTAGAGAATCTAGAAGTGAATGAGAGGCGCTCTGTCCTTTTTTAAACACCATCAGTGTGCCCTTTAGCAAGGCACCTGACCATCTCAGCTGCTCCAGTGGAACAGCTCACTGGCTATGCACAGAAAAAAAAAGAAGTTTTATGCTTGACACCACCCAAGTGTGAATGTGTGTAATTAAGCGAGAGTGAAGCGGGGTGGGATCGTCAGGAGCATCTAGCCACACACGCTTTCTCTGGATAAATACATGTGAGGAAATAGCAGTGGTAGACTCACACAGTGGCAGGGACGCTGTGCTGCCTTCTGCTTCCTTACACCTCCAGCTGCCTGCCCTCAACTGCAGCCATCCGCTGACATAGCACGTCTATGAATCATCCCTCAGCACTACACGGCTCAAACCAATGCTCAACCTTGCAGCATTTGAGACACCTTGCATCAGATTAGTGGGATGTGATAAACCCATTACGGTAACAGGTAGTGTCAAGTTTAACAGTCATAGGTTATTTGGAAGAACGTGTCCTGCCGAGGTTGAAAAGAAAGCCTGCACACTGGTGATGTGAATCCATTTGCCCTCAATAATTAAGAATAAGGAAAAACTCAGAAACACAGAGGAGTAATAAAATGCTGTGGATATGTTCACTTCATATATCGGTAGGATTCCTTGTGCTCAGGAAATGAGGAATCATGAAGCATTAAATGAAAAATGAATTCTATGCATACATTTTCTCACCCTTTCTTTCCTCTTTTGGAATAAGCAATATACGTACAGATTGGTGTATACGGAAAAACAACAACAACAACAACAATGCTGGTCTCTGCTCTCTCTGGAGGTCTGACTGAAAGGCCTTGTTCATTTAATGAGATTGCAACACTGTGATTCTCAAACCCTGACAGGAGACTTTGGCAGGTTCTCGTTGAGCCTGTCCAACACTGTAAGCACTCCTCTCAATTTCCTCTAAAGACTGCCTGTCGACACTGCACATAGGCCTCACATAGTGCGTGGGGTCTTGCTGTCGCATACATTTTCCTCACTTAAACAACTGTATTTTCTGTGTGTGGGACCTCTATATTTGTGACTAACTCAAGCATGTACTGGCACTGACAGGTTGTGCTGATTTGGCACTACCTTACAATTTATGACAAGGTGGTAGCTGAGATGAAGTCATATTAACTCTATCTCACAGCCTTTCACACAAAAACTGCTAACATTTCACTACACTGGGATCGATACTGTGTGAGACAAAATTCACCACAAACACTGTAAACTTTAAACCTGTGATCTGTCCAGGTCCATTAATTAATTAAAATTAGGCACGCTTAGATTTCTTTTTCAAAATGATTTTTTTGGCCAATCGACCAATAATGGTTCATTAAATGTTTAGATCTATCGTTTGAAGACGCTCTTCACAATGACGTGAACATCTTCATATGTCTGATACATAAAGGTTTTTTCTCATCAACTGATACCATCCTCTCCAGAAAGAGAAATGGACTGATGTCAACAAACTTGTGCAGTGCTTGTCTCTTGTCCTGTATCTGCACACAACGCTAACGATATTGGCGTCTTCAAAAACTCCACTGTCCTTGTGCATACTGCCAGGAGGCTGATAGAATACTTTTGCTTAGTCTGATCTCCCTTATTTACATAAATATAATCCAACGTGTCATAAACAGTGAAGTCTTCCCGCTAAATTGAGCTGAGTTTATCTGAAGACTGGATTTTGGACAGGAGATTGCAGGAAAAGGTCTTGATTTACCAGTCGATCTACATTCCCGCCCTAACCTGTGGTCATGAGCTTTGGCTAGTAACCAAAGGAATGAGATCACTGATACAAGCGGCCAAAATGAGTTTCCTTTGCAGGGGTGGCCAGGGTCACATTTAAGATTCAGACATCAGAAGCGGGAGCTCAGTGCAAAACCACTGCTCCTTTGTCCCTGAAAAGAATCAACTGAGGGTGTTTGGGCATCTGATAAGGGCTGGATTATGGTAGAGAAATACTCGTCCGTATGACATGTTGAAAAGTGTTTATAATTGTTCCATATGACCAAATTCAAAGGTGGGCAAAGAGAAATGCGTTGTGATATTCCTTTATTATTGGGGGTAATGGTGCACACTTCCAGAGAGTCACTCCATGAAGGTATTCATTCATGCATGTGTTCATTGGTTGTACATACAAAAAAGTGACATCCAACTTTCTCACCTCCTCACAGCTGGCCAATCCTTGTATATATAGTATACTGGCACCTTAAGGATGCCTTCCTTTAGACGTTTTCTGAGCATGTCCACCTTACACGAGACTCCAGGACAAACAGAGAGCATGCCGGAAGGATTACATATCCCCACTGGCCTAGAGGACGTAGCCTGAGAGAGGGACGTCTTGGCTGCCTTTCTTACCCTGCTGCTACCATAACCTGGACTTGGATAAGCTGTCAGAAATGGATGGATGGATGGATTCACACTGACATATACCAGGGTTGTCTTACAGGGTCTAAGAGGATATTTTAACACTGACATTTGATCTGTGTATCTCCTGGGTCTCTGTAAAAGTGTTAAAGTGGTGACAGAGAGATATCTCTAAACTTAAACACTCCTGGCAGCTCCAAACCCCCTAAGAAACCTATTACTGCCCACAAGCCACTGGATGAATCCATTAAATAAACACACACAGAACATCCCCACTCACCCACCTCCCCCCTTCCACGTGTCCCAAAAACAAATTTTCCCTTGGCAGTCTACCCTTCATACTCTCCACTCCTCTGCTTCTGAATCCCACAGAGAGCCCCATTTTATCAGCCTTCAACGGCAATTAAACAGGTTTCCACAGTTACAGAGAGGGGACAGGGAAGTCCCAAGGTAACCTCTACTTCACCTTTGAGAGTTTTACACACATGCACGCACACTTGCAGATGCGCACACATACTCGAACACCTCTCCCTGCTGTATCATGCGTAACATCCCTCACAAACCCCCAGAGACACAGATTGAATACTTTGTAGTGCTCATTAGGAGAGTGTTAAAGTCCAGAATGTTTCTCTAATCTAATCAGCCCTCTATCTCCTCTTTCCCCCCCTTCGAAGGATTGCCCCCCTGCTCTTTATCCCCTTCATTTGTCAGCTTTGAAAATAAGTGAGAGAAAGACACAAGAGAGTGAAAAAGAAGGAGGGAGAGGCAGAGATAGGTGAGAACGAACGGCAAGATAGAAGGCAGTCCTTGAGATGAGAAAGCGTCTCTTGGGGGTTAGTGTGGATCGTATATATGAGAACTGGAACCATGAACCACGCTTGTGCCAATACGATGCCGGCAATGCTAGCCAGCATTTCTTAGGGAAGCATGACCTGTTTAGTTTTGGAGAATGTGATTACTCCTTGTGGACCACTGTGATGGGATGCAAATGCAGTCCATCAGTTCCTCTCCACGCTTCTGATCACTGTTCTGATCACTGCTTTGCCAACAATTCTTTGATAAGAATGGGGATTTATTACATGGCGACATCACCAGTCAGCCTTCAGTTTGCCTGCCTTCAAATCAAGATCAAATCAAGTTAAAAAACCCAATACTGATGAACACAAAGATTCCATTGTTTCTTCGTGTTTGTTCCAGAACAATTACAAGAACAAACTTTTGATTCCTCAATGCCAGATTTAATTCACACTGATGCTTCAAATAGATTCATCACAGGCGAGAATAAGTCAGCGTGTTTGTGTACAGTGTCAGACTTGCAAATGAAGGTTGTCAAAATAAGGTATGAGGCATGAAACTGCAGCTGTTTCCGAAAGAGAACAGATGATAGAGGAAAGAGACAGAAAGGAAAAGAGAATGTGAGAGTGATGGAGAGGAGAGATAGAGAGTGAAATCCGTGGGAACAGAAATACAGTTGCCAATTTCCCGTCGCCGACAGGCAGTGGTGTTGACAATGCCGGTTGACAGCCAGCTTCCCCTGGCCGCCACCCATTCATTCTGTATTGTAAATAAACAGTTTAAGGGGAAATGTCAGCCGAGAGACGGAAGGAGCAGCTCCTAATATCTCATCCCTCCTCCCCACCGACGCAGCAGCCCAGTTGCCAGGCAAGTGACGGACGTGGCGAGTAATGAGGATGGCACACACAACCTGCTCTGCTGGGGCTGACAGTAACAGGGGCTGACGCCGCGGCGTTTAAAGGTCCCCGAGGCCTCGCGGTTTAAACCCCATGCTTACACTATCTACTGTCCCACTGTGCATCTGAAATAGATCTCGCTGTGACCTATAAATGCGAGTGATCAGAGGGAGACGGGGGAAGTGGTGGAAAATGGATGGCGGCCATGTTTTGGTCTAAATGGTGCAGTCATGGAGATGATAAGGATACTTGGACGCCTACAGCAAGACTTTTGGATGATAGGGAGAGACAGTTCCAGGAGTGTTCATGACTGTCCCTGTGCAGCTAAAATTGGTGGTCATTATGACCCAAAAAAAAAAAAAAGAGAAGAGGAAGGCAAGAGTTGCTCTGTGACTAAGCCAAGCCAAATCTGTGTTGCATATGAATAGTTTGCCCTGAGTCAAATTTTAGAAACAGGGGCCAAGGACATTCTACACATGACATACTGCACCATATCAAACAAAATATTCTGCTTCTGCATAATATCTTACATAATCTTCAAATCAGGATCAAGCTCAGTGATACTTTCGTCATTATCCAATCAAACATGTAAACAGATGCACTGAGAGAGAAGACATGCAGAGATGGAGGGAGAGACAGGTTCGCCTGCCGACTTCTTTTCCCTCTCCATGCCCATTCCTTTAGGCCAGTCAGCCAGGCAGGCACCTCATGCTAGCTGCCTAATTGTCATGCAAAGGTAGTTTGCATTGGTTGGCGGCTTGAGGCTCTTCTTTGCTGAACATTAACTCTACAGTGGGTCCGGCCTGCCAGTTTCATTTACCCTGTTATCAAATCAGGCAGCTGGACATTGAAAAAAGAACGAAAGAAAACAATGAAGATCACGCCATAGTCACTCATTTCATTCCAGTTACTTCACTAATGCCTGCCTAGCCACACAGTCAAGGTCTTCAACTGAGAAACACAGAAGTATTGTCTATAGCTTTATAAGGTCTTTTACTTAGTGGAACTGGCTGTTTTATGTTCACAAGTTAGTATTAATCATTATATCTCTAGTCACTACCGAAACAGAGACACAGACAGACAGGAGGGAACGCAATTGAACGCAGCATGAGCCAAACACAGCATGTCAGATCCAAACAAGGTGGGAAATGAGCAGCAAAATGATTATTTTGTTTACTTGGCCAGCCACTTCTGGAGGTATCCAACTATTGTCGAACCCAGTTCTATTCCGAAAATCTATTTGTCTGGCTGGACAGGCGAAGCATCTGGTGAGTTAGGGAAAACCAGCTGCCACTGTGGCAACAGAAGCTGGCTCGCTGTCCTGGTTCAAATAGATCTAACATGTCTAATTCAGTAAGACTGATGAGAGAAACCAGCGTAAACTACAGTTTATTATTTATTTATAAACTAAATGATTGAATACAAAGGCCTCATATTCTCCATCTGCAACCAGTATTCATCTGCTGAACCAGTTCAACAAAGCAGATATCTGGCCTTCATGTAAACAGCTTGAAGGCAACCAGGTGCTTTTTTATAGATAAATATTAGATGCTGTCACTGGGAGTCTCATGTTAACAAACTAGACCTGGTGAACAGGGCAGAGAACTTTTTTTTTTTTTTTACCTGCCAGCTGCAGCTGGAATACACCGGGCACTATCATATAAATTTTTGGAATTTAAATTCTGATTGGTCTGATCAATAGCCAAAATCTATATCAGCATCAGCCTGAGAATGGCCAGAAGGCCTGTGCTTTTTCATAGATAAATATCAGCTGCTGTCATAGGGGAGTTTGTTGTTTACAGACTTGGAAACAGTGAAGGCTAATGTTCAGACCTGTCTCAGTGAGGAATATTCTGCAGCTGAACCATCCCGTAGCTAATGTTCTTCACGGGCTGCATTAATTAGATTAGGACTATCTCAGAGGGCAGTTGAGAATACATTAATCAATATATATATATCAGACATATTCCATTCTCTTTAAAGACTGTCAGAAAGCTCACTCAGCCTCTGCTAACAACATATCGGAGAATCTGCAGCAATGGACACAGCACAGAGGAGGTTTGAAAATTCAAGAATTTCTATATATTCACCCACTCCTGACAGCTGTATCTATACATGGTATGTGAAATAATTCAGAGCAACGTGGCATATTTTGGTCAAATGCCATTCACCATTCCCAAAGATGCATACATACATTTTATAGGTCATCACAAACCTCTCCTACCTGCTGCACTGGGGTCACAAATAATCAATTCTGCCCGAGGCTCAAAAATGAGACTCAGATTACACTGCACGTCTATTTGGAATTCTATATGACGGAAAAGCATGAAATTTTAATGGTTTCAGTCAGAAACATTCATGTCACATTTTACTGTTATGACAAATATATTTGACATTGGCGTAATAGCTCTTTTCCGTGCAGCTTTCCTGGCTAATCAGAAAGTCATCTCACGCTGGGCAGGTCAGAAACTGAAACCCGCAGCGTGAGCAGAGACACGTTCAACACTACTGATCAGTCTGACCTCTACACATCAGAAAATAATACAAGGTGGAAATATCAGAGGAAATGCCTGATGTATCACAGAAATGTGGTTAGTTTAAGTACTAATCCAGTAATCCGCTGACAGTGAATAACATTTCAGCAGGCAAAGGAGTGAGGGCTACTAGCCAGAGAAAAGCACTCAGAAATATACAAGTTACATCATTAGGGCTGTACCTGACTGAATTTTGTCAGTCAAATCAGATTTGGCTGTTCAATATGAAGATTCAACTAGACATAAAGTTGATGTATGTCATAGCTCAGTTATGAAATCTTATCACACCATCTCTCCTGCCTTCACCCACATCACATATGCTGTGGGTGAAGGCTGCGAAGTGACGGATTTAGAGGTTGGTTGTTCCAGGGTAAAATGCAGAATCCTTTAGGGTCAAATGGACAGAATTCATCATGCATCCTCTCCTCATGCCCTCTCTAGGTTTATTCACTGTCCACAAATCCACATAATAAACCGCAAGTTGCTTTATTTCACCACAAAAGACATGAAACACTTGGTTTGGTGGTTGATCACCTGACTGAATAGTACATCTTTCACTGAATACAAATGAGGCATAAAACTGTTGGACCGGTAAAACGGTGTATAGCACCTGAAATCAGCGCTTATGTTTCTAAACAGTTTGCTGTTATCAGTCATTTGGGAGAGCCATTCCAAACACTTTGAAATAAGTGCAGCATTTGCATGAGTCTGTGTGAGGTACCAGATGCCATGAGATAACACTCGTGGGGCCACTGCTGTATCATTTGCTTTGACTAAAAGAGCCTGAGCGGAGTTAAAGCTCACACAACTGGCATCTGTTGAGTTCACATTATGTCCTCCAACATTAGGCGGATAATTGGCAGCAACCCTGGTTCATGCCAATATTTTGTTTTTACTGTCCATACGGCTGTGTCTCTGCTGGGAGCCTCTCTTCACTGCTGTGGGTTGTTTTCAATGGTAAGCGTGTGCTGCCGTAGCTTCTTTACAGCCCTCAGAACTCAGCATGTATTTATCGCTCAGAGAAGTTCAAAGTATTATAATGTTTAGCTAAAAAGCAGTGCACTTCAAATAATGTTTCATTACAACACAACAGCAGGACCCACACTCGGTGCTCCCCCCAAACACCTGTTGAGAGGTACTGACCAAAAGAGTGTATTCTTAAAAAGACTTCACCAGGTGAAAAACAAAGTATAAAATCTTTACTTTAAGGGGAGAGGTCAGCAGTAATACTCTGATGTAGTTCTTTTAAGTGCGTTACAGTGTGCTCTATCCCTACCTGGCATGGCGTGGACCAGGTCCCCACACAGCACCATGAACCTCGGCCTGGGTCTGAGCTGGTTTACGGCCTCCACAGCCTGCTTTGTGAGCTCAACCTCCTCAGCCCATTCGTCCCCTCCGCCGTCACAGTCGCCTTCCCTCCAGGCCTTCATCAACCCAAGTTGGGGGTCTGCGGCCTGGATGAAGCAAAATGGTCCCGTCCACTCACGCTCTGCATCTGGAACAAATAAAGAAGAGCATGACCTTAATAGCAGCGTTGACAGAGACACTCTGGTTTACCACCATGACCACGGTGCTCCCATTCGTTCTCCAGCACTTTAATATCTTTCAGCTCACTGTTTTGGTTTTACAGCCCATGCTCAGCAGTCTTGTTTCCAGCCACATAAAGCTGCTGTTTTCAGCTCGGGACTTTGCCAAAACAACTTTATGTGGTGATTGTGTCAGTGTTTTTGTTCTATTTGTTCTTCTTTCTCAGTTTACTACAAAGAAAAACATCAAATCCTCACATTTGAGAAGCTGGAACCATCAAAGGTTATTTTCTGTTGATAAGCTGATCAACCAACTAATTGTCGCAGCTCTGGTCATTTTACCTATTAATGGAAAATCTATATACTCAGGTACTTTCCCTCAAATTTAAACTTGTTCACACACACATTTAATGGATGCAACTTTCACTAGCAGCCGACCTTCTGGTTTATCTAACTGGTATTAAGTCCACATTCTGGCAGCATCTGAACATCTTCATTTCAATATGTTTAGGTCATAGGAAGCCTCCACAGACTCCACACTGCACATACTGTAGTAATAAGCAGAAAAATAAAAGCATTAAGGATTAGGTGTCATCACAGCATGAGTCATTCAGTGGTATAAGGCCTGCTGTGAAAGCTTCATGTAGAAAGCTCATCATATTCATTATTGGAATAAACACAGCACTTGAATTGTTGAAAGCACTATGATCGGGATTTAGGACTAGGAAATTGAAGATCCAGAGGGGGGGAGGTGTAATGTACAGCCTTTTGTTAAAGCTGTACATGCTCACTTCATGAGTAACCAATGCTAAATAATTAACAATCGGCTACATGTTGGAGAATGAATGGCAAAGAATAAGTGTTTTACATAATCCTAACGTTACGTAACAGGAGAGCTCTACAATATAATCATCCTCAAATATTCATTAACAAGGCAAACTGCGCCTGGGTTTCCATGTAAAGAACGGGCGCAGATACTCAACGCAGCTCGGCTGATGGTAATGACAAGGTATGACATGAAGGACACGAGAGACAGCCCGGCAAAGTGATATGGAAATGGAGACCCCCTTGTCACTCGCAAATGGACCGATGCTAAGAGCAGGTGTAAACAACAGCTTTCTGCTCCACTCATTTAGTTTCTGGAGGAGAGTGTGGAAGCAGCGCTACTGTAGTTATGCACTGCTGTCACTGTGGAGAGTCTGCATCTGCATTCTGCACAAATCCCCTCACTCACACTCAGCAGGGGCGAGTAGCTGCTCAGCATCCTCTGTGTTTAACATGCTCTCCATGTATCTCTCCCCCAAATGAGTTTATGATAATTCTGTCCTCCAGAGAAACTTGAGCAAAGATAGGAAAAGAAAGAGTGTCTTGCTCCTGGGAAGTAGATGAGTATAAAGCTTAACAATGATCCCCTCAGTGTAATTGACATTTATGAAACCACAAGGGGGAACACATTCTACTTTAATGATTATCATCATCATCTCTTCAGCCAAATTACTTAGGAATGCCTTCAGTCCAAACTAGCCTGGCCTTGATCTTAACTTAAAACTACACAGCAAGGACTGCTGACGAATTCTGAATTCAAACCAGCTGCCACGACCACTGTAGTATAAAGTGAAGTTTCCTAACTTTATCTCAGCAAGCTATGACAGTCCATCAGCACTTACTTCTTGAGAGAATGCAGACTAGGTGTGTCTTTTAAACAGATCAAACAGCACATCTTGATCTCAGCTTGCAGCTCAGCAGAACACTCTCTAAACTCTGTCTCAGCTTACGAACGTTTGCATATGGAAATCATAACAATATATCCCTCAGTAAGCAGAAAAGACCTGCTCTTTTTTGTTGCAAAGGAATGTATTCAAATCATACAAGCATGCAAATGTGCACACGTCCTGCTTCTGGGTTATTAACCATCTTCTTTGTCAGTGCCCCTAACAACATACACAATCTGTATAGATTTCATGGAGCTGCAAGGCACTCTCACACAAAAGCTTTTTGTTGCAGTGAATGTACTTTATAGTACGGTATCTCTCTCTCTCTCTCTCTTTCTCTCTGGAGTCAGATGTGTGAACCATTTCACAGACAAATGAAAAAGAAATTAAAAAAACACAAGGACTTGGTGGAGTCAACAAAGCTCCCATGACGGGAGATAAGAGGCAGCAGCCTTGTGTGTCTGTTGCTGTGCGTGCACAACTTCAAACATGAATCGCAGAGATTTCTCAGGTGGCAGATGGTGTGCTCTAAACAAAACTAATCATCATTTGAGATGAAAGCGGAGAGTGGGGTGGGGGGTTGCTTTTGCAGCAAACAATAAAATACTCAACACTGCAACTTCTCCCCTTGGGTTCACTTATACCAGCAGTTTTCCTATACAAGTTTCTAAAGAATTAAACAGATATTAATATAGAAAACTGACGAACACACAGCTGCATGTCACTGTGATTGTTTTTAATCCCTCCCTTTTGACTGCAGGGCTGAACCGCACAGCCTCATCATCAACCACCTAAAGCGTATTTACTCAACAACAATCCAATTCATGCCATGCCACAACAGCCTGTCTCCACTTTCATATTTTAAACAAAAGTTTCAGCTCAAGACTTGAAGTTGTGACACACATGACTTTTAGTGTGAGGTTTGGTGTGTATTTTTAGCCCACTATTTAATTACACGATAATAAATTACCAGAAAGTTTTGAAATAAGCGCAGCAAAGAAGTACGCACTGTGCTGATTTGATTACTTACGGAAACAGAGCACAACACAACACCAAACATCATTTAGTAAACACAAGCTAGCAAGCTAGCCCTCTAGCCTGGCTACGGTGGACAACGGTGACCCGGTTATTAAAACAAAGCTGCACAAAAGCTGTCAGTGGGCAGCGTTTGCTCGGGTTAGACCCCTGACCTGTAGCCAGCAGCAACAACTTGTGTAACAGCCAAGTTACAGGGAGCGTTAGCTAGCGCATTAGCCTGTGAGCTGGCTAACCGGCGGGGCTAAAGAAGCTAAAACAGTCGGCTACCTTCAGTTAGCCCGCTGAATGCCCGATGTTTTGCCCTGAGAAAGATATCCTCGCCCTCAGCCATAAGATCCACCGGTTGACGAGCTGTCCGAGCAAACTGTTTTGCCACTTGTGAGCCTGTCAGTGAGTCTCCGGGCAGGTTTGTTGTCTGGCTGACTGCTGTGTCGCTCCAGTTGCCTCCGCGGGTTGCTAACGGTGGAGACGATCGGTGATCGACTACACTGCCTGGCTGCGAGTCTGTGTGACTTTTCGCTGCAGCGGCCCCCAGTGTGGCTGCAACATGCACGTCTCACTATAGACAGCAGCGCATTCATATATCGAGGTGTACATCCAGCAAACCAGGTGCAGTATGTAATATATATATTTCTTTAATTAAGTTTAGCCTGCGAAATCGTTTTTTTCTTGATGTTTTTTATGTGAATGCTGAATCAGCCTAATTCTCCCCAGTGATTTCCAAACTACACCACAGAGGCCCGGGGGTCACTGAAGGTGCTGATATCTTTAAATGAGATAAAACCTGAATTATACTATCATTTCATTCACAGACTTTACTTCGCGTTAATTGATTTTCTGTAAAGCAAACAAACCATTTTAACTATGTGTCTGACCATTCTCACTATACAGCACCTGAGCATAAACCTGTATAAACTGAAGATATGGAGTGTGCATTCTGATTTTTAAAAAAGAAAGAAAAAAGAAAGAAAGAAAATCCTCCAGGAAACCATGTGATCACCCACGGCTCATTGTTCACCCAAAGGTACAAGGACCTCGGACAGAGGCTGGAGCCTTTTCAGCACCATGGAGAGAGGTCACTTCAAATCCAGCATCGTCCGGCATCCACTCTTTTACCAGAGAGGGAAAGCTGTGAACCTAGTTGTTTTTTGTTGTTTTAAATATATATACTACATCTATTTGAATGAGGATTAATTGTATTAAACAGCACAGTCTAAAAAAAAACACCAGATGGTCTGTTTTTTAACCACAACATTAATCAACATAGACACCCTTGTTACAGCTTTGTAGGTGGGAAATTATGTGTTTTCCTCACTTAACTATACATTTTATGAATAAAATTGTGTTTACCAAATGCCAACACTGTATTTAAAAAGTTTAATTTTAAAAGAGAGACATTTTCCTTTCGGATACCATTTGGGAACGAGGCTGTTCATTTTTCCAGTTTAGAAAATCTGTGTCAAACATGGCCATTATTTTAAAGATTTTTATTTTGAAGATTTTTTTTTAACTGTCTTGTTATTTGGATGTGTCTACGAGCTGGATCTGGATCAGCATTTATGAAAATAAAGCCCCCAGAGATCTGATATAGACGATGTCCTGAGGCCACATTTTTGGTGGATTGTTTTTTTCTTTTCTTCTAAATGTACCCCTTTCCTTTTAGAGGCTGCCCATTATAACACATTAAGCTACTTGTGATATAAAACAATTGCAACCTACGACTGAAAATGCGTAAAGTGGGGGGAAAGGAGGATGGGGGCTCCCACGCCTTTCCTCGACGGCAAACCAGAATAGTGATGTGCGTATTCCGCTGCTTTTATCACAATATTTCACAATAAAGTCTCTCTCTCTCTCTCTCTCTCTCCTCAGCCCTCGCAGTCTCCCCTCCCTCCTCCCCTCCCTCCCCCTGTTCTCCTCCTCCTCTCCTTTTGCGCACCAGGCTCTCCCACCCTCGGTTCTTCTATTCGCTCACTGCGCTCTCATCCTCGGTGCGGCTTGTGTCTCTGCCTACTCCTGTGCGTAAGAGCGCACCGATGGATATGTAAAAGTGATGCACTCCCGAAAACGCGAGATCCGAGCCCCGCAAATGCCTCTCTGGAAAGACGTATAGGTGCGCAGCAGAGAGAGCGCGCGTTGGAGAGCAGTTAATTAGATTTAAGTCAAGTTCATTCCAGCGGAGAGTGGTTTTATTGAGCGTTTTTTGTTTTTGTTTTTGGTTCTCTCTCTCTCTTTTTTGGATGATGATATGTTAGTAAAGATGTTCATTAGCGCGGATGACGGTGCGTTGCTATTTGGATGTATGTTTCTGGACTTTTCAGCATATCATGACCGCGCGCCTTCCCCCCTCTCTCCAAGTCTTTTCGTTTCCGCGTGAAGTTGAACGGAGGGGAGAACACGATGAGAGGGAAATACTTTCTCCTCGGCTTCTTGTTGCTCAAACTTATGGCTCTGGTGTGCAAGGCTGACGGGGAGCCGGGACTGCTCGGAGGATTCGTCATGATCGCCACCTCCAACGGCTCCAGGGAGGAGGAGAGCGTGTCCGAGGAGACCCCGCACACGGAGGACAAATGCCGGGGTTACTACGACGTGATGGGCCAGTGGGACCCGCCGTTCATCTGCAAGACGGGCAATTATCTGTACTGCTGCGGCACCTGTGGCTTCCGCTTCTGCTGCTCATACAAGCACTCGCGGCTGGACCAGAGCACCTGTAAAAATTATGACACTCCGGTGTGGATGAAGACCGGACAGACTCCCTACAACAAAATGAACAAGATGCACGGCAGCACCAAAGACAAGACGAACTTAATTGTTTACATCATATGTGGAGTAGTGGCCATTATGGCTCTTGTGGGGATTTTCACCAAACTGGGGCTGGAAAAGGCGCACCGGCCCCAGAGAGAAAACATGTCCAGGTAAGTCTCTCTCTCTCTCGGTGCGCTTGTTTACAAAGAGACTTGCAGTAGTAGCCTACGCACGCAGTGATCTGGAGCGCGCAACGTGTCCTTCTTTTCTTCATCTACCTCTCTGTATATGATGCGAATAAAGACAATTAGAATGACATAACGTTATAAAGCTGCAACTCGCTTTAAAATGCATTAGGGATGTCATATTATCGTTATATTTCACACCCTGTGGCTGTTGTTTCTGGGCAACCACAGCAACTTGTGTCATCCTCTATGCTGAGACTCTTTATGAACAGGAGTGGATACTGCATGCTTTCTTTTTTACTCCAGTCTATCCATCCATTGTGATATAACATTACGTGAGCTACTCTCATCAGGCGGGGGTGGTTTCTTTCACTAGAGTAACGGCGGCATTGCGCTCTATTGTGCAGCCTATATGTCTGATTTGAGATCAGTGGAAAACGCTTTCACACACCTTCGCAGTGTAATGTAACAGTCAAGAGAGTGCGTGCAATGACTGCAGCAAAAAACAAGACAAATAAAACCAAGTATTTTTTCCATTCATGAGGGAATCACGTTGTTTTTTTTACACTCAGCTGCACCTCACGGCTTCATGAAAAGATGCTGTGCAGCAGTGCAGTTCAACTGAATAATTAAATTAACCATGTTGTGCACAGTTCTTCGTGTCTGCTCCCCTCATCCATCACCGCCTCTCTCTCTCTCCTCTCCTCTCCTCTGTCTGTTTGTCTGACAGGGCCGTCGCCAGCGTGCTGCAGGGCGGGTGTCCAGGTGAGCAGTATCGGGGGGAGGAGGCCCTGGGGATGCACTCACAGCACTATGTTTCCAGGGCCACAAATCTCCGTGAGTTTTTTTTAAATTTCTTTTTTAAATGTTCTGTAAGTTTTGGACAGCTCATCGCTGACTGTTGTGGTGAACTGTGTGTGTAAGTTAGAGAGAGCATATGGAAGTGTGGGTGGGGCGTGTGTCAGCAAAAAAACAAACAAAACAAAAAACAAAAAACAAAAACAAAATGGAAAAAAAGAAAATAGCTGCTAAAGTGACTTTGAACGCATCCAGGTTGGTGTCTGAGGCCCCTCATGAAGGTGTTTGGAGATTAAGTCAATCGTCTCAGCTGGACTCACCAAAACTCATATCTGGTTGATGGAGCGTAGTTAGAAAATCCTTTAAAAGATGGAGTATGTGCAGAGGGAGAAGAACACACACACGCACACACACACATCCCTGCAGGCTTTTTTTTCTTCCTATTTTGTTTCAAATGACAGCGCTGGGTTTTTGTTTTATCTCGCACCGGCCAGATATCCATCCATTTCATAACGCGCTCGAAAGAGAATATCTGCCTGCCTTTTCTGCCGCTTTTCAAATCCAGCCGTTATTCACTGTTTTATTTTGGTTCATGCCCACATGATATAATGAGAGAGAGAAAGAGGGAAGTGGGAGTGTGTGTGTGTGTGTGAGTCGGTGAGGAAGTGGTGGTAATGTGTAGGGGGGATTTGGGAGGGAGGGAGGGAGAGGGGGGTGCTGGGAGTTTGAAGGGTGGCGGTGTTGGTGGTGGGGGTAGAATAGAGCCT
Source organism: Lates japonicus (assembly GCA_033238685.1). Lineage (NCBI taxonomy): Eukaryota > Metazoa > Chordata > Actinopteri > Centropomidae > Lates > Lates japonicus. The sequence goes on from BRZM01000030.1 coordinate 3,690,727, forward strand.
ATGAATGCCATCTATTTCTGTTGCGTCCCGTGGGCTGCTACAGTACCAAGCTTCTTTGTGTTTTTTAACACCGAAGATCAAACAGATGAATGCGTGCAAAAACACACACACTCAAATATGTACGGGCCAGAGCATACAGTGCATGCACACATGGAAACAGTGGATACACAGCCCTCAAAGTTGCATCTCCAGTCCGTCTATTTCTTGCACCGAAACAAAAAGCAGATCTGAGATGAATTCCACCATAAACCATGTGTTTGAGACATGAAGAGACCCATACTCACGTTTCTCTTGTTAGAGGACTGTTTTCTTGTCTTACTATCAAGCTTTACGTGAACGACACCTTGTTCAATTCCATCTGACTGCAGCTGAAATGCTGCCACATCAAAAAGACCACATCACTTTTTTTTTTTTGAGTGCATTTCATCACTTTGGTGCACAGCAAAAAAATGAGCAACCTCCCCGTGTTATTTAATGTGGGTTTGAGTTTTTAGAAAGTTCTTCTTTAAAATGCCATTCTTGCCTTTTATTAGAACAGTTCCTGATTAGTTTATAGCTCCAATAGCATCGCTGAATTTCTACATTTTCCCCTCTGGTTCACGGTTTATGTTTGGAAACCATCAGCAGAGATCTGGCTGGAGAGGATGTGTACATGTAAGGAAGTGGTGGTGGGGGTGGTGGGGTGGGTGGGGGTTGAGTAACTACTTCTACTTGCGAGAACGAGATAAATATGTAATCCTACAACAGCTTCCCTGGCTAACGACAAGGTGACATAACCCTACTCAGCATGAAGCACTACGCCCACAGACACCATCAACATCATGATGAGTGCGCATCTCATGGACAAGATGGGGGCTGGGGGGTTACATTCATTAAAAGGAGGGGATTTGGGGAGGGGGGAGAGGTGGGGGGTCTAAATCTCAAAAAAGTTCCACCATGAAAAGAGATAATGACACTTTGAGTAGATGTCTGTGGGTCAGCACCAGTCTCCTTCTCTCTCCTCACTTCAGGAGAGATGAGATAGCGGGGTGGCCTATCACCTGAGTGGCCAACAGGACCACTGCTGTGAAATAGCGATTATTATTTGCAATGTGGAACCTGCTCCCCTGAACCCCTCTAATCCCCAGGCTTGTGGGTAATCACGTGGAATGTTATTAACCTCTATGATCTGACGGGATCCTCCCCATCAGCCACCGCCACCAGACTTATTGCTTTATGGGTCGGGCGAGGGGAGGCGATTCATCACGGGGGTGGGCATGGGGAAGGGTTGTAGGAAAGGAGGGGAATTAGATATGGATTTGCTGGATATGGACATGTTATTCTTGTTTTAAGTGATTAACGGAAGATAAATAGACTGAAAAGGTCGAGGTGATCTTTCATTAAGAACGTTGCTCTAAACGCAAAAGACAGATGAGCGAAGGAGAGAAGAAGAATGAAGAGAGTGGTAATTGCAATGTAAAGATAAGTGTTCGGGTTAAAAGGGCCAGCGTACGTGTGCGCATGCTGGTGCGCACAAAAGGGGGTTTGGTCAAATATAGCGTAGGATTGTGCTGGAAAATCTATTTTTACTGCAAACCACATATTGATTATAGCTTATGGCCAGATTGCCCCTATTACTGGCATCAATGAATCTGGTCTGGCAGGTCTCTGCTGCTTATATAAGTGGAGAAAATTCCTTTGGGCCACATGCGACTGTCAGTCACAGAATGCTATTTCATAGCAGTGATGACCACAGCTGCTGCATCGTTTTTATGGTTCCCCTGAAGCATTTTATTTAGTGTATTTGTCTACAGAGGCTGTTCCCAATGTACACTTTGCTGTGTCTTGATAAGTCGTAATCATTATCACATGTGCTGTGCAAGTGAGAGATGCGTGGTATCAATTAGTAATACAAAAGCCTGAGGTTTGTGTTTGTTATGGCCCCCATGTGAATCCAGCGAGGAGGTGGGGGGATGGGGGGGGTGGGGCGCAACCTGCTGCATATTAAAAATGGACACTTTGGTTGCTTTGTGAACCAGAACCACCCGGCCCACCAATTCCCCCATCGGGCCCGGCTGGCAGACTTTCATGTCATCTCAAAACCCGGAGCCTTTGCTTGAATCCTTAAAAGGCTGAAAATCCGGTGTCCCTTCACTTTCAGCATCAAAGAGCTGAAGAGACAAAGACGAGAGGAACGGAGAAAGAGGGGAGAGCGAGACCGGGGGAAAAAGGGAAGCGAATGGTGCAAATGATCTCGGTGGCAACACCCAGACTGATTGCAGCAACCATTTTTGAAGCTCTGAAGGACAGGGCTTTGTATTTGTTATGTGTTATATTAAAGCTATGCTCTTGCTTGGATTGCCATTGAAAACATCTTGAGCCACTGCCACTTAATTCAAGGTGACTTTCAACATGGTTTTAGAAACTAGAAACTATAAGACTTGAGTGTTTAAGTCTAATTGACAAAGCAGCAGCTAATCTCATTGTTACTGCACTTACTGTACAATCTAATGAAGAAATTAGATGTGAAATTTAATTGGAAAAAAGTGGTTATCCTTGTGAATTACTCCATCAAACACATCCCCCAAACCAATATTGTACTTTTTAGTTCTGTAATTGTCATTTTGGGTATCACACTAAAGAGCTCTAGGTGGGCACCACTATTAGTTTTATTAAGACAAAACACACACAGCTACATGCACACTCACACTCGTACACAGCACTCTGTATTCACAACTCAATTCACCATTTGCAGGCTTAATTACCTCCCCAGCAGTTATAATCTTTTCCTAAACATTCTGAGATGGGAAGGATGAAATTTTAATAGGTAATTGCTTCTGAGATTGCACAGGCACGAGAAAAGGCCCCGTCTGCAAAATACTCCAGCTCCGCCTTGTGACTGTGTATGTGTGTAGCAATGTGTGTGAGCGAGCGAAGGTGCATGCATGCATGCACACACGCAGTGTATATGCAGGGTGCGAGTGCGTGTCTGCGCACGGCGCAGGCCTGTCAAAAGCTGCGTGCATATCCTTCCTTAAAAGTAGGTGACTGTGTGACCTTGTCTTCCCAGCTGTCATCTGAGCCGTCAGTGTGTCACATCTGATTGCAGAGTGTCAGAGCGGAAAGAGGAGCTCCTGCTAGCAAACCTACACACAGGCCGCAGAAACAAGCAAAGAGGCTGTGAAAGAGAAAATGACAGAGCTGGAGGTAGTTATCTGTGAGGCGTCACTCCAGCTCCAGCTCCGTTTGAAGCTCAGCTTCTGTCCTCATGTTCAAACAGGCAAGAAAAGCAGGTGGAGTTGTAGCTCCATCCCTGAGTTTGTCTTTCAGGCTCATAGCCCGTTGGAGCGACAGTAAAGCTTTCACTATATCTACAGCTAGTTTTCTTTGATCCAAACCATGGAGGAAAATGTTTGCGTGTTCCATTTTTTAATTTGATATACTTGCGTTCACAATGCCTGTTTACAGGAAAACAAGCCTTGTCACACACATGAAGTCGCACAGAAACTTATTTGTCAGGCCTGTCATACACACACTCAAACAACACAAAAACATAATGCCTGTTATATTGCCCTTGATTTGGCAGAACCACCTGCCACCACACAGTTGTTTATTACAAAAAAAGGTGGAGATTTAAAGTTGTAATCTTAAAGATTTTACTCCTTAATTTGGTGACACCCTCCCTTAATACAAATACTCACAAATGCAAACACTCGCTGAGCAGCTACTGGTGTATCTGTTTACAATGCAGCAAAAGATATGCACATTATTTTGATTAAGAGGTCAGTCAAAAATAATTGTCACTGTGATTTGATTTCACGCTAGACCTGGTGTGAAAAGTCTTCCACACAACAGTAAAGTTGTGACCTTGCTGAGGAGTTGGAGGTGTGCAGACTGTTGCCTGAAACTCTTAATCTAACAGCAAACAAATGTAGAAAATTCTCATCAATGACTGCAGGTATTGTTCACTACAGCAACAGCAGTAGGATGCTCTGTTTGCATTAGCAGTCATTTAACACAGCTCTGATACAGCTGCAGGAGCGTGAACAGTCCACTTTGAGATTGTAATCAGTGTGATGAAACTGTGCTCGGTTACATGCACACTTCCTCATCCATATAATCATTCACCATTTTCTGTGAATCCCTTGTGTTTAGGTGGGCTATCTGAATCCAGAGCAAGAATGGCAGACTCCGCCACTAGCAATATAAACAACCATATTGACAGGCAGTTACTGAATGTAAATACACTGAATGGCTATTGCAGAAAAAATCCCAATACTATCAGAAACTGGGCTTCACTTCATGGAAATACTTTTCATTAGCAGAACTAGGCTCATTTAGATTTGGCCACTTGGATTTGAAGTACATTCTCTAATCTTTTTAAGTTTGAGGTTTTGGTGGCAGGTGAAAGACAAAACTGATCAGATTTCATTCCTTATATTGTAACTTCACCCACACAGAAATGTCTGAATTCTGCACAATTCACCTTTTCTTCTTGCAGTCAGACATCATTCTGTCTCATAACATGATGGAATGATGTGTTTTGTTTGGTTTGATTACCCCATCACCCCCCAACAAATGGCATTGCTTTCCAACATTTTCAAACATATTTGTGCCGTTATTCAGTGCATGCAAGATTTGACATTGGTTTTACCATAAGAATAAAGTAAGGGAGTAAATTGGGTTACAGTGAGCAACAAGGCAAATGAATAGTAAGTTACAGGCCCAGATTCTGAGACACATCATCAGTGTCTCCTCCTCCTCTCCGGGGCCTCATTCCTGCACCTTCTCTCTGCCTAATTATCTTAATGTGAGGCCCCTCGGCAGCCCAGCGACGCCATTAGACTCCTGTTTATTAGGGCTCTGGGGCCGCACAGCCGGAAAGCATCGACCAACCAGCAGACATCCATTCAGTTTGGGAACAGAGGGAAGCCAGGGCCAGGGAGGTGTCAACAGACTGGGGAGGGAGGGAAACTAGTACTGAGGGCTGGCAGGAGAAAAGAGGCCAAAAGACTGAAAATGAGAGATACTAAAACTCAAGAAGAAAGTGTGTTTTTCCCCTTAGCTTACTTTCTGAAATCCTAAAGAAGCAACAGACAAGCCTGAGCAGCGTCACACTCCTGTTATTGAGCATTAGTTTCTGTCTAAAAAAGGTAAATTGGAACAAGCAGTCATTCTGTGGACATTTAAAGAAATCAAACCGTATTTTAAAGGGCAGAGAGGAGTGTAATGCATGCTGCCCTCCCTTTTCTGTCCTCAGTGTTTTGCTTCCTCCAGTGTGTAATTTCCCATCTTGTCATTGTGGTGTTGTAATAAAAGAAGCAATGGGGACGGTGAATATCTTAACTTCTAATCAGCCGAACGCCTCCCCCTCCCTACCCTCCTCACGAATATTAATCAGTTCATTTACTCCCAGGAAGTCACATCTTGCATTTGACAGGTAATTATGTCTGTGTCTGTGTGTGTGTGTTTGCGGGTGTGCACAAGTGTCCAAGTCTGTCTCTCAACATATATGCCTGTGCAGGCACATGCACGCATATATCAGCCATCCAAAAAAAGAAAAAAAAAGCAACAAAAACCTGTGGTGTTCTTCAGTCAGACCCTGAGCGCGATGAACAATATTATATCCATCTATCTTCATCTATTTCAGTCTCATTTACATTTGACTATCTGTAATGATACAGCACTCGTAGGCAGTCATGGGATAAGCAGACAGACTTCCCATCTGTATGTTTGAACAGGTGGTTATCACCACTGGTTTCCAATTAACTGCTACACTGACTCTCCTTAATCGACTATTCAAATTAATGAGTCAAGCCTTTTGCAAATATTAGGATTATTTTCTGTCGTATGAAATCACACAGAAATTTAATTATTAAGGAAGATAACTGTAAACACTTTTCAAGTTGAGTTATTTTTTTTCAGTCTGTGTTTAAGTTTCAAGAGGCATTCACTGCACTAGAGGAGCTATTGAGGAAGCAGCTATGTTCCTTATAAGAATAACAAGCTCACTGTCAGACATAAGCTGAATTACATAGCGGCATTATAAGTCTATTTAGGCCTACTAACATGTAGCTGTGTTACGCTGTGTGAAATCCTCACTAATCTGTGGCTATTGTCACACAGTTTTCCTTTCTATACTGTTTCTAATGGAGAAATAGAGCTCTAATCCTCTGTGTTGCACACAATAATAGCATATATATATATATATATATATATATACACACACACACACACAAACACACACATATAGTGTTCCAGCTGTGTTCTAATAGTATTCACAGTGGCTCTCCTCTCACGGAGTACATCAGTGATTCCCAACCTTTGGTACTTGTACCTCAGGGGGCAGCTCTGTAGTTGCCAAGGTGTACGTGGGAAGACTGTGGAGCAGCATGCCTAATTTGGGGGAAAAAAAATAGAGTGATGGTGGTGCAGTAGTTAGCACTGTCGCCTCACAGCAAGAAGGCTCTGGGTTCACATCCTGTTTTTGCCAGGGAAGCTTCACTGTGTGGAGTTTGTTCTCTCACAGGCTCCTCTGGGTACCCAGTGTCCTCCCACAGTCTAAAACAAGCAGGTTAGGCTAATTGCGACTCTAAATGGCCACTTATTCTGGCGTCATGGGGGACTGAGTCAATCCCAGCTGACGCTACAGAGGTGAACTGGACAGATCACCGTCCATTGCAGGGCTGACATACAAACAAACGGGAAACCCATTCACAACTCAAGGTCACACCTACGGGCAATTTGAGCTACTTAATTAACCTGCATGTCTTTGACTGTGGGAGGAAGCTGAATACCTGAACCAGGGAACCCATACAAACACAGGGAGAATATGCATAAAACTCTGTACAGCACTCTTCTTTTGCTGTGTGAGGCGACAGTGCTAACTCACTCCACCACCGTCTCCGCTTGTATAAAACTGCGTACAAATTTGACTAAACCAACACCAACATTGGCAGTTAAATGTGTAAAAGAAAATACTGAAATAATATCCACTTTTACTATTGTTCTATTCAGTTGAAAATGAATATATGTAATGGAGTTATGTCACCTATTTAGAATACAAAATATGAGCTACAGGATGGTTACAGGTTAGAATACAGTTACCTCTAAAATCAATAGATTAACAAAGGGGATTATTTTTTAAAGAGTGCAGAAGTTGCTCTGAAATGTAAAAGTAGTTATAGTTTAGCTGAATGCTTGCTGGCCAAACTGCTAGTCGATCGCAGATCAGCCTGTTAGCATAGTAGCGGCTTCATACAGGTCTAATCTAATAAACAAAGTGCTGATTCAACCAGATCAGCCAATCAATTCACAGCTAAAGATGTCCATCGTATTTCTGTAATACTGTATTGCCAATTATTTCCACCTAATAATGTAGTATATATACGCCTGGGAACTTTTTAAAGCAACTGCTTGAGAACTACAACCTTTGGTATGTGAGTTAGGTTAAAATTCTATGACTGGTGGTGGTTTCAATGTTGCGAAGGGTACTTGTTCCTCTGGCAGGCTGTAGGGGCATATCTAAAAAGCAGGCTTGGGAACCATTGACTACATCTTATCACTTAAAGTATTATAGGGGAGTTTAATTCAGTAGTGGCCAATTACTCCACATGTATGTGCTGTGAAAGTCTTGGCTTTACAGAGAACAGTCTGTTTTGGGTGAACCGCCAAAGCAACAGATCACTCTCCCATAAACTCAAAGTGCTGAAGGTCTTTTTCTTTTCTCTCATACATATATGGACACCAAAAGCACCCACACAGGCCAGCCTCCATGTTACCACATATATCTTGTTCCAGGTTTAGGTGCCACATACACAGCCCGAGGGCAGGTAGCAGATTTGCTTGGCTAGCTGGGACTGCTGCCACCAGCGAAGCAAAGTAAGTTTCAGGCAGGGAAAGCTCATGCTGGGAGCACAATCGTGAACTCCCCTCCCTTCCCCTGTGCACTGTACATGCCATCTCTCCCATGCATTATCAAACTCAGGTGGCGGTTCTGGAAGAGCGGTAGCTCCCTTTCTCTCTCTCTCTCTCTCTCTTGCCTGGCGGGTTTCAGTATATCTGCCTGCCACCACCCGGCTCCCGAGGGAGGTAGACACACCTTCTCACCTCCCGCCCCCCCATACATACATATGGACACACAAACACTGAACACACAAACTCGTGGACAGGCTTACAGCCCTCGGGGCTTCACCTGGTTCTCTGATCTGCTGGGCTGGCCCATGGATAGGGACATGGGACAAGCGAAATGCGCCATCGATGTTGGGCTCTCAGCCCTATTATGATCTTGTGCCTGTCTCCCTGCTCGCAAATTACTAAAGCCTGGAACGCCTCACAAAACAGAAGGAGTTTTGTTTTCCACCTCTGATTGCAGCAATCGCCTCTGCTCTCAGCCCTCGCTCTCTGGCCACTGCTGCTTTTCCTGCATTTCTGTCTCTTATGGCAGTAGTTGTTACAGAATCTTTCGTTCTTCTTCTACCCTGGTGTTGCTTTTTGTTGCAGCTTTGTTGCAGTTTTTGTTGAGACTCTCACCATTTCCAGGAGAACTGGGGAAATGTTCAGCGCTCAGACTGGTACATTGTATATATTTTGTGCTGTGAGATTGGAATGAGTAGTAGAGTCTACAACTGAACAACGACCTCCCTTGGAGGATTTAAACTGAGAGATCAAAACAGTTTTTTTGTGTGTGTTTCTAGAGCTTTTCTTCAGGGAAGGTCAGATGTTGTCTTTATTTATTTCATCTACAACTTGATATCGTTAGTGAGAGCATCACATGTTTTAGAATCACCCCAGAGTCAAGGGAGAACACCGACTGAATACTTAACTTTATCAGTGACTTTCAACTATTCTTCCTTCAAATCTTTTAAAGGACATAGATCCACTGAAAACCCATGTTTAGCGAGCAAAAGGTGGCTCTGAAGAGTGAGGGAACTTCGCTTCCCTGTAAAGGAAGGAAGACAGCTGTACAGACAGCTTGGAATTAAATACCAGTTACAATGGGATTGCAGTGGTGACCCAGTTTCACAGCATTACAGGAATAGTTTGATCGCGGTTACAAAATATTCTTATTTGGTTTCTTGCCCAGAGTTAATTGAGAGAACTTGATGTCAGATGTTAATGTGAAACTGCAGCCAGCAGTCAAGGCTATCTTAGCTTAGTGGCAAGCTGGAACAGTGACAGGTTGCTCACAATTCCCATGTCAAGTCATCATCCCCAGCAAAGAAATAGTCTAGCACATAACCCACAAACAGTCATTTTTTCAATTTGGTTTTTAAGAATAAAAACAACTATATGATGCAGAAATGTAAGTTTGTTGAAAATTCAACGCATTCGATTAATCCTCTACTTAAACAACAAATGTCACTTGTTGAGCACCTCCACAGCCACGACTGGTAATTAATTCTCTTGGCCCGAGTCCAGCAGTTAAGTGGTTTTTGCGGCCAGAAACAAAGCTTATCAATTGTATCGCAGGCCCGATCAAGAAGGCACCATTGAACTAAAACATGGCTGAATGGTATATATTCTCATACCCCTAGCTTGTGAGCTGAAATTGCTGTCAACAAAGTCAAACTCCCTTCAATTTATCAGAGATGAATTGCCTTTAGTTCACATTACCTTGAACTTGCTGGCCTTCAACCACTGACTATTACTCAGTTAGGCATTTCTTTTATAGACTGTACTGCCTCACCAAAGTTGGCATAGTGAAAGGAGCATGCTCTGGGTGTGGAGTAGGAAGGAAAGAGACATTTCTGAAGATGTTTCTATATAGTATGTTTTAAGGTAAAATAGTTATATATAATGATGTTTTGAATAAATAATATTCATGTGCAAGCTGAAAGTACTCTCTGCATTTTTTGAACCTGTTGGATTCAGTGGCGGAAATTTGATTTGTTTTCCTGCCCTTTCATTGCCACTATACTACTTTCATGCATATATGTAACGGCCCGGTATCTTTTCATCAGATCACAGGCAGCATGGCACTGTGTCTGCACAAAGCAACTTAATGAGCTTTATAATCCCACCGGCCTTACCTTATTAAAAATCAGAGAGCATTAATGTAGGTGACTGCCCAGTAATGTAAAATATAGTGTGCCTGTGATGATGCATTGACTTTATTTATTTAGCTCTATTATTGTGAGTATGTAAATGATGTCCCTTTGAGTGTCTACCCCCACAGCCTACAATCATACAACTCTGCACGCCTTAACATATATAGGACAATCACTCCAATCACACAAGAAAGGTACTTTTTCACTCAGAAATGGCATTTGTATAGAGTGCTGCAGTGAGCAGAGGAATAGGAAGAATATAAGAGACAAGACATCCAGAGAGAGGTACCTTTAGATGTCGGTATGTCATCCCCACTAGCAGGCAGCGATTGAACTAGTCCCCTCAGGAATCTTGGGAAATGGAAGCAGAGGGGATCTGAAAGTGCCCCATTCTGATATAATGGAGTAATTGGCTGGAGAGAAGCTAGATGTGCCAAGTCTGAAAGGACAGAGAGAGAGAGAGCGAAATGAAGTGAGGGAACAAAAATGAGACGGCAGAGGCAAGTGGAGGATGAGAGATGAGAGAAGAGAGATAGTGAAACAGAAAGGAGAATGGAGCCAGACAGAGGGAGGCTGGAGTGTTTGACGTAAGATGGAGAGAGGAAATCCACTGAGTATTCATCGATCTTTGAGGCTCTTCTGATATAAAAGTAAAGACACAGAGCGGATGATTCAGACAAAGCTCCCGCTGCGCTTTCGCTCAGGTACAATGGCAATATCGCCCTGTTGTGGAAAACGTGGCTTCAACATTCACTTAGTCCTGAATTAGTGGAAAAGCCCTGTATACAAAGTCCGCCTCGCTGTAGCATCGGCAAGTTTTACATGTCATGTGAACAAAACAGCATTGATGCGGCAGGTGCATCGAAGTCTGTAGTAGCGCATGTAGTAGAAGATGAGATATTGATTTCTTTGTTTATGCTGGTAGACAATGTAGATAAGATGGAGAAGTCAACAGTGAGTGTGCATACTGTATGATTGTATGGATATGGAAATAACTGGTACAAATGTGCTGTCAGTAATGGTTAAAACATCGTTTTGCAGCTTGTTTTAGGGATTATTACCTACCTAGGTCTTATTGCAATATCTTTGGCCATATCATTCTTGATGCTAATAATAACATTATTCTAATGTCGAGCGGCTGAAATCTGGCAACGTGAGGGAAACATACAGTCAGGTGTTTAGACAGGATTGTATAAGCAAATACCCAGGTTGACTAATTTCATTTAAGAGATTTGTATTCCATTGTAAACATCCATCACATGCTGTCCCAGTTCACAAGACACTAATTCTAAGCGGCTTCTGAGTATGTAGTGTGTTTACACTGAAAAAGAAACAAAAGTGTAGCATTTGTAGTATTCTAAAAACACAATCAATAATTAAACTCATTTGCCAACATACTTTGTAGTATTGTTAAGTTGTGTTCCCAGATTCGAGAATTACTTTGGTAAGCACAATTCAAAGCTATGTCTTCAAATGCTTACCATTAAATTACAATTACATCTTAAGAATAAGCTGTGATACTGTTGTTTTATAAAGCTAAGACCAAGTCATTTTAACGCTTAATAATTAAATAATATTCAAAGTTTCAGGGCAATGCAAACCTGCCTGATGCTTTTTGAATTTTAAAATTATTTTTCATTTCCTTTGGGATTTGAAAGGTCAGAAACTGAGTTAAGTCTTAAACAGTCACATATCAAGTACCTAGATTTAAAATGTGAGTCAACAAAAGCCCATTGTGTATGTAAGGTGAGGGTGTGTTTATGCATTTGAGTGTGCTATTGCAGCAGTGCACAGGCCTAAATATGACATTTCACAGCGTATGGCTTTGAGTACAAACATTCCACCTCTGCCCCTCACAAGTAGTTTCAGCATCAGATTGAATTTCAATTGTTCTGGCCATTTAATGCAGCCGTGAGTGTTTGTATTGATTTTAATCTGTACCCTCAATACATCCTCACTACCAGCTACTTTTTGTCTGCCCATCCTACACTTCTTTCTCATCATCTCCTCCTCTCTGATTGTGTAATACGGTTCCACCAGGGCTCTGGGCCACCCTAAGATCAACAGTTAAAAGCCAGAAATGATGTATAATTCATTCCCATCGCAGCCTAGTTCAAGACAACAGATTAGATTAATGTGGCTAGACTGCCTCCCTGGACCCATAACATCTATCTCCTGAACCTTACTAAATTATAATGCATCAGCCATTGCAGGTCCTTTGGGAATGTGAAAACAAGCTACCGTTCTTTTTCTAATTTGTTGGTAAAGTTCAGTTGGTTGAAGTCACTGTTGAGTCTCTGATTTGGGAAGTTCCTCATACTTTTCTTAATACCTTTATTAGCTATATATGACATTATGTTTTTTCAAAACATAAATACACATAATGATATTGATAATTATCTTCACAAGTATTAATGTGGTACCTCCACATGTGACCATGTAAAACACAAGCGCTAAGGTGAGTCAAAATGTTAGCATATCCATTCATTCAGCTTCTACCCAGTAACAAACAAATACATTACATCCAAGGGGAATATCTTTTTACTAACACCAGCATGCAGGGTTAAAAAAAGGCCCACTCACAACTACATCCATAGAGAAGCATCAGAGAAATTATAAGGGAGGAGACAAAACCACTAAAGAAACCTGAACTGAACTCTCCCACCCTTCTCCTTAGAACAGCCACAATCCATCCAAACAGCATTCAAACCAACTGTAACAGAGTCAACATATGCATATATCACCCGAGGAAAAAGGTGTTTTAAACCCATTTTTAAGTGTTTTTTATTAGATGGACTGGTAACTCACCTGTAGTTCTTATGTCTGGCTATGGAGTTGTCGTTAGCTTAATTTGTTTGCTAGCTCAGTCATTATTTATGACAGAGGCTGTGCAAATATGTGTGATGAAAATGAGGTTATTTATATGATGTATACAATCTTGTTCGTTTTACTGGTTTATTGATGCTAAAATGCAACACTTTAATAGCTCATATTGGCCAGCAACTGCAGTTTGCAGCTTTGTAAAGCAAATGTTTGGAAGAAGATTATCATCAGCTATTTTCAGAAACACATGTCGGCAGAAATGTACCAATATCAATTTGAGAGGAAAGTATCCCTCATAGTTCCCAACCCTGCAGCAGTAGCCAGTAAGCCTGGAGTGAATGTTTTAATACCAGAGGTTGACTTGATTAAATTTTATAGAATACTATTGGTTTGAATATCAAAATATATTTTGTGAAACTGCAGCACAAGCCTGTTTTGCCAACCACCACTCTGTCCAGAACCACCATTACCATCCCAGCATTAGCTCAGTCCTAAATTATTTACCGTTTTCTGATTGTGTTTTGTTAACCCAGGTTTCTCTCTACTGTCCACAATTTCACAGTGACTACCCATCTGTGGTTGATGGAATTCCACTTATCGTTTTCAATTAAAGTGGTATCTTCTGCAACATTTGTTTATAGTGCGCTTTATTTATTTTCTGATTTGCTAACAGCAGGCGCAGGCCACGCAGGTCGTGGATGGAGGTAATAAGCAGGATGGAGTGACAAAGTAGGAAACAAGAGAGGAGAGGAGAGACAGAGAGTGATTCTAGCTAAACTGTGTTTTTATGGAGATAATTTTTCCCAGGAAGGCAGTGATTGCACACTAATTACCTGAACAGGTGCTAATAGCCATGAACTTACACTAATCAGTTTTAGATTTAGTTCATTTGGAAATACATGAATATGAAGCAGTGGGTGCAGAAGTGTTTATGTGTGTGAGCATGTTTAGTGTGTGTGTATACAGTATGCATGCAAAGAAGTTTAAAAAAAAAAAACAGAGGTGAGACTAAGGAAAGATAGACGCCAGAGAGAAATACAAATATGCATCTACAGTAAGAACGTATGCAAATGTGTGTGTATTTCTCAGTCTTCGTTATCCCTCTATCCTTATGAGTATGTAAGTAACTCTCCACTTTTGTCTAAATGCAGTTGAGGAGGCACTCCCTCCTGAGAGGAATACATTTCTGGAGGGAAACCCTCATCAGCCCTGGCAGACACTAAAATGGTTTATAACCCACTGTGGTGACTGGAGCATTGCTTAGAACCACACTGAGTTATTGATTTATTGCTATCTGGAAGTTTGTTACGCCTTGGCCTCCCTTAGAACAGAGGAGTGTATTATCCAGCTGGTCTAGGATATCATTTGCTGTACAAATATGAACCCATGCCATTTAAGAACTGACCTTCAAACACCTTCCCAGATGTGTTGAATGGTTGATATCTGTATATGCATTTCAGTGAAGGTACACGACACACAAATTTTTAGTTCCATTATATGTTATTATGCAAAGAGGGATGGCTGCATGCCTGAGCATAATTCTGAAGCAGGATTCTGATTCAGGTTTCTTGTCCATCAGCGGTAGAACCCATGTTGATGTATGGAAACCTAGGATTTGTTTTGACCAAGCAAAAGCTATGCAGGACCTATGACATTCTCCTTTTTTCCCTTTGATCCACAAGTTGTAGTCTGCTGTTCACTGCTCTGGTAGATCAGTGAACGCATGAGGGCAGCTACCATTTTGAACAAAACAGAACCAGCGAGCCATTCAAAACTACTAAGGTTATTCATTTGCCTCTTTTCCAACATTGAGTTACACTTACTGATTCGATTACTCTGACTAATACCAACTGATTTACCTAAATGCTGGTCTTCCACACACATGCAGTCACGTGACATATAACTTGTTAGAATGTACATCCAGTCAAGGCAGAGCTATTCCAATAATCTGCCAATCTACATGTAGCCTGTTTGTCCCTCTGTGCTTCTCGCTAGCTCTGGTTAGTTTGTGAGGCTGCTGTGCACAGGCAGTGCCCAAGGGATAAGGTGTGGGGGGTTTTGGCCCAGCGATTTCCTTATGACCCACTCTTACTCCCTGCGCTGTTGCACAGAAGCTATCTTTCGCCTGCCTGCCCCACCATTTGCAGCATTCGTCAGGGCAGAAGGAAGCCACTGTCTGTTCAAGACTGGTTCCCTCGCACCCTGTTGCCAAGACACGGAGCGTGCAGAAAGAGCCGACAGTTACATTGCCACCTGCGAATGCCATTGCCTTGCACAGTCCGTCACATGAACGCTATCAACAGTATTTGGAGATATGAAGCCAGTATGTGCATGAAATAAAACACAGAAAACAAAGGTATCTATGTGAAAGAGGCACTAAACCGATGCACAAATGGTTACTCAGAAGTGCAAACGTTTATGTGAGAATGTACTTCATGAAAGAGAACATGTGCAATAGCATGTACACCTTAGAGTACATCTACCACATGCATCCACAATGCTACCCATTCTGTTGTTCCTTTGAACAATTCTTCCAGCTACTGTCTCCCCCTTACAAAGACACAGCAACAGCATTCCACGCAGCACACTTTAACACAGTACACAATGACGCACACACACTGTGTACACTTTTGCACCCTGCCAGTGCTTGTGTTCTCCTGCTTACAAATGGAGCGAGGCAGCCGGTCTTTCTTCAGTAACCTGCTCTTTTTCTCTCCCCTCTCGTTCTTCGCCAGATCCCCAACCTCCGAGGGAGTAAGGGATGTCTTGCCTCGAATTGTTTCCGCAGCGTGGCCATCAATAAGTGCTGTATTTAGTTTATATTGCTAATAATAGAACGTCACCGAGGCATCTTTGTGGATAAATAGACAGTCCCAGTGGACTGTGGGATTCACTGGCGGGCTTAATCCGTCCTCTCAGTACGCGGAGATCCTAGCCACCCCGAGGTTCCTGAAATAACATCCCCCCTCACACCCACCCAAATTTGATATCTTTCATGAGTTGAGGAAAGTGAAAGGAACTGATGCCTGGATGTGTGTGCGAGTGTAGTCAAAGTGACCTGCTCTTTGAGCTGCAGCTAGACAAGAGGGCAGAGACAGCAGATAAATACTGCTTTTGACAATGATGGACTGAGAGCAGGGACTGAGCAGGAGGAGGAGGAGGCACGGAGAGAAAGGTAGAGGACCGATAAACAGGTATACAAATAAACAGGCATTAATGGATAAGAGTGTGTTGCCTACTATGTGCTGATATCAGACAGGCATACAGCAGTAACGGCAGAGGCAGAGAGAGAGACGGAGGAGGAGAGATCACTAAACACCAAGTCTCTTTAACTCAGCCCTGTGGCCTTTCACCCTCTAGTAACCACACCCACCAGCAATAAAGCACCATCGATTCACTTTAAGCAATATACTTTCACAGCCCGGCGAGAGCGTACGCAAAACACACAATTTCGGAACACATCACAGCCTTGTGAAGTAAACCTCCTCAGATTACCCCCCAAGTGAGCGAGCAGAAGGCTAGTCCAGTGCTTTTTAGCTAAAGGAGAGGGAGCATGAGATTTGACGTATAATTCTTACAGATGGAGTTGATGCAGGATGGCAATATTCAAGGCTCGCTTGACTCAATTTATCATTGATGTGTTGTCTTCAGGCTTTCGTGGGGTGTAAAAATAGAATATGAAAGAGAACAAGAGAGTAACAGATTGTGGGAGAAACTTGAAAGTCACAAACCATGGGCAGAACAATGACGCCTGTAGATGATGGATAAAGCATCATGTTGGTCGAGTTTTGTGCTTCAGGCCAACTCTAGAAAGTATGTAACAAGGTTACTTGCTGTGTAGCTCTAGACAAACACCTAGAAGCCTTTCTTTCTTTTTTCTTCACCAAATAAACAAAAGCCTGGCACTGCAGCCTAGTATTGATTTGATTGTTCTGATGCAGAACTGCATGCAGCTTAAGCCGCTACCGCTAACATTTAACTCACAGCCTGAATTGCAATTATTTTAGCATTTTCTCATCCTGCCGCTTTGCTGCTGGCTGCGGAGGGATGAGCAAAGGAGAAATCTACCATACTGCCCTGTCTTGTCTCTTGCAGGCCAAGAAAGCCCTCAGCTGGGTGCTCCCAACACTTAAACCTGCCAGGGATCCAGCCTCCCATGGGCCAGGTGCAGCAGACCAAAGCTTTAAACAGTTTCCTTCAGCTTATGGGAGCCAGAGGGGCAGACTGTGGTCAGAGACTGCAGGAAGGAATAAATTTGAGGTTACAGTTAATTAAACACTATCAGCCATCAGAATCCCGCCTTCAGTCTGTCTGGTGTTTTATAACAGAGGCTGCTGGATTAAGTATTAAGGTGAGAATGATATGAGTTTAACTCCATTAAAATCATATACCAGATGTATTAAGCAGAACAAAGCTAACAGGAATTAACCAAATAAAACATAAACATGTATTGAGGTAAAAATAATCAAAGGCTATTCATGTTTTCTAAGAAAATATTAGTTACCCCATCGACACGCTTAAAGTTAAATAATAGATTTTAAAAAACGCCAATTCAGTAGATGGTGAACCAAGACGATTTCAATGAAAATCATATGGATTGTGGGTCAAAACACTGGATTCTACACTTCTGTCTTTCACTGGATCCTCCTTATCTCCAACAGTTCTTTTTCCAAACTCACACCTCAGTTTGTAATGCAAGGCTCAGTTGGATTTTTTTCATCTGGCCCAAGCTCAAGATTGTCCAAACTCTGGAGACATTAATAACTATGTTCACAGTCTGAGACATTCTCAGACAAGTAAACTGAAATACAAAACTGATGGAGTGCCTTTAAATCTGCTCCAATTCAAGAACAGTTGAATGTTGTATACTAATTATGAGTTTATTCCCAGCTTACACCACATTGTCTTCAGTTTAAATCACATATGTTCTACTTTTACTTTTGTCATCATCATAAAACAGGACCACCTGACAGGCTCTCATGTCATTGGAGAAAGTTAGAGTCCCAGCCTGTCTCTGCTGTGTGCCTGGGTCGGCACCATTGACATGTTGTCAGCTGTGTCAGCCCCCACAGAGGCACACATCATCATCACCATCTCCCACTGCCTCCCCATCTGTCTGTCTCCCTCTGTCTCTAGCAGCATGTTGCCCTCAGTTGATGGAGCCGGGCAGTCCCACTGCTGACCTTACAACCTGGAAGAGGGGGAGACAGTATTGCCTGCAAGTCAAGGTAGCATCAGTATGTAGCATCCCACAATCAGGAAGCTCAGAAACACCTTTAACGAGCCCTTTGAAAAAGAAACTCAGAGGGAGATGAAAGAAAAGTTAGAGGAGGACAAACATAAAGGACACTAATCTTTAAAGTGGCCTCTTTGTCTGGCAAAATTCAAAACAATCAGGCCAAGACTTAAAACTACCATTTTTCTGTGAGAGACAGAAGATCATTGCGGAAAACAATAGGCCCAGATGTTATTGTTTCTGTTTCCTTGAGTGGTGCTCCATCATCAGCATGAATAAGTGGGCCTTCGTCAACTGCAGCTTTTAGTGGTATTTATTTCTCTGCTTCGCTGTCTGCTTGTCTCTCTCTGTGGCCCGTGACTGATGAGCCTGTTGCCAGGAGGAACACCCAGTCTGTAGCCACCGGAGATGACTGCCGCTCAAGGACCTATGAGATACAATCATGTGAGCAGAAACTCAATACTGAAATGATGTGAAGTCTTTGGGGTCGAGAGGTGTGAAGGAAAACATACATATGTTTAGGAAAGATAGCATCTGTTTTCAGGATTAAATCTGGTCTCTACTACTGAATTGTTTGCAGAGAGGCACCAATCCAACATTTTCTCTTAGGATATTCTCAACTTGCTGACAGAGTCCTAATCTGATACTAGCATTATTTTTCCAAGAATTTGTAGAATTTGTAAATGTCACTGCATTCATTCGATAATTTTTATGTAAGCTAGCGAAGTACTAAAATATATACAGGAAACATGTTTTTATGATTATATTTTGCGATAACACACAAAGAAAGTATTTAATGGCCTGGCTTCATCAGGGCCACACCCATCTTCTTAATGAGGTCAGATCTGCATATCAGATCTGAAATATTCCCAAACATATATTCAAGTACCTGCGTGTCTTGTTTTTACACTGTGTATTAGATCGACTACGGACCAGATCAACATGGCGCAGAGTTCAACATTATTGAGTGGAATGGCCCGCCAGGTGTGACAGATCCATATTAAACACACTTATCGGCTAGTGTCATTCAGTCAATCAGTTATCTTATTAAGTCACAGTTTCTTCCCATCACATCACACATGTTATCTGGAGATAAAATGATCCCATTAAGTTCCAGTGAATGTGGTGCACAGATCTTTAAAATTCTGGAAATAGAGAGCACTAGTATTGGGTCAGTTCTTTAAACATCCTGAGTTTACGGATCTGATAACTGGTAAGAAACAAAGACAGATCAATTACTCCTTAGTCCTTTTATGTTATATTCTGAGCATTTTCTTCAGTGGTCAGTTGGTAGCCTGCCATGCTAATGATGTATTAACAAAGCTCATTCATTATCCCATTCAAAGAGAAACAAGGCCAGTGTACTCTTTGATTTCGCTTGATTTTATGTTAGACAGCTAATACAGTTTTCTTCCAAACAACTTTAAGTACATTTAGTTTTCTACCTGGTGTTCTCCCACACATCTGTCAGCACTCAGCAGCAGAGGACTTTGGTTTTAAGCCGCCTGATAAACAGATCCTGTTATCCGGAGGTTATTTTTGCATTTCACGGCTCTATCACCCTCCACGTGTGAGCTGTTTCCTTCACTGTGCCGTGTATACACAAGGTAGATTTTCCTTTTCCTTTAAATATGAGTGTAGTCAGATGCAATCACATTACAATGATTTTACAAATGGGTGCCCCATCTGCTACAGAGATTAGGCTTGACACAGATAGAAATCTAAGAAAACTGTCCTCATATGTTTAGTATGTATAAGATATGGGAAATAAATGTTCAAACAGTAAGTCTTTATGGGACAGTGATTGCCATTATCACTGTTTGAGACTATTTTTTAATGTGTCCACACAGCTTGCCTTTAAAACTACAACCTCCTGGACTGAGATATACTCCAGATTAAACAGCTAACAGGCCTTTATAGATATCAGAGTGATATTTCACTATCGATTCAGTGGCTAGCTTTAACAATGTCCTATGAGATTTTATGCCAATGCATTGTCCTGTGGACAAGACAATGCAAGAGGGTAGACAGTTGCTGAATCCGCTGCAAATGTTCCACTGTGAATAGGAGAGAAAAAAAAAGGAACAATAGAAACTATAGCTCTTCAAAATGAGTACAGTATGATTTGGAAGGCTGTAATCATAAAGCAGTAGTGAAGTCATTGTGCTTTCAAAGGCTCAGGGAGGAACAATTAAGGGTAGATAAGCTATTCTCTGCTATCATTTCCCACTTATTTCCATGACAGACTTCAATAATACGGTTTCCTGCACTACTCCTATCTGTTTAATGGTCAGCCCTCATGAGAATTACTCAGAGATATGTGATCGGTTTTGGAGCAGAGTTGACTGCGCAGACTTCTCTGTATCTCTTGATCATTTCACGACACTCTCTCCGTTGTGCTCCCCCTCTGAGCTCCCTCTCACTATCTCTTCCTAAATGGGAGTGTACTGATGCGCTAATGAGTGAAGACAAAGCTAGCAGCATATGGTGATGATAATCAGATGAACAATGTTTGGAAAACAAGGCCATATATAAGACTGAGGATTCTGACACATAGCGTTGGAACAGACAGACAGTGTTGTGCGCTGAATGCCTTACAGCAGCCTTACGGCTAAGCTACGTGAGATATATTATTTATGACCATGCACAATCTTAACCCTTAAGGCACTGTTTGGAAATAAATGAATGTTGGTGCCAGTGACATGCCTTAAAATGATAAGATCCTTTCACATTGAACATGGCTAGATTTTCCTCAAGTTTTGACATGTTTCACCTGTAGCACTAAAACTTATTGTAATGCGAAACTGCCAAGTCCTAGTTCGCACAGTACCTCCACAGCTGTTAGATAAATTCAAAACTGTGTTAAAATGTTATTTAACACTGTAAAATATTGTTTGGGTAATGTCTGGTTTAATTGTTTGCATCTATTCCAAGTAGTGGTAGCCAGTTGTGTATCCATTACTTTAGCTAGCTATCATTTCAATTGCTTCTCACAATTACTATCAATTTAACCTGTTACTTAGCGATGCACCACTTATCCAAAAGTAACTATTCAAGTTACTTTTAGCTAACTGTTTGAACCTTTATTCATCTCTTCTAGCAACACATCCATTATTTCAAGGCCTGTTTGACCTGTTCTGCTTGCTACTTGAACACCGTCTCAAACACAGTATATGGTGTTGAGGTGTTATAACTCGACCACCATATGCATATGCTGTTATTTTATATTTCAAATTACATGGAGCAGTCTTTTCCACATATCCTGGCAGCAAATAGCTCCTGGTTGGCAGTCACTGATCTAAAGGCTATTCAGTGACTTTTGAAGCTAATTCTAAAAGCTGGGAGCTGTTTGCTTGACCTCCTAAAGCTGGCACTCTTCAACGTATACATCGGTGTCAAGAAGTTTTCGGTCCAGAGTTTTTATCTCACACTTGCCCACCCACTGCTGGACGGCGCCAGCAGGTAGCAAGACCCACGGAGCTCGGACATCTGTTCTGTCTCACTTTCTGTCTCTCTCTCTCATGCTAGCAAACTTTCTTGTTTATATATCAAGTATCTGATGAATATTCTCCTCATGGCTACCAATCAATGTGAGAGGGGGTCTGAGTGGTTCATCTCAGGCCCCAAACCCGCCTTCTTTGCTCAAGGCTTCCCACATGAACTCTATTCACCCACGGCGCTACTGTGACAGGATTTTACACCCGCCCTGCGAAATTCCCATGAGCTCAACGTCGTATCTCGATGCCTCTCCCACTTGTGATCCTCGCTGTCCTCCGTGCTGCAGGAGAGCGATATGGACCGGCGGGATGAGGTCAAGACAGAAGCGGCGCTTCTTTATGTACTGTAAACAGACAGAGGGCAATAAAGAGGAAGCTCTCTCGCCTCCCACCCCTCACACAGGCTCACACACATAACCTGCTTTTCTACCATTTTCACTGCGGATCAAATGCATATGCAGAGAAACAGAGGACCCCACACTTACCACACACAAGGATGCGGTACACTTCACATAAGGTGAATGATTTGGACAAGTCAAGAGCCTTACAGCCACATAATAAATGCTGAAGACTTGACAACTTAGAGAATGCTTTTGTAGTCCGCTGTAGCTTGTTTCGGCAATAGTTTATATAATTGTTCTGAACGAATATCACAAAGATAGTTTACTGACGCTCCCATTTTCAGAACAAACACGCAGCAGCTTTGGACAATCAGCGCATCGCCTCAGCTTTCATTGTCAGGCCTTACTTACACAGGTTTTCATTGTCGCAGACTTTTGTGTTCAACATCTATTCAACATCAAAATGCTCTTGCTTGGTTATATACCCTAAGATGACTCATAAAATTGCCTTTACCAAACTAGAGCAAGTCTCTCAATAAAACATGCATGCTTTTTGACAATGCCTGACAGAGCTGTTAGGATGAATTCTAGAACAAGCTTAGAGTGAGGCAAAGCAGACACGTGAAGAATAAGTGGAGGAGATGAAGCCAGACAGACTTATCGTGAGCAGGCAAATATAACATAGGCTGTATAACAATGACTTTTTCAGTACAGTACAGCCGGGTCGCCTGTTGATATGTGGGCGCGGGTGACTGGTGGACAACGTAACTCGGGCCGTGTGCCAGAGCAAATACTACACGAGAGAATACTGTTACATGATACAAGAGAGGAAGAGAGAGATGGAGAGGGTTGGAGTAATGACAGTGAGGCAGTTTTGGCAGCTGAAGAAAAGAAGAGGGTTTGACCATTTGCAGAGTGAGGAGAAAGAGGAATAATAGATGAGTTGCTGCTTACAATTTTGGCTACTGAATCAAATAATAGGCATTGAAATTACACTGTACAGCCAGAAGTTAATGGACCCAGGCCACATGAGATAGAGGTACTTCCTCCATACATGCCTGGCTCTCTCTTGATGTCTTGCTTTCTTGTTTTTTTCTTTCTTCATTTTCTTGCACACACTGTTAATAACCATGCAGTACATCAAGGGATGGAGTTGAATGTTGTCTACCCTGCCCCACCCTTCATTCAGTGTGTAGAGAATATATTCTGTCCGGGAACATGAGAAAAGCACAGATACCGGTTCTGCCTCGAGATTGCCTCAGCTCCATGTTGAATGTCTGTCTTCCCACGAGGAGACGCAAAGTGCTTTGAAATCACTCTGTGTTTTGGTGTTGTATGACTCTGCCCAGTGGCAGTGTAGCGTGACTAAGGCAGCGCTGGTTGACTGCACTGTCTGTTACCCGGTGGTCATAAGCTCATCATCCAAACGCTTTGTCTCATCAGTGTAGTCACTCCCATTGCACTCCGAGCATGCCTGCGCCTTGCCCCAGTGTGAATTCATGTAATTTTCCTAATGCTGAGGTTCAAACGTGGCATATATTTAAAAACCACCAAATGCAAAGTCGACAAACCTTTAAGTAGTCCTCTCAGACAACTTCATATAACAAATGCCCAGTTTCCCTCCTGTCAGTGATCAATGTAACAGCACAATGCAGCCTTTAAGCCAGTTTTACAATATACAGCCAGTGTTGTGAGGAATTTTTAAAGAAATAACAGGAAGAGTTAGTCATATTGGTCAGCAATCTGCACAGACGTCCATTCTGTCACAGAGGTCTGAGGGAACCAGCAATAACTGGACCTTTTTAGAAATTCAGGTAGCCATTCAACTGATTGTGGGATGGAAAACACCCACCATGGAACGAGAATTGAATGGATTCGATTATAAGTTAGAATGGACTTATATCAGTGGTAAAATACAATAAAACGCTTTTCATGTATGTTTTCTCAAAAAATGACATGGTGTTAATTGAATTTCGTTCCCCACTCAGTCACAATAAATACAACTTTTTAAGTCTTTGTGCTGTAACACCCATCAGCTAAAAATCCAAAGAGATTACAGACACCAAACGCAGCACTGCCTATGTTAGTTGAGTTTCATTACATGATTTGTTGCTCTGCTTCGATCTTCTACTATAGTCTAACCTTTGAGTGTGAACTTCCTTGTTGAGATATTGCTTAAGGAAGCAAGAATATGGGCACAGACAGTCGCTAGTTCAAAATAAGTAGGATAATCAGCTGTTAGCATGCTTACAGCCATCATACAGTCACGTATAGATGAACAATAACATAATACCACCAAACAAATTCAAAGTCTAAAAATAAAGTGAAAGGCAGCAAGGTTTAGATAATTAAATTCCCAGCAGGAGTTACATTAAGAGGGACTGAGCTGCTACTTTATGAATCCCAAACATCCATCCTCAGTCTTTTACTTTGAAGTCACTCGAAAACGCTGCACTGCCAATATTATTGACAGTGAAATGGAATTATTCAAACATGTTTTTTGTTTTTTTTATGGTTGATATTCTCACACAAGGTGGTGGTAATAGTTACCGTATTGTACCTCCACCAAAAGCTGCAGATTGGTGTGTAATCAGCTCTGTCTGTCAGTAAACATACCATCTGCCAGACTGTCCTGGGTTTTAAACATTTGGCAACATGAAATTTGACAAAAAATCTTTCCCTCCAGCACCACCATCAGCCCAACCTTTTAGTTTTACTTGAATACTGTGTTTTCTTGGGCTTCTTCATGTACACAATATTCTGTATACGTTTGTGTGCATTGATTTTGTTGACATAATAACTTTTCACCTAGCACTTACACAACTGCCGTCTATCCAGAATTGCTCGGCCGTGACTGTGGAATACAGGAATAATATTTAAGCCAGACTCTTCAGTTTTATGATTTTTTTCTTTCAATTCAACACAGCTCAGAGTTATTGTCTTAATTGATTAGATGCAGAGGAGCATTATTGTGATCTAAGTTTGTCTTTATTTTCCATTTTGTTTCACCCAAAACTAAAACTAAATAAGCTTTTAATTGTCATCACTGATTCTCAGCTGCATCCAATTGTGTTTGTCCAATCCTGAGGAAAAACCTTCCGACGTTATGCAGAACCAGCGTGTTTCAGTTCAGGTGGATGGAAGCAGCCAGACCACGCCGCAGAGCCCCCCAGCCCTGACACAGGCATCCTGCAGGACAGCTGTCAGTCATCCAGGAATGGGTTCAGTGTGATGGTGTCACCCAGGGTGCTGTGTTTGTTTGCCCGAGCCGGCGAGAAAGGCATGTGGGATCTTTTCACTCAGATCAAAAATGCAGGGATGAGAGGGTTTTGACTGAGATGGATCCTGGATCAGATTAAAGTAGGAGAGTAGTAGAATAATTGACTTCTTCTTTATTCATTCTCCAAGACTGTATGAGGCGAGGTGGCAATTATCCATATTTCGACTTAAAGTGCTGTCATCTTGGTCAATTTGTCAAGCTACTGAGCTTGTCGAGAGAGCTTACAAAGTGTCTTCATGAAGCCAAAATAATTATAGTACTTTGTACAAACAGGAGGGAGGAGAAAAGACTGCGGACTGTTTTCCAGAGTTAATACTGAGGCAAGACTAGAGAATGTTAATAATGTTAGATGCAGTTAAGTATTAATTACACAGCTCTTAGAATCAACAGATATTAACTGACTAAAAAAAGTGCTTTTAAGGGGGGACAATTAGTAGTGCAGGTTTTACTGACTGGAACACACGTAGACTTTGTATAGTGAGATAAACTGACAGAATAGATTCAGGCCCAATAAATCCACTGGTGCACTTATTAAACTACTTCTGACCTCAGATGATGCTGCTGCAATTTCTGTGTGAATTCCCACTTCAAGCCTTTATGAGGCACTGAAATGCTTATGAATTTGGTCTTTCAAACTTGGTTTACTTTTTGAAAATAGAGAGGCGAATCCAGCATTTTAACAAAGCAGGTGTGGGTACTGAGATAAAAATCTGTACTGGCAACACTCTTTTCTGTTACGCCCAATCATTTTATTATCTGTTACCGTAACTTACTTCAACCATCATGGAAAGTTGCAGCGACAGGTAGTTGTAAATTATATAGAGATAACACAGTACAGGTACAAGGTTTATTAACAGTGTTCCCACTTACATTTTAAGGGCTGTTTGACATTTCCTTCTGGTGGAGAATGAAACGAGTAGAAGGCTGCTACCAGTTATGATTAAAGAATAAGTGTTTTATGGTAGACACATTTTGTTACCGCTGAACAGAGCCAGGCTAGCTGTTCTGGTCTTTATGGCTAAGCAAAGCTAACCTTGTCCTGGGCTTATGTAGCTTTATAGTTACAACACAGTCATGTAGTTTGTATCTTCATCTAACCTATTGTAGAAAGAAAATAAGCGATCAAATGGTAACTATTGCTTGAGCCAAATGTACACAGTTGTAACTAGATGTTTATTTGTGGCTCAGAGAGATCTGTAATTTACTATGTTTGTTTACACTCAGCAGTCATTCAATTGTGTAGAGCAGTCGTGGGTCCAGTTTAATGCAATGTGAGTAGTCTCAATATCTGACTATTAAATCATCTCAGCTCAGAATTTTACTCATTATAAAGATCATTTACATAGCCGTGTTCTAGCATACAGTGCTAAATGTGAAGCAGTCCTCTTTTTCTTAATTGGTTTTACAATTGTCAATCCAGTCTGCTCATGGATTCACTGCAAACCATTTCAAAGGCAGAGTGTCTGAAAAAGAAGAGGTAATCGTGCTTTGAGTGAAAGGCTGAATTTGTATACAATTGTGCTCCTCAACTAGACAAATTCCATTATGAAATGAGAAAATTGGTGACCTCGTGCCAGCCATTTTGGCCTCCTATGAAAGAAAAGCAGCTTTCATCATGACTAGAGTGAATATTGTTTTTTTTGTTTTGTTTTTTTCAGAAATTCTATTAAAATCAGAGAGAGGGGTTTCAAATTCATAATGACTCGATGCCTTCAGCTCCATTTCTTCCCCATTCCTTCTCTCCATGGCTGTCTCTCTTCCCCCGTCACTCCTCTCTCCCCTCCACAGCGTATGCCCGTCCCCCTCACTCAGCTTCAGTTTCAATTTACTTAAATTCATGTAGCTTTCAGTGAGCCAGCATTGCCAAACTATTTCAGTACATCACAAAGTGTTTACCCAAGAAGTGCATCAGGGAGACGCTGTATGAGTGGCATTCAAATCCAATAAAATAGTTAGAGAGTGTGTTTCAAGCTTGAATTTTCCAGTCATCTAATTTCCAATTTTGGATGTGCTTTTTTCCAGTCGTCTAGATGAACTTATGTCACGTCGTTTCCTTTTCACCGAGCACCATGGGACATTTCATCACATCGGGGAATCTTGTCTCTTATTCTTTCTCCTACACGGCCTCACACTGTTTCTCACTCTGATGTTCTTTTTAATTGTCTCTACTCCCTGTCTACCTTGTCAGTCAGTCTGTATGTGTGTGTGTGTGAATGTGCATGTGTGTGGTTTGAGTCAGAGCCAGAGCTAAGTGATTAATTAGTAACAACACAACTTGTTGGCCATAGTTGAGCTGTGCAGGCTTATACCTTTGAGCGCACCTCACGGCTCAACAATGCACCGCTGAGATGAAACAGGGAGAAAGCGGTGGAGGAAATCAATATTGTCGGGCTGTGGACACACCACTTCCTCTTCTGTTTGCTGTAGTGAAACAAAAGGCCATCTGTTTGAGCACCTATAAGAGGTTGAAGGATAAGGATGGGAGGAGGAGTTGACTGCACTGGAATTATCCATCTATTCTTTTCTTGTCCTTTTTGTGTAAATGATTTTGTCAGTCTCCTTCTATGCTTCACACACCTCCTTTATTTCTCTGGCAGCCTTTTTTTTCTAACTTTTCTCACTCTCTTCATTGTTTATGCATCCTCATCCTTCTCCCGTCCTCCTTTTTCACTTTTAACTTTTCCCTCTCGCTCTCTGTCTCTTAAGTTTTACTTACTTTTTCAAATTATCAAGTGGCAGTACTGGGGCTTTTAACAGAATGTGTTCACTTAGCAAGGATACCCTTGCCTTCAGTAACAGGAATTTGCAATTATCTGTCAGGCTCAGTGCAGCGAGAGAACAATGCTGGAGAGAGTGTCCTCTGAATTCCTACACATATTTTAACACTCGGCTGTGCTTTAAAGTCAGACTGTGCAGCTCTGCTACAGTTCCCCACTGCTCTTGTACAACTCTGTTGAGCTGCTGGCGCCGCCCTTCATTTCGTGGATGTGTTATCCTGCCGTCTGGTTTCTTGTGTCTTCCAGAGGAGGTGCAGCTTTAGGCACCATTATATAACTATAGTGTTTGGAGGGAGGCTGATCCATTGACTAACCAATTATGGCTATAGTTGAGAAGGCTACTTTTAAAATGTGTTTAAGTCGAAAACAGAAGTTTTGCTAATGATTTAATGCAATTTAGACACTGCAATTTAAAGCCACTGGATGTTTTAAAACTTTTTGTGCTGCAGTGATTTTGGAGAGTAGACTCATCTTTTAAAATCTAATATCACTTATTAAATTAAAGGAGTACATTATGGTAAACAAATTCTGCAAACAGGATACTGTAAGTAATATAGACCCACAGCATCTGTTACTGTAACACTGTGAAAAAAGAATTAACCGCTTTTAAAGCCACAAATGGCAAGTTCATACACTAATGACAGTAATAGTAAAAAGATGTTTTGTAATGGTTTGAAAAATCTGAATTTAATGTCACAGGATCTCAGTAAATTATATTAATGATTCCCACCCAGATCTACTTAGCTCTGCAGTTCACAGGGAGTGTGTGGAAAGATTGTGGAGTAGCTCAACTAATTTGAAATAAAAAGAAAATGAGGAATAATGGTATAGTTGTAGTAGTACTGAAGCTAAAATGTTTTTTCCAAATGTTAGTAAAGCTGCCAAGCAACTGTTGTAAATACAGTCCAACTTCAAATCAACAGTATTGTAGTAAATTGCATCAATGTTGCACTTGCAGGGGTTCCCTCCAATTACTTTTCATGCTGAAGCTGCTGTTTATCCAGTAGCTCAGCTGTGTGGTGAGATTTGTACTACAGCTGATTGTGAAGCATTTAACAGGTGGAGCACTGAGTGCAGAAGGTCACCCAAATGTTACAACTACGCCCAAGAACAATGGTCCCTAAAACAGCATGCTGAAGCAGCTCAAAGTCAGTGATTTTTCCGTCCTGCTGCTGCAGCAGTAATAACCTCAGGTCGGCACTATAAAGATGGTCAAGTGGTCCCATAGAACTACTCAGAGAAAATACTATTAAGAGGATGTGCTGAGAAACAAAGGATCAGATTCTGCAAGGTTAGCATTTAGTTTTTTTTCTCTACTTCAAAGATTTTAAGTAAGAATTGTTTCTCCACTTCCGACTGAAAACGTAGCTCTGGGAATCAAATGAAAAGAAATAATTTTAAAACTGACTGGAAATTCTTCAACCCTAGCCTACACTGAGTGCTCACCACAGACACAGATTTTAAACAATTCTCATACAGTACCCAAATTTAAGATGTGTCTATAAAGCACCTCAAATAGAGAGGACTAACACTCTTTTTTGATGCAGTTCAATTTCCATATTTAAGTCAGATGTACTTAAACAAATATCAGCTCTGTAATCTGAACCTTTGTAGTCTAGGGCATGAATATTTCTGCTTTAATAATGACAAATGTGTTGGCATGCATGGTGAAATTACTGGTAAAATCTCATGTAATACTCAGCAGATGCAGCTAATCAGTGTGTACACATATACACCCTGGACTGTGTCCAAATGCGTATTAGGCAGCATGGCATACAATAGGCTGCAGCTGTAGAATGATGGCAAGAGTTCATCTGTAGATGGTACTGAACTGAATAGATATTCATGTGCCCAGGGAATTGTGTGGGGACAGAATTATAAGGCAGCAGATCATACAGTATAAAAAAAATGGGTGATTGTGTGAGTGGATGCTGGAAAATGTGAATGAGAGTTCTCCCTGTCGATGCTCCTCCATAACCATCTGAAACCTGACTGTAACCTCATCCGTTCCTGTGTCCTTCTCCACAGAGGGTGGTCAGATCAACAACAACGTGGGAGCGGGCTCGAACATGGGCCAGCAGCATCCTTACCCTGCCCTCAGCCAGCTGGCTCATGTCTATGAACAGCAACAACAACAGCAGCAGCAGCAGCAGCAGCAGCAGCAAAACAAGGATCTCAACAAGTACGCCTCCCTGAAGGCTGTGGGTGAGTGTCTGTCAAGCTTCTTATTATCTTAACATCTTTAAATTTTTAGACGAAGGAAAACAGAGACTGTTTTCACTGTTTTGAGGGAGGCAGTGTACTTGATGATGTGCGACAGGTTATAAAAAACAGGGACTGATTTTACCAGCCGTTGCTACTGGCTGTGACTATAGCAGTGTTTGGAGATCGTCACAGTTAATCTTGGGGCTTCCCCCATTCTTGGAGTCACCGTCAGACATCCTAACTTTGCAGTAAGATCTTCTTGATCTTGAGAAATGGAGAACTGGGGTTGTGATTTATTTATTACTTGCCTTTTTGACAGTTTCCTAAGGGAGTGTGTTAAAATTATCTGGGTGGGGACAGGGGCTGAACCTTACATTTGACTTTTTTTAAAAGCATTATGTTCAAACTCTAACTATTACTAACTGTAAAGTTCCATGTCTACCTGTTTGACTGTACTTACTTTAAAGGTATGATAATGCAGAAATGATGGGTTGCTGTTTGTAAACACACCATTCAAAGTCGATCCCTCCTCCCCAGCTCAACGAGCGAGAGAGAGGGAGAAAGAGAGAGAGCAGGTTTGAGCGAATTCGAGGGTGAATGAAGAGAGGGAGCAGCGTTAGCGAGAACAAAGCAGTGAATCAGAGAGATAAAGCCTTATTTTCTGATTGTTTCACAGCGGTTATGTTCTTAAGCACAAATAAACACGCCCACACCTCCACACACCTCTGCACAACCCTGTGGATTTTGGATGAATGCAGCCCGAGCTCAGCCCCAGACACAGACCTGCAGTTCACACCAACAGAGAGCGATGAGAGAGACGGAGACAGTGATTCAGCCCCGACAAACTGTAGCAAATGTTTATTTAAACGGAAACGTGGTACATTGAACACCCTGTTATCTTAGGCATGCGCACTGCCTTTCTAATATGGTGGGTTTATTTACACGTCACTGCTGATTGGGTAACACCTCTGACACACCCACCAAACAAGAGGAAATGTACTACAAAGCCTGTTGCTCAGTTTTACACCACTTCAAGGAAACATGTCGCTCATGAAAATAAGAAAACTCAGGCAGAGTCTCTGCTGATAAGTACACCCCCACACACTTCTAGAGGATTATACATGATGATTGAGATGGATTATATTTGTATGAGTCTATACATTTTTAGGAAAATCCTGCATGTTGAACCTTTAGTTATGAAGCTGTCCTATGCATATGGATGAATGCACCTTTATGATCAATGGCACAAAAAAAGGCTGTAGGTAGATTTTTGTTGTTGTTGTTGTTTGTCTATTTTTCCACAGTAAATCTTGCAAGAAAAAGATGAACTAAATTATGAATCTGGGGCAAGAAAAAAACCTAAAGATCTTCCCCACCCTCCGTTCAGCAAAAAAAAAACAAACAAAAAAAAAACAACAAAACATTATTCTCCCCCTTTTCTTGCCCTACCTCCCCTCCCTAGTAATTTATGTACAGTCCCTAAAGGTTTGACGATTGAAACACAAAGGACAGCAGATGATTTTTGCATTTTTTTTGCAGTCTCTCAGCGTGATTTGACAGGTGTTATTGATTACCAAACTGGACCCAATGTAAAACAGAAACAGCCTGCTTATCAAGCTGTTTGACAGCCTAATGCATCCCACCAAATTCACTGAGGTCATCTGCCAGTGCAGCTGATTTGAATTTGACGCACCATGCCCATGTGTTATTGGCAGTGGCATCACTATTTCATAACCTGAATTAATTTGAGATCAACTCATGTCTTGTCGGCTTGTTTATGCTAGACAGGTACAGTACCCTGCCCTCACCTGATTCTGAATGCAGCCCACTCACATGAGGTATTATCTACAAACACATCAAGATATCTGAATAAACAGCTACAAGATTGGGTGACAAATGTAGGTGTGAACTTCCTCTGTACTACAAATGTTACTCCCTACACTACACAGCACGTAAAGGGCCCTGACTCATCTGTAGACATGTAATAGATCATGCTTGTTTATGCTGAGTACTGTTGTGCCCCAGAAGCAAGAAAACGTTGTGTAATTACAGTAGCAGTTTATGTACCTGCCAGCAAGATGGAAAATAGTCAAACAGATGAATAGTAAAGTGATAAGTGGACACATCATTTTTGAGCATAAAGGAAAGCCACCCTATAAAGAACATCAATGAAAATGTTGATTAACACTGTCATCCTGAGTCCTAGACCCTGGCATCTGTATTATTTGGTGGTGTATTTTTAGAATTCCCTGATAAGTGGCCAAATATAGACTTCAGAAAAAGGCTAGATATTTTCAGCGCAGCCACAACCGTGTTTGATTGCAGAAAATTGTTCAGTTATCTGAAATGCCAACAGAAGACGCCTCGGTGTCAGTCTCCGAGGATCAAAGAACAAAGGGATTCTTTCCCGGCTCAACATTAACAACCAATATTCAGCAAGGAGAGAAGGAATCCATCATAGGAGAGGCAGAGATGCCAATTTCTCCACTGACAGGAGCTTCAATAGATCAGAGTGCAGTGCAGCCACAAGACATGCTGCAATTTGAGTAAAGCACGCAACCGCACCGTTTCTCAACTGGAAAACCTCACTCTCTGATGTTAGGCTACTGCTCTCCTTTCATCTCACTGCATGTAACACCAACAGATGGACACAGCACATGCTCTGGGGACTGGATATGGCATTTTGGGAAATAGAGGAAATGGTTTACTGTAGGAGAAAAAAGATGGGGCAGGTTGATGGGAAACAGGTGCAAGAGATAGAAACATTTTAGCGAAATTGCTGGAATTTGTTAATGAATACAAATTGTGAATGTACTATACAATATCAGTACTCAGCCATATTTTTTCTGATCAAAATTACTTGATTAAAAATTACTGTGCATCTGCTCCTTCACTCTTATTGAAGAATCCCAATCTATGAATATGGAAACATGCAAAGTGCAGCATGCACAAACTGCAGTTTCATTGCAAAGACCTGCTGCTGTACAGTGTTGTGGATAACAATGGGTTTTAACTGTTGCAACAGACACAGTGTCCCTCTCCACTCCAGGACACACATATCCAACGACAGAAGTAAATGACACTTGAGATCAACACTCATAAAGACAGAAAACTGGAACATGTTTCCACGTTAATGCAGTTTACTATTTCAGATGAAAAAGCTGTGTACACCCACACACTTTTCTTTTGTTTGGTGACCTTCATGAAGACCATCTTGCTCCTTAACTGCCTGTTATGTGTCACATTTCATTTCAGTGGACTAGAAAAGAAGAAAATGAGTGAATGGCATTGGAGTGAGGGCCTGAAACTACCATACCCCCTTTTCTATTTACAAGAGTCCGTTTTGAATTGAGAATCGATTCTGAAGGGAATAGTGACCCCCAGTAACAATAAGCTAAATTTCTGAGTGCAAGGGGAACATTAATATTAGCTATTTAAAATTCAAATTCCACAGCTTTATTGTTCACACAAACAAAGACAGTTTCTCGTTCCCCATAAAAGTCCTGCGTGGCAATCCAACAATAACAAAAATGTTCACTGTGGCTGATTATTATTCTGAGGCTGTGCTAAGATTTTTATAATGTACTGACATGTTCTGAAAGCCGAGTCTGCCTGGAGGGCATAAAATGAGTCTAACATGCTGCGGTATGCTCTGAAAAATGGTTGGAAGTAATCTGAAGTGTACACAATTTCAAGTTAATGGGATAAAAAGTGCAAAACTACCAGTATGGTTCATTTACAATGAGGCAAATTTGTGTATTTAGGTTTGCTCTGCAAAGAGTGAGTTCAGACAGCAATGTAGAAATTATAATTCAACTTTTTAGCCCGCCTGTCAATATTCTTCCTTTCCTCTTCTTCAGTTCCTTTTGAAACCACTTCTTCCCTCTCTGCTCCTTTATATCTAAAATGGCTCTCATCTCCCCTCCACTGCCTCTCCTAGACCATTTTCCTTCCTCCTGTTTGCTCTTCTAACCTTTAATGTCTTGACTCGTTTTTCTCTCCCTCATCATTTTACTCCTCCAGTCCCTCCTTCTCCAGTTCTCTCCCCTAGCTGTTCGTCTCCTTCATTTCCTCTCACCTTTTCTCTACCGCTCCCTCCCTCCCACCTCTCCCCTCTTCCCATCCTCTCTTCCTCTTTCTTTTATATCCTTCACCTTTATTATCCGCCTCCTGCCCTCTCCTCTGCATTTCCCCTCACCTTTTTCCTTTTGCTTCTTTTGTCTCCCCCCCTCCCACACGCACTGTCTCCTCTTCACCCCCTGACCCCCTCCCCCCTTTCAATCCATCACGCTCCATATCTCTCCTTAAAGAATCATTGGGCTGCTAATCTCGATCCTTCCTTATAGCTGCTCATATCTGATTCCATTTCTGTAATTGAAGGAAGGTCTCTCCCCCTTGGGCCTCACTTGATTGACAGATTTCCATTCCACAAGTGGTATTCAAAGAGGCACCTATGAAATGATTGGAAACCTGTCCAGAATTATACAGCACATGGAGCCTGGGATTCCAGGAGGCAAACTGCCATTACCATGAGACCAATGATGGGAACGTCACTCACGAGCTGGGAAAAAAGGTTTGAGAGAGAGAGAGAGACGGGGCAGACAGAGGGAGAGGGAATAAATGACAGCAAACAATCCAAAAGCGCCAGCGGTGGCTCTGTTTGAAGTCACCTTTGTGTGAGCTCCGTTACTCTAAAGCAACATAAATGGACTTTTTCTTTTCTTTTCTTCTCTTCTGCCACACAGTCTGGTGTTTTCACTGCCTGTTGACCCCATGAGAAATAGAACCAAGTCTAAGATCAACACCATTTTCCCATCTGCCTTTACTCTCTTTTCTTTAATTGGCTCAGCCACTTTCCCAATGGTCCACGGTCCAGCTGATAAGCCACACTTCTGTCAA
The DNA here is from genome assembly GCA_033238685.1 of Lates japonicus. Classification (NCBI taxonomy): domain Eukaryota; kingdom Metazoa; phylum Chordata; class Actinopteri; family Centropomidae; genus Lates; species Lates japonicus. The sequence continues at coordinate 3,725,813 of BRZM01000030.1, forward strand.
TCAATAGCCATCTCCACTGTCCCCCTGTGCATCTATATAAGGTCACTTTATCGAATTCTAACTGCAACCGAGGCAAAAACCAACTAATAAAGGTTCCCAGGATGCAGACCTGTAAGGAAGCATTCTCCTACAAGTACAAATGACCAGCTTTGTCTCATGCAAATCTGCTCTGATGCATCTGACAACTGCCACAAACCCTAAAGAGACAGAAGGCACGTTCCTACATGGCTGTTAATAAGTCTGTTTTTCATGGATGCTCTGCAAAGTAGATCTGCAGTAACTGGGGAATGAACAGCACAATTTTCCTTTTAATCAGGTTTACTCCTGTCCTGCATCATATTACCTCACAATGGAAGCTGCCCAGTACAACCAGTCTGCTGCTGATGGCTGCTGGGTACTGAACGCTGCAGTGTTTTCTATGCAGGACTTTAAAAAAAGTTCTCTGTTGATATGAAATTATTAAAAATGTAAAGTTTTTGGAGAACATATAAATTATCCTCACACCTCAGCTGTGATTTCATCCTCTATATAATCCTCTTTAAATGCAAATGAGCTTCAAAAATGATACAGAGAGGGAGAAACTTTCAGCCTTTTTTGTGTATTAGTTTGGTGCAATGTAGGGAAGAGATCTCAAAAAAGTGCTTTCACATTTACCTTGCTTGGTTCTCAGCTTCAGACTTTTCAGTTTGGTTCAAACCAAAATAGCAAGTGTGAAAGTTGCCATAGCCCAGACCAAAGGAACCAAATTTGGTCTGACCAGATAAAACTGAACCATGGTTCGGTTCATTTGCAGTGTGAAAACACAATTACAGGGATTTGAGGCAAGCTCGTCAGGTATCTGACTCTGGTTCAGGCCTTGGTCTACAGCCAGACAAGGTTTTTTTTTACTAAAATCTGAAAATGTGAATACCAGCCAGTAGGATTCATCCTTTGGGTATCACAAATCTCTGTTTAAAATTTCATGTCAATCCATCCAAACGTTGTTGAGATATTTCAGTGTGGACCATCAACCCGAGAGACTAACATTGTCATTCTGACCTGCTTCTGTGGCTGAAATGTCACATTCTTCAGCATTTTATAACAGAACTGGATCTCTAACAGTCTATTTTATGTGCTACAATTGCCTATAGTTCAACCACTTTGCCTGAAAGCAGCTGATCTATTACAGGGAGAAGGTTCAGATTACATCTCACATCTTGTGCCAGCATCGAATATCTTTATATTAGACCATTTTCCTGCCAAAGAATACATCCATTCAGTACAAAGGAGTTTATTTTTCACACTGGAAAAGCCTCACACTCAACATTTACTTCATCATAAGACAATAAAACTTCACTGAAACCCAGACTAATGGATGTTTTATTAAGGGTGGCAGCACTATGACAAGGAGAGCCACCCACACATTGTAAATACTAATTGATTTTGATTTAGCAAAAAAGATATTGTAAAATGTAGAAGGGAATTTATTGGACATTTTAAAACTAATAAGCCCACCATCACCTTGGCAGTAGACAACCTTATCCTCTAACAAAAAGCTGATTGACACACTGGTCTAACCCTAATAAGATCTTTAGGTTATCTGTGCTGAGGGACTTCAGAGAAGCAGTGCTTGACTTAGTTTCCTGATGCATAATGTGTGTTAGTCTCTGTGGGGTGCTGGCCTTTCTCAGGCAGAGCCATGCAGAGCCCATACTGCGTAACAGCGGTGTTTTCCATTTCCACTCACGTACGCTGCTGGATGTGTGCACCGTTGAGCTGACTGCGGCCGGATTGATTCACCTGTCGCCTGAGCAAGTTTGATCCCCAGGGGCGGTCTAGCGGCAACTCTGCGGGTGAGACGCCGCTCCCCCCCCCCCCCCCCCCCCCCCCCCCAAGCCTGCGCCGTCGCTCCGCTCGCCCCTCTCCTCGTTCACAGAGCGATAAACTAGATTTATAGTTACAGCTGCAAAGCAAACTCACTGAGTGTGTTAACTTTATCTTCAACGACGTGGAGGCAACAAGGGCTAAAGAGTAATGACTCGACTTTGAATGTGAATCTGAAGGGAAAAAAAAGGTCACATTTCGCAGTGATAGGAGAGGCTGTAGCTTGGTGACAGTGACTGTCAGAGGGAGGAATAAATGTGAGGCATTAAAGCCGACTGCTCCAAGGCTAAAGAAACACACACTCACAGGTGTACAGAAGATATGGGGAGATGCTTAAACCAACACATAGAGGCCACATTTAAGAAAACAGACTTTGTATGTGTATCTTTGTATGTTTATTCTGTATGTATAGCCTCATACTCTTTACGTGCCACAAAGGAAGGATGACTGATTTAAATGCATCTGTTACACTTGCACATACAAAGCTAACTTGTTTGTACAGGATGCATTTCACCACATTTGTGCAGAGCAGTGAGCTGAACAACCAATCCTGTGCATATCCTTTATGAACTAGCAAAAACATTTATAAAACACGTTGGCACTGTTAGAGAAAGACAACAATAGATCAAAGGATAATACAGAGATCCAAACTGTGGTCAATCCTAACCAGACCCTAAGGGAACATCTGGATCCACTTGGGTATTGGACATACTGACACACAGATCCAAGACCCACAGCAGTAAAAGTAGACCCTACCTGACCTAATAAGATTGATTATAATTTGGACTCAGTCCGACATGGGCACCAGATCGGGATTTGGTTTTTCAGAACTGAGTCGACCTGACTGTATGTTGAAAGGAAAATCATGTCTTATTACTCGGTGTCTGGACCTACAGACAGTTCAAGCACAAGGGACAAATGTTGGGAGAATGACTGCTTTAGTGCATGCTGTAATTTGTTAATTTGGTTTTCTTCAGCTTTTTTGTTTGATCCAAAAATGTCAAATACTATCAGAACACCTTCTGTCTCAGGAGTTGCACTACCCTTTTCCTCTCCAGAAAGAGACAGTAAACAAAGTCTTCTTGAAATATTCTCTTTATTATATGTCAAAAGGAGAAAAAACATGCACTGTGTTGGAAAAATGATCACCGCGGTGCATGTCGTAATGGCCTCACATCTTTCTTCCAGATATTCTTCCTCTTTTATCATAGTGAGCACCTTCCCACCACACAGAAATGAGATGTTTTCTTGGCTTTATAAGGGAGGAAGAGGCGAGGTGGAGGAGACATTCTGGGCTTTCCTTTTGATTTCACTCCTCCAGTGGCACAACAGGCCTCTATATGCAGGCGTTTACAGTAGCCCTGACACCCTGGTTGGTCAGTTTGATGAACAAAGTTAAAGTTGTACGGGGTTTGTTAGACGACCTTTTCTGATTGTGGGAGTAAAAAGGGATGGGATGTTTTCTATCCAAACTTCTGCCCTTGTGTGTGTGTGTGTGTGTGTGCTTACGTGTGCATGTCTTAGTTTGCAGCTGATCTGCAAACTGCTGAAAGTCTTATTTTATGACTCACTCTATATAACAGTTTTATTTTCTTTCTGTTCCACAGTAGCAAAAACAGACGAGCTGAAGATATTGTTTGTTTGTTTTTTTCCACAACTGACAATCTAAAAAGAGCAAACGGCCAAATTGGAGGAAGCAAATTCATTTAGATTTCAGCATTTAAACCAAGATTTCAGCTGTGCTCTTTAGCAGCTCTTTAACGTTTTCATTAGCTCGCTTTCTCCCTTCCATCAGCTGCCAAGTACAACGGAAATCTACAACTAGCGTCGGCTGATGGTGGAGCTGACAGTGAAGGGCGGGCTTCCTCTCCAGCCAATGGGCTACTCCAGACCCTCTATGGGCAACATGTCGTCAATCACTCCGACGACCACCAATCCCATGGCTTCGAACCCCATGACCTCAAATCCCATGAACCCCACCATCACCCAGATGACTTCAATGGCCCCAATGACGTCTATGACACCCATGACCTCAATGACTCCCATGACTTCCCTCACCCCGATGACCTCCATGACCCCTATGACTTCTCTGGGTCCACTGACTCCAGAGCCAGTGGCCACCTACGTCACAGAGATGCCCAGCATCTCCTCCGTCTCAACCCTCCCAACAGAACGGCACATAGGTGGTGGAGGCGGAGGTGGGGGACTCATGCCGAACGGCCAGAAACCCAAAGGCAGCCATGGCCACGCCTGCCCACAGCTCTCACAGCTCTCACAGCTCTCACACTCATGCTCACAGCCACAGTAGCAAGCCGCCAGGACTCGGGGCTACCTCCCTGGCACACATGGCAGGGACCATGCCAGGTGGCATGTCCCTGGGCATCTCCAGGGCTGCCGAGACCGCCTATTGGCCCTAGCTCGGCTACAATGGGCCGCCCATTGGCGTACAGTTCCAACACAATCGCGGCCGGGCATGGGATGGGGCTGGGGCTGAAGGCCTGGGATGGGACTGAGACGGTGGGCCGGAGGAAGACCTACGGGCACAAGAGGCCTCAGTGTACCGTGATGGAGCCGAACCAGCTCCACGGCTCCAGAGGCCACAGCCACAGCCAACACTTCCTCCCCACACAGCCCTACTTTGTGACCAACAGCAAGACAGAGGTGACTGTGTGAGAGAGGAAGAAAGGGAGAAAAAGAGGGAGGAGAGGATGCACGTGGAGTGGTGGCACAAGTAATCTCTGAGTGGAGACACCAACTCCTGGGGTGGTCAAAGGTGCAGATCTGTGTGTGTGTCAGTGAAGTTGAGCTTACAGTACTGGTGTGATGAGACAGTGACACTGTGTCTGAGTGGTCCTGTTTCATGCTACAGAGTTCACTAATCAAAATCACTGAAAAGAATATCTGGGTTACATGGGTCACATATGAAAATAAATCCTTAAGTCTGACAAATAGGCCAAATCTTGACGTCTCTGTAGCCTATTTGGTAGTTTGTAATGATGTGGTACTTATTAGCGACTGCATGCCATTATCATTTTATCCTTGTTATCTAAAGTGCTGCTTCCACCTCTAAGAATCGTCTTTACATTTCGATTAAGATGCATTTTAAATGATCAGATTGTAATCAGACAGAGCTTAATACATTAAAAAAAAAAAAAAGTAAGCGCCAGAGACACGATTGAGATACCGTTTGATTGCTTAAACCATCTCTGGAGGTTGTCAGAGAAGCATTTGGGCGTAATTAAAATGCAGTTCTGTCTTAGAAATTTGGCGCCAGGCGATGAGGCTGCTCAGACAGCATCACACTAACAAGACAGACATCAGGACATCTGTGGATAGAACAAGCTAAAAAAATAGGTGTTAAATGTCCATTTTAAAAGCATGTAAATAGAAGGAAAGGTGCACCACAAGACAATCGGTGAGAGAACATGACTGGATTTCAATTAGCAGTACATTTGTGCAAGATTAGCAGGCTATCGCTCATTTGGGTACACTGTGTGTATCCAGAATGCATGTACTATAGATCTGGTGCAAAGAAGAGGGAGGGAGGAGGGAGGGTGGCTAATACTACAAGCTTCTAAATCAAAAAGCAAACTAAGCCAGCTGAGCACAAAAGGTAAGGGGGTCTACAGGAGGTCTGTTTTGCCTCATGCTGTGGAACCCTGCCTTATCAGGGTCACATGACTGGAAACCTGAGACCAAATTGAGCGGCGGAACGGTTAGAATCATCAAACTGTTAAAATGTGTCACCCTATACACCACACTAACACATGCACACACACACACGCACAGAACACATTACAGGTGGACTCTGCTTCCCTTCTGCTCCCACAGTGCCGGTAGTGAGCGTCGCGCTCGCAGCAGAGAGACAAAGAGTCAGTACTGTTACTGCACCTGTTGTACATGAAGACTGTAAAACTCAGACCTTGGCCCCGCTTTATAGCGATAACTGATAATATACTTTTTATAAATATACATAGCCTTTCTCGCTTAATCTCTTTCTTTTCACACTTTCTTCTTCTACACTTCTTTTCACCCTTTCTTCTTCTTTGTCCCTCCATGTCTGAAAGGAAGACCTGCAGAGCAGAGATATCTGAGAAAAACAAAAAAAAACCAAAAACTAAGGCTGTGATAGATCTTTTCTGTGATAGTGAGCACAGTCACGATGAGAACAGTGAATAATAATAATTCACCCCCACCTTGAAAGGCATGATTGATTTTCCCCTTGTTCTTGAAATATAAGTGATTGATTCTGTGTGCCAAAAATGTAATTCAGTTTGCAATTTTGTACCATTGTGAGTCCTCTTGAACCTGGGACGGTTTCCACTCTTTAACTTTGTATGCGCCTGTGTAGGTATGTGTGTGTGTGTGTGGCATCAGCTTTGGCATATGATTATTGTCTCTGAAAGTCAAAACTCAAACAAACAAACCAAACAAAGTGATCCTTTGTAAATGGAGTTCACAATCCCCATAAACCGTTTGCTTCCAGTGATAATCCTTTTCAAATTTTTGTTGTTTTTTCACTCCTCCGTGTATTTATTTCCTCCTTTTCATGACGGCTAGTGGTTTCGCTTGTGACAGGGTGAGAAGCGGGTCAATGTTTGTTCAGGATGTGCATTATCAGACCCAATTGACAATCAGCAGGCGAGCGTGGAAATATGAACCCTTCTTGCTGCCCATACCGCTCCATGCTTAAGCCCATTCAGCTCTGCAAAAGCAATACTGGAACAATTGGTAAGCAGGCAGAGCAGTGGAAACAGCTGGTAAACAACAAAAAGCCTGCGTCCCCTGTATAACAGCCAAAATAAACCTGATGAAAGTGGGAATTGGTTCGCGGCCTGGTTCACGGTTGATGGGTCAGGGCCACAGATGAGTGGGTTCAGGAGGCAGCCATGTCTGACGTTTTCATCGAACAAGTCAGTCGGACAAAAAAAAATGCTACAGCAGAGACAAAAAAGGACACAGGTGATCTCTACGGGCTCAAAACAGCCAGTTCAGTGACAAACCAGGAGGAACCCTGGAACACTAAGTGTTCCTGTCTATCACTACTGAAAAAGATAATCTGTATAATAATACTATAATATTAAAGACATTCCGGTACATTCAGATCAAAGAAGAGAATTAGGTCTCGTTATTCCTCGTGTCTTCTCATTTGAGAGTGCTTTTCCTAGCGAAGGACAGTTTTATAGCTCAGAATGGTTGCTTCACTTTCTGTATTTTACCCCCTGGTGACTTTGGATTTTCTGTAGTTTTTCCCAACCTACTTTCCATATTATCCTCTGAAAAAAGGCAAGACCCTATTCAGTTGGATAACAGCCAAACTATCGTGAACGGGGTATGGAGTGTATCACGCACTACTATATGTCACTTCAGGTGTGTCAGGCTTTAACTCAAACTTCAAGTAATTAAAATTCAGTGCCCAACTGGCCACTCTGCGGTAACAGACAGCGATCAGCTCCACTGCAAGTAGCTTTCCATAACCATGACCCTGCCAAATGAGATCCAAATTTAGGGATGGCCACTCAGTGAACTCATTTCTTCAAACCAGCCAGGTCTGGAATTGCCTGGTAGGCGCTCGCCCTGCCACAACAGCTTTTACCTCATATATTTTCCCCCTCCTTCCTGGCTGAATGGAAGTCAAATGAAAATTAGAGGTGCAATTGGCCTAATTATGGGGAGAATCAGACCCAAGTTAAGGTGCAGCGGTTCATGGTACATTGATCAGGAACAGAGAGGCAGAAGCAAGAAATCAGGCCAGTCAAACATGCAGCCTGAAGTTATGTGATTATTAGCGCTTGTGCTGAATATTCTTTGGCCTTGTGACCTGGAATTGATAGGTAATATTGTACAGAGTTGTTTGCAAAATATGTTTTGGCTACATTTCTGCCTACATTTTAATATAATCCTTAGCTGGGTCAGGATAGAAAAACCTGAGACCTGAGACCTGTCTGTTCTGTCTTAAATAATACGTGTCTGGGCGTGAACACTACATTTTCAAAACAATGATTTGCTTCACTGCTCACAGCTTAGCCCAACCGGACAGCACACATGATAACCAGCTGGTGCTATGTACAGTTTGATGTCAAACCTCATGATTTTTAAAACTCTGTTCTGCCTTTTCTCCCAAACTGACACTTGGTCCTCTGCCACACTGTTTGCCCTTGTCACTGCTGCCCCTCGACAACCGAGTGAGAATCTCTCTCCAGCAATCCCTCACCCGGCTTCCCACCCACAAGCACTGCTTTTTGTGCTCTATCTGGAATTTGAGGCTAAGTCTCTACAGCAGTTCTTTTTAGTCTTGCATCACCTGAGCCGCCACGCTACATGACTCCCAGCTCTCACTGTAGCCACCACAGTAACTTCATTTCTGATGTGCTCTTACTCTAGTGCTCTGAGTCTTGCACTTAGGGTGAAACGTCTGAATAACTGTTGAGCTAATGCCGAGTTGGGAAGTTAGGGTGTCTAGGCTCATATTGTAACAAAGTCTCCCTTGCCTGTCAAATTAATAAGGGCGTAGAAGGCAAACAGCAGGAAACGATTAAAGTAAGAGAGATTTAGATTTTGCAATGAAATGTCTCTCAAACAAGGCAGAGGAAAAGCTGGAAGGCAAACACCTTTAAAAGCTCACCCACTCACAAAGTACACATCGACAAGTGCGAGGCAGTGACAAAATCGAGTAATGAAAGCTTAGAACACACAGGCTTCACTGAGAGACAGAAAGAGGCAGGTGACAGAGGGAGAGGCAGTTAGAAGATATGAATGGGATACGAAAATGAGGGATTGTGGTCAATCTCTCTCTTAGTTTGAAAGCTCAGAGAGAAGCCAAAAAAAGTATTTATTAACCACAAATTGTGCACAAATCAATCTCTCACGCCAGCCGCCGGGAGAAAACTGCACAGTGGAATATCTACAAGGAATATTCAGTGAGAGACAGAACAAGAGCTGTACGGGGACCGGTGGCTGGGGGGGGTAGGGGTTTATGAGTTCTCACTGTGGTCTTTAATCACCGAAACCCGGAGAAATGTGGGGAAGAGCTTTGGTGCTGCGACGGGGACTTAGTCCACAGTGGCACACAAAGACAGAGAAGGGACTCAGTGTCAACACTTGATAGGGAGGAAGCTTTGCATTATTGATACTGCAAAACGTTGGCGTTGAACGGCACATGAGCGCTAACAGCTCCATTTGGAAAGCTGTGAATCAGAGACTGTTGGCTCAAAAACACACACACACACACACACACACACACACACACAAAAACTCCTTTGTCCAGTGATTTCATGTCGCTACAGTATTGTTACCCAGACGTACAGACTCTCAGACTATTGATCATTGATGCAGCAGCTCAGTAGGTTCTCAAATCAATCACAGACTCCTCTAGACAGATCAGCTATCTCTAATATGGACTGGAACACATTTGTGTAGAGCATGTATCTCCCATTGAGTTCAATATTTTTTTACACTCTGTATCCCATTTTAAGCTGAAGATGAGAAGCATGGATTGTTCTTGATGTCACTCTGAATCAGGACAGCGCAGGTGTCTGTAAATATTCATTTCTTGGTGGGGGAGGTAGTGAAGAAATTCCCCCCTCCCCTTTAATCACTACAGATAAAATGCAGTATACTCTTTTCATTAAAGAAAAGAAAGAGCAGCGTTATCATGATCAGTGGGATATGTACAGTACATCAGAGATGACACTTAAGGGCTCAAACACAAGTTACATTTTTACCAGATTTTCCTCCACTCTTTTCTTTTCTGTCCTTTGCTGTTGCTGTTTGCTGGACTTGATAGTGTTGTAAGCATTACAGCCTATGAAGAGCAGCATCTGTATGATCAAAAAAATTAATATATCACTATATTATCAAAGGGTTTCTTGTCAGCTACGTTTACGACTTTGTATAGCATCAGTCTTTATGCGCAATGTTTTCACCAATACGGAGCTGTCTACTTATGCACACAGAGGCAGAGGAGATGCAGTGTTTGTTGTCCAGTAACGCTCAACATCTGTTTTAAAAGGGTTTGCTCCTATGGTGTGCTTTATATGTATGATTTTGATCATGAACCTATATTAAATATACTTGCTGTTAGCATTACCGGAAGGATATCAATCACAGTGGATGTGAAAAATATTCTGGTTATTGACCTCTGCTATGGTTCAGAGCCAAGGGATTTTCCATTACCTTTGACGAATCAATAAGCTATTTGTGATATGACTACTATCCATTAGCAAGCATATCCTTTTATAGAATAACTCATTGATTAACTCATTTTGGTGTTAATCATGCATTACATACAAAGTTATATGAGATCCAATTTTATATTTTTGATGTCCAGACCAGTGGTATTTATGCATATGTGTATATGGATACATATGGCCCCAACACTGCATTTATGCGTGACTAGTAAAGCATATTTTCTATGGTAGAGCCCATCTCCCACTATTGTTTGCACAGTAGCTTATAATATGCACCGTGATGCCCCATCGTCCTTTTACTGTTTACTGACTTTATAATTTGTGAAATTACGTTATGAAAAAGCTGTATTTTGGTACTATTCAAATATTGTTAGAAAAAGAGGTATAGCAGACGTTTTGTCCAAGAAATATATTACCATAGTGTTGCTATGAATTAGTCTGTTTTCCTTATTTTGGGGAGGGATGACAGGGATATTTTTGTTCTTCTTTTGTTGTTGATTTGCAATCTGACAGTATATCACCATTGTTCTATATACGACTTTCTTACGTGGCAATAAAAGATGACTTCTGTAAAAACTCTTCTGTCTTTGCCTTCCTTTGGTGTCTCTTTTTATTCTCTTTTGTCTCTTTGTCCTTTTGTCCTCAGGAAAAGATACTTTACAGTGCTTCAGCTCCTCTTTATTCCCTCTCCTTCCTCACTTCATATCTCCCCTCACACTTTCCTCCTCTCTGTTTCTCTTGGCTTTCTTCCTCCCAGAAAAAACAAAAAACAAAAAAACATCTGAACATAATTGTTATTTTGTTAAATACATGTTGTCACTCTGGCTTGGACCAACTTTGGAAATGTTTATATATAGCAGCAAAGAAAAAGCTGAAGCAACATTCACACTGAACTGTTTGATACCTGAATGTCTCACAGATGTCAATACATAACCAAAGGTGCATTTCCTATTCCCGTCCATTGATTGCTGATAGATTAGCATAATTATCTTAATTTTTTACAGCAAGCATATGACAGGTGGCAATGACCACAAGGTCACCAAGGTTTATGTTAAAGCCATAATCACTTTTCTTCAGCAATAGCCATTCTTTATATAGTAGTTTTTATTTTTAGTGGCGGGGTCCGCCAGTCATGATTTTTCTCTGGCTGCTGATCAGATCAAGTATTGCATAAAGTAATGGAACAGCAAGGCACAGTGACCATGTTGTGTGCTTATCCTATGCATAGCATGACATCAGATCGCAGTTGCTTATGGCATAATGGAAAAAAAGCCATTAATCGACTTTCTTCTTTATTAAAACAACATGAGTTTGTTACACCAGCTGCTCTTTTGTTGGATTTTATTATTGTAATGCTGTATATCCACAGAATTCTGGGACCCATAATATTAAACCACACTAGTTACCACAGATATCGCAACAACCAGGACTAAAATCACTCAACTTATAAATACGCACTGAGTCAAAATTTCCCAAAACAATTCAAGCAACAAAAATATTTCCTCAGGCTTATTTTACTGTTAAATTTACATTAGCTTTGTACTGCATTATTCTGCATGCAGTAGTCTCAATATTACCTCTTGGAGTTTTAGAAACTATTTTTGGCATTTTTCTTTTCATTAATAATAACTTGAGAGATAAAAGGTCCCGCTGTTGATGAGATGTGCCTGAGTCTACAAAGTCCTATATTCAAATCCACAACTAACTATCCACACCATAAAAATATTTCCTCTCCTCTCAAAGTCTTTCCTTTTGCCTGCTGTTTCTCTCAACGCATGTGGAGCTGAAGCCAGAGAGTTAATGTGTCCTTGAGCTTCAAACAGAAGATCACTGCCAGACAAAATCAAACTCACTGTTTTGGTTGTAAATATAGTTTTTTTTTTTGTTTTGTGTGGGATTTTTTTTTTTTTTTTTTTTTTTTTTTTACCTTCAAATGAACCGTGCATGCAAGGTAAAAACTGCACACATCTGAATTCAAATACACACCACAACAGACGCAAGCATTCGCACAATGTGAGTTTACACTAATTACTCAGGCTGCCAGTGCTATTGGCAGTGAGGAAACAGTCCAGGGAATTTAACTCAAAACAAAGCAAACCTGCTTTTCCTCCCGCTCCCCTGCCAATCCCTCTCTACCTTCCCGAATCCTGCTCAGCAGAGCGGAGCTGCACAACAAGAGCTCTCTGTGTGTTTAAAGCCATCTGGCACTGATCTCTACTTCAACCGTCAGGGGCATCATCATCATCATCATCATTTTTTGGTACTTGTTCTTTGTTTTGCTGTCACTGGTCAACAACATCACCACTATCAAATGGACTGCATGCAGACTGGAAAAACCAGGGATCGAACCACTGACCTTCCAATTACTGGATGACCCGCTCTACCTCCTATGCCTGTCGGTTCAGACCGGGATCCGACCAGGCCATGGACCTTTCACACGTGTGTTTGAGCTGACTGACATGATCCTACCACATCACAGATTGTTCATCTGGGTGTTTCAGTGGTCGTGTACTGTAAATTCTGGGCTCCAGCAGGATCAAACTAGGAGACTCACCATTAATTGAGATTGTTGAACCCTCTCCACTGGATCTTCAAACTGGATCTCACTCAAATAAAACACTCGGCCTGCAATCACAGAAAGAAAGACAAAGTTTGCTCTTAGTCTTCCCTTGTATTTTATGTTGTACAATCTCATCTTATAAATTATAAATACTTAACAAGTTGACAATTATTTGTTACTCTAGTTTGGATTTCTAGATTCTCAAATCAATATATGAATTAATTTGTTCTGCCAGAAATATGCCTAGTATATATTTTAATGCCAAACAAAATAAATATGAAAACAGCATTTAACTTTATTACTCTGTTTTTCAGACAGGGAAATGTGGAAATGGTGCATGAAAACAGGTGGGTGGAAATACACTTAATGATAAAATCCTCTGTTTCTCCAGCATTTAATTTAACAACATTTGCAGACATCTGATCTTTCATATCGGCTAGACATTACCAGACAAAACAGATTAAACAGGTAATTGTGCTTCACAGAGAGAAACACTGGGGTATTGTCCGTATAATAAATGTCATGCAACACCCTTATGAATCACTGAGGGGAAGCATATACAGGAAAAACAAGGTTGGCCCTAGACTTGAACCCTGGGGCACTCCACATGTTGTCGAGGCTAATGAGGAAATGCTGTCAGGGACTGAAACAACAAACCTATGATCTGACAAGGCTGTATTAGATATGCCAACCCAGTGCTTAAGTCTGTTTATCAGGATGCCATGATGTACTGTATCAAAGGCTGCACTGGTAAAATGAGCATATACCAGTCACCACTATTTGTATTAAAATAGAGGGGTGGTTCTTGTGCTCCAGTGTTTCTAAAAACATGAAATTTTTCAGAAACATGATTATCTGACAGAGCCTCCAGAAGCTGTGATCAAACTGTCTTTTTCCAATAACCATGATAATTTTTTTGTCTGTACCATCATAAATAACATGATGATTTTTGAATGTCTTTCTAAATGTTCTTTCTGTGTTTTTTAATAAGTCTTCTGAAGCGTTAGATTCCACTGCACAGCACATCAATTATATAGTGAAAACAGCGCTCAGCTTTTCAGAAATTGCATATGTTATTCTCGTGGCCCGGGGCAGCAAAAAATCAGGATGTGTGAAAATGAACCATTCCCTTCCAAAGCTTCAGACCAGGAGGAGTCAGACTCTAATCTGTGAAGAGAAAGTGATGTACAGCCTGGAGGGATACCACTGACAGTGATGACGGGACTCACTTTGTCGTCTTTTACACTGTTTGTTTGAACTTTGAGATCCAAGGGAGCAGCTTCACTTCATAACGTAGAAATTTTGTCTGTTTGAAATTAGAAATGTGCCCATGTTTGATTCAGTTTTTTAATGCATGTTCTGTTAAGCTTATATTTTTATAAGTTCATCCTTTATCCTGCGCTGCAGATTGGTAGGACTCTAATGAAATTGTGAATGGAGGAAAAAGAGGGAATATTATGAAAAAAAGAGGGCTTAAAGAGGGTTGAGGTTCTGCACGCTAAAGAGGTAAACTCGAATGTGTGGAGAAAATTACTATCAGAAACAGACACACAGTGACAAAGACAGAGAAAGGATGAAAGAGGCTTAGACAAAGGAGCATCTTGGACAAAGTAAATTTTTTATGGAGCAGTCCTGCATTGCAGATGCAGAGGCTTCTAAAGCAAATTGTGAATATATATATATATATATGTATAAAGGAAAAAGAAATATTACGATAAAAGAGAGGGTTTAAAATCCAAAACAAGACAGTTGAGGTTCTTCAGAAAAAAGGGAAAAAAAGGAAAGACAGAAAATTTAAGTGGATATATACATAAATTAATACATATAATGCAGCTACTGCTGCTGACACCTTTAACATATTGTTGCTGATAAAAAGACATCATAGTCACACATCAGTGTTAATGTAAAGATGAACTTGAGCAGCGTAACTAAAGTCAGAGCCAGGCTTGTCATGGTACTCACGCTGCACATCAAAGTGTGTTTTTCTTCTCTCTTGACCCTGCTACAGCAAATTATCTTATGCAGAAGGCACAGTGTATTACGGGACTACCCTCTACACAAAGTTCAATGAGTCATCTTGTCAAAAGGATTGACCGGTCAATCTCCCTGGAGACTTTATCTCGCCTTCACTCTCTCTCTGTCAAGATAATACAGTATTCAAAGACACACGGGGAGACTGAGTGGGCTCTGGACTCTCAGGGATAAAATGCACCACGCTAAGCTGGGCTCCTCTCTGTGCTCTTTTGAAGGGCATATAATGTGGAGTGGTTGAATAAATAAGTTCTCTTTTTTTATACCCTTCTTTGTCAGCCTGCACTTGTTCAGTCAAACGTCTTGCTAGTGTAAATGAAAGGCAGCGTACACTGTGTCTGTGAGTGTCTTTTGTGGAGCACATCTGTCCTTCTAAGGACATTTATTTTCTTATTGGTGCAACGTGACATAACACGGCGAGTAACATAAGAGATCACTTAAACTAAGGTAGAGAGAACATATTGTGCTTACAAAAGCAGCTGCATGACCTGCGAGTAGGTATACTGGGATCTAAGTACCCAGCACAGCATGGAAATAACCACATAACAACCAGGAGCATCTGGGAGGCCAACACTGAATAGGGTTTAATAAAACTCAGGGGTAACGTTAATTCTGGTTTTGATGAAGTTGGTAGGAAACAGTGAAGGAAAAAAAATTATAATGATAATTATCACTCACACTGTATCTGCTGAATGTGTATGACAGGTGGGAAGTGCACTCACAGAGTTGTGGTTTTGACACAGTGGAGAAGATCAAGTGTATGTCGCAGATGGTGCTTGGTGAGTTTACAGAATGAGACCTTCAGAGAGTGTTTCAAGTTTGGAAGGAATGCTGGGAGTGGTATATCAGTGCACAAGGTGATCATTTTGAGGGGGGATGGCCACAAAATTTAAATCAGGTATGTTTTTTGCTTGTTATAGGCGTAGTCTTGGAATTTTTTGATCGCACTTCATATGTTAATGTTTTTACAGCTTGTTTAGCTGCTTCCAAGTGACTAAAATATTACATTAATGCAGGTTTAAGATGCAAGTTTGAGTGATTTCTGTGATGGTGCAGGTTGCATATAAAATGCCAGTGGAACCAGACAAAATAGGATTAATAACACACAACACAGCAGTATGTTATTTGACCATGAAATACTTTTTTTTTTTTTAAATCACATGGTGTAAACATTGCATTTCTCAGCAAAGGGATCCTAGAAGACATCTGTCAGTATGCCATGGACTAAACATGTAGAATTGATTTCCTGTGAGCACAGCACCACTCAGAAGAACTACAGTGCATACAAAGTGCAACCAACATGTTTCCCTTGTGCTGCATTTAGATCATCCTGTGAACATGAATGTCCTTGTCATTAACATAATCACACACAGAGTTTTATAAATAAACTGTCATGGACATAGCTGTCAGCTTCACATCTACCCCCTCTATTAACAAATTAGCCTGTGAGCTAGAACATTCTGCTTGTTTCCAGCAGATAAAGTACTCTGTCTGTGGGTACACAGAGGAATGGTGCTATCCAGAACAAAATGGATGGCAACAACAGCCACACTTTAATCATTCCTGCTGATGAAATCGATTTTACAAAGGAGATAGGAGCGAGTTGCCGTTGGAGGTCAAGCAGCCTCCCAGGGGTGAGAGTGAGCGGGACACACAGACGTTATGAAGAGGACAGAGCTAACAGTGAGAGAGATATAGCTAGTAATGCACCTGGACAGCAGATGGTTCATCAGCAGGTCTCTCTTTGTCCTCAATGACAGGAAATGGATCGCTGAGGGCCAGACTGTTACCTAATTACTACAGGACCACACACACACACACACACACACACACAATGCAAACAGACACAGACAGATTTACAGTCACACAAACCTGTGCACATGTCTGCACACACCTTTCGATGCGCACTCGCCTGGGGACTGCTGCACCTGAGTCATACCACGCAAACACATGGCAAAAATACATGCATGCTTGCTGTACACACCTGGATGCACACACTCAAACACACACAGAAACACAGACAGTGCACTGGCTGTCAAATAGGCCACTCTCTTGCTTTCCTCTTTCCTTTTCCCAGAGTGCATCTCTGCAGTGGTTCTGTCAGATGGCTCTTTATTTCCGACTGTCCCAGTGTGCCCTGCCAGGCCTCCCCACATACACTGTGACAGCACCATTTACACACACACTCACACACAGTAAGAGTACACCTGAGGTTTTCATGCACTTTTAAAACATTTTTCTCACACACACACATTTACACATGCTAATACACATACCCAGATACCAAAACATTCTTTTTCCGAATACTTTTCACTTTGCTTTTTCAGTTTCACTCACACACACTCACATCTCCATGCACAGACATTAACATCTCTCCTCGCTTTCAGCATTATATTGCCTTCATCCTTTTATTCTCTCCCTCTCTCTTTCTCACACACATATAAAAACAAACACACCAACCCAGCATCTCTAAACAGCCTCTCACAGCTTAGCTAACATACCTCACCAGTCACCCTGTCAGAGGCAGTGTCAGTCACACTGGCCATCTCCATCATCTCTGTAATCAGACAAAAGGCTACCTGCCGCTGCGGTGCAAAACAACTTATCACAGCTGAAAGGTCAGCTGATGGATGGAAAGGAGAGGAGAGGACCAAGCAAATTTTTTTTTTTATGTTGAATGGATCCTGATTTGTATATCTGGTGACTTTATAGCACAGTTCTATTTCACAAGACAACACAGGAAGCAGACTGAGTCAACGTAGGCGATGTTACATGTGATGGTCATTGTTGTAAGTAGTCACTGTAGCTCCTACCACATTTATGGCTCAGATATGAAATTCTGTAATATTTCTAAATATGTATTTCTTTCCACTTCTTTATAACTGATACCTATCACATTTCTTCACCCATATTTAGAGCAGAACAGTCCACAGGATTAACATAACCCAAAAATAATAGGTATATCAAAATGAATAGAAAATCACGTGAAGAATAGATTAAACAACACAACATAAATATGCATTGCAACATTTATGTGCATTCCAGTCAAATTCAAAAGAAACTTTAAACGATTAAGTCTTTTAAAAAATCTAAGTCTAGGTGACCCTGATAACATCATCAGGGTTATAACTTGGGAGAATTTCCTCCAGTGCCGAAGGAGACATTACGCAGCTGTTTTCACAGGCTGAGCAGTGCTCCTTGTAAGTAAACTGAACTTAACAGCCGAAGGAGGTGAAGCACCAATTTATTTCCGCCTTAGACTTGTTTTTTGTTTTCATTCTGTGCCTGAATTTAAATGGTTATATTGTCAGTGTGTCCTGCCAGTCACCACGACAATGAAGGTGAAGAGGAGACTAATCTGTCTAAGTGATACCAAGAGAAATCTTCTCAATAGACCTTGATGTGAAGCAGAGACAGAGTCCTGCTGTATTTAAAAAAAACTCAAAACAAAAGCGTCAACAACAAAACACTGACACTCTTACACAAGTGTAATCAGTTGCTGGAACGTTGATGCCAGCTTTTGGCCTGGTAAAAGTGTAAATTCCCAACCCCTGCCAGAGCCATCCTGCCAAAACACAATCCCATTAGCGTGACATCTCTAAAGTGCATTTTACTCGTTGGCACAATACATCCAAAATGTCAAGTCTCCTGTTGCTGTTGTAATAAGCCTCTTGGTTGCCAACTGGCTGCTGCGCCTCGCAAGTGGCGCACAGTTTCAGCACCAGCTGTGCAGCAATATCTGTGTTTCACCAGCAGGGGTGTAGCAAGCAATTATGAGCCCAAGTGGAGGACGGTGACTCTCCTCCACTTCTCCCTGTTCAACTCCATTATCATGAATATTTATCCAGACTAGTCAAACACAAGTTATATCACCACTCAGTTATGGGAACTAATAGTTTGGGCCAGACTATAAGTTTTCAGCACACTGCAATTAAACACTATGAAGATGAATGGATAGAGGAGATTATCAGCCTCAGAGATGTCAACAAAAGAATTGATAATGTAAATTGAAAGAAAATGTATGGATTATTCATGGAACTAAAGTACCTATAATGCTTTTAGGGATACAATGTGTAAGGGACTGCTGGTTCTGGAAGTGGTTGTGCCCTTTCCTATTTCAAATGTCTCTTCAGACCATATCCTCAGTGTTAATGAACATAGAAACACAGGACTCTACTGGACAATGTGAAGATAATAGGTCAATGCTGTGACCATCATTTGGATTATTTCAGCTTTGTTTCTAAATAGTTTGGTCATGTTTTTCTTCCTTACAGTGGCAAATTAGATGGCTCAAAACACAGTACCCATGAACTTTGGCCTCTGTTGCTATGCAAAAGAAGCCAGTCAGAAGCTCACATCAGATTAGTGGTGAATTCAGAACCCTTCGTGGTTGAATTTCTGAACAAAATGCAGCTGAATTCATATAAAATTAACCCAAACTTAAAAAGTGAATACTACAGGTTGTCGCATCTTTTGCTGCCACCCATTAGCAGGGATAGTAACAGTTTTTGAAGCTTGATGAGTGAATGTTTCTTGCAGAAATGCACTGTGGGAGTGGTAGCTCTCCCCTGGTGTTTTTATTCACACAGGCTCACTACTTTGATTTTTTTAAATCAAAGAAACAGATCATTTCTGATGCAGTCATTTAGAATTTGTTCTGATAATTCAACCAGGAGAGTTTCATGTCAATGTAAGCCACAGAAGGGCCTTGTGAGTCACTTAACAATTGTTTATGAGAAAAATAAATGCAACTTTTACTTCTGGAACAAGGGGCGCCTGAAGTAGCTCCTTGACCTTCACAATTCCATATGGAATCAGTCATTTGTTTGCTACACCTTCAGCTAAGTTTTTAGCCTATATCTGTTTGCATTTTGGCAAATTCATACTGTAATAAATATGCCAAACTGACTCTTAGCAGTTTTTGTTTGTACTATAACCATAAACGTACAGGCAGTAATTACCAGAGCACTCTGAACACAGAAGAAAACTTCCAATCGTGATCATTGTGAGGCTAGGTGAAGTTAGAAGGAGTCTATTTTCTATGATTTCTAAGCTCATTTGGCCTTTTATTCACTGAGTTATGATCCTGAGAAGTAAAGTGATTTTTGATGCAAATGAACCAAAACCAGAGTGAAACAAAACCAGAAAATAATTCTGAGAGACAGCAAATCCCTTCCAGTCCAGACACTTCGATAATCTCTACAGCTCAGACCGTCAGTGCTTGAACCCCAAGTGCTTGCCTTGACACAATCAAAACACTGAATCTCCAGCAGTTTCACAGCCGCAGACCCTCCATGTTGGAGTATCTGCATCTCCTCCAGAGCTCACTGATCGAGGCATTGGCACTTGAGCGATTTTCAGCCAATGGACCGCCTCGATCTGACAGTGGTCAGCGCTAGCCGGCTGGAGTAGACCGGAGGGCGGCGCGCTTCCAACAATGGCCTGGAGGAAAGCCAAGCGTTGCCACGGTGACAGAGCTGCGAAGAAAATCTCTTTGTATTGTTACCAAGGCAACAACTGTGGATAGGTGGAGAGGGAGGGAGGGAAGGATGGACGGATGAAGAGAGTTGGTGAGGAGGGGGGGAGGGGAAAAAAGAAAGAAAGGGAGAGACTGGGCAGAAGAGGTAGAGTAAAAATAACAGGGTGAGGTGAAAAGAAAGGAGAGAGGGAGGATGAGTTGTTGTTTTGAGGCGCAGAGATACGAGCCCGGGCTTTATTATTCCCTCCATCTCTGCCTTGTTTATGCTGGATGATTCTCGGCTGCGTGGGAGAATTTACAGTTTGCTGTAACCTCATCCCAAACAAAGTTACTCAGCAGATTCTTTTGAGTCAGACGGATCCAGCAACGCTTCTTTGGGGAAGAGGCAGCTCAAACAGGACACAACACACATAAGTCAACGGTTCCTTTACTGTAGCTACAGTCGCCCTTTTCTATATCCACCTCTCTCTAGCACTCCTCCTCCTCTCTATGCCTCTTGCTGTTCTTCCTCTCCTCTCAATCTCTTTCACCCCTCTGTCTCTGTCTCTTTTTTTCCCCCTTCACAGCTGAATCCAAGATTTTCATTTATTTATTCATTTATTTTAGAGTTTTGAATTGTAACTTCAGAACATTTACTGGAGTCATTTTGATAACTTTTGAACTGCTTTGTTTGTTTGAATTGATTGCATAAATCTAGCAGGGGGAAGGCTAGCACTGTAGAAGTGTTTCTTCTCAGCATTTCTGGATTTAGCATATGTGAGTGTGAGAGACAAAAAAAACAACAAAAAAAACAAAACACACACACTCATCTAAGTGGCTCCATCTCAGCTCTATCTACAATATAATAAATATAATGAATAATGTAATAATTTTACTTTCTTACAAGGCCAGTGAAGTGTAAGTTGACAGAGGGACTTGACAGAGAGGATGAATGACTTTAGTTCAATATGCTCTTGGTTACATTTGGGTTATGTATGCAGATTTATGCAACCCTCCCGTTTTCAGGCTGCTCGTTACTCAAAGCAACTGGAAATTTCTCATCAGTTTCTCCCCCCCCAAAATTCTCCACTTCACAAGCAGCTCCACACATTCTTAATGTGCGTGAGGGAGCGAGATTAGAGGGAAATTGAATCAAATCAAATCCCCAGAAATTGCACAGAGCTCAGTGGAAAGGTATCTGTTATCTAACGCCAGCATTGCATCTCATCTCTCCCGACTGCCTGGAGACAATCAGCTACTTGGTGAAGGGAGGACTTTAGCAAAAAGAATTGACGCTAAAATCTCCCACGGTGGTACTAATTTGGTCAGCCTCCACCTTGTCCATGTGAAGTTTTTCCTCTTGACACAGTCAGGCCGTTGGAGTGACAGGAAATGAACACAGCAGGGAGGCGGAGGAAAGAGAGAGAAAAAAAAAGCTGCGAGCTCCGCCTTGGTCTTAATTGATATTCCAGCCGAGGAGTCGGAATATTCAAATGTCAGTAAGCTCTGTTATCTCACTTGGGAGTCGGAGGAGATTAGGGGATAGGTGAACGAGGAACGCCGGGAGGTATCACACTGCTTAAACTCCTCGCATGCAAACACACAAATTTGCACATGTGCACTCATGCATACACTATCAGAAAAGTACACACACACACATACACAAACTCCAGACAGGCAGCCCACCTCTCTCCCACAGAGACTGCTTTCTCATATGCACACACTTTCCTGCATCTGTCAGAACATTTACCAAAACTAACACACACACACACACACTCATTTGTCACTCAAAGACACACACACTTCTGTATTCTCATTGCATGTTTTGTGCTTGCAGGGAGGTCGGTGAGTGAAGGCTATTAGCTCAGCCGAGTCTCTCCTGCTGTCTGTTCGGGCTCAACTACAAAGACGGATCACTGTTTCAGATCAATATTACTGTGGCCGGATCCTGGCTGTTACACAGAGAAGAGTGTGTATTAACCCTCAGCTAATACCGAATCATCAGTTTCTTCCTCTTCCCTTTCACACATGCGCGTCTATCTGACTCTCTATCTTTCTTATCAACCTCACACACACACAAAACTAACTTTGTCACATTATAATTCTCATAGCACCTGAACAACTAATGATTTTTCATTACAGCCTCCAAATTACAGTGTAAATATTTTATACATACAGGGTACCAATCAAATACTCACTGGGTACCTGTTGGTAGGTACAAGAGATGTAGCACAGGAATGAATTAGACTGTAAGTACTTTTTTTTTTAACTAGCCCAGCGTATAATAATTTCTTTGCATAGGTGCAGGTCACCAAAAGGCTTATACAGGCCATATGCTTTCACAATCACAATGTATTCCCTTCTCTAAGCTTTTTTTTTTTGCGACATATTGCAGCCAATATTCAGTTTGTAATTTCAGCCTTAAGAGATGTCTGTGCGCCCTGTAACTACGCTATGATTACAGTGGGGTAAACAACAGCCCACTTCATTTTACAGCCCACATCTCCCAGACTTACACAGTAATAAGAAAGCTTTCTCCGAGCGGCAAAAACAGCAGCCTCTGTAGCCACAAGTGGTACGCTGAACGGCTGCAGGTAGCAGCGTACCCCCTAGAAGCTAACGGCTCGTGTACAGAAAATAAAGCCTATCATTTGCTCAGGCAGCAAATACAATGTTCATTGAAGGGTTTGATAAAAGTTACATTGTTCGGGGAGTGAAAGTGGGAATGACAGAGGCACCATTCTCCATTTTATGAGTCAGCTGACCAACATGATGATTTTGAATCTGTTATTTTAAGGTAAAATTGTTGCACTGTGCACTGTAAACTAAAGCGTTACCATTTTCTCCCCTTTTTATTTTGCCAAAATGAGCTATGTTTTGTCAAAATTACCTTGTTCTAGGCACCAGAAACTGAGATTGGCTTTCATCAACTCTCTCTCTCTCTCTCACACACACACACAAGCACACACACACACAGTGGCCATTGGAGGCCCATTTGCTTGTTGAGGCCATGGAGCTGATCCAGAGCAGCTGAGATATTTACATGGTTTTCCACTGAGACTAAATGTGGAAACAATTAAGGCACAAATAATCACACGCTCATGCATGTCTTCATACATGTGCGCACACACACACACACACACACACTGTACACACTCCAGACCTCCCACTACCACTGTGCCACAAGGATCAATGGTTTATTTCACAGCTGACATTGTTTCCCCACTTCCTACCTTGACTGCAGGCAAAACAACACTCAAGCAAACAAGCACCACACACACCATTGATATTGTATGTATATGAATGCAAGGATGACACAAGGAATGTATAGGGGGCTCCTTTTATGAAAGCACGCACATTTCCATTCTGCGAGTAGCTATTAAATGCACGCCAGGAGCTATAATAATATGGCACAATTACAATACATGTATGTATAGTGGTATAGGTGGTTTCATCTTTCCCTTCTGCATATTTTAACATGCAGAAACAGGCACATTTATCAGCCCCAGGGGAGAACTGTATAAACAAAAGAAAGTTATGGGTAAAGTTATGTGAAGTCATTTTGTTTTAGTGGTGCTCATTTGGCGTTTTTCTGCTCCATGTTCACCAATATTCACCAAAAGGATCAACAGGAAGGAAATGAAAGTGGACACAATGTAGGCCAACACTGTTTATGTCTCTGATACTGAGGATAATGTGACCTATAGTGTTCTACTATAAACTCATCTCTGATAGTATTTTTGGCAACAGTTATAATGGCAATGAGTTAATTTCAACCCTGTCTTCTAGATATTACTTTTACACACACTTGTTTTGCCAGTTTAAGGGCAAATGTAATTGCTGCGTGTTTAGGTAACAAAAGCACATTAGTTAAGACGGGGGAAAGATCTTTGTTTGGGTTAAATGTTAATAAAGGAAACACCTTGTTTCTCCTGCCTCAAGTCACTGCTGACATTTTCGAACGATGACCTGCATCTTTGCCTGGCCTTAATCAAGAGCTGTGAGTACTTAAACACAACAAAAAAACATTCGTTTTATTTTACTTCATAGGGGCAGATTATGTATTGCAGAGTGGATATTATATACAGTCAGTACATTTTTGGCTGGTAAATTTTCAAACTTTCAAACTATGATAATTGACAATTGACAGTGAAGTCTAATTTTAAGTTTGTGACATCTTAATGTTTTGAGTACAAGTGAAATTCCTCCATTGTATGATGTAGTGACAGAAGTGTCAGTACCCTGACAAAAAGTGGTGACAGGGGGAACATATGTTCTAAATGCTGCAACTTGAACGCTTTCTGTATGAAAGCCTGAATATTTCCTGTTTGCAACTAGTGGTTAATTTATGGTTTATAGTGAAATGAAAGTGCTGACACGGTTTTAAATGCATCTTATTATAGCTCGTTATATTGCAATGCGTTTCTCATTAAGATCAAGATATCCCTGGTGCATGGATGCAAAATAGCCACACACCTAAGGTTAAATTAGTTCTTGAGCAAAAACTGAACCAACAAATAAGGGAGTAAAAGTTTAAATACCTACTTAAAGAGAGGCGCTGTGATCTCTCAGGATCTGTCCTCAGTTATTTTATCTGATTTCACTGGGGATGCAAAATTGCACCAAACAACACCAAGCAAGAGGTGATGACCAATAGGAGTTGTGTTCCTAGTTAAAAAGTTGTGAAGACTGGACCACCCGTGAGTTATCCAGTGGCAGCTCAAGATAACCTCCTGCCGTGACAGCAGCAATGACTTGTTCAGGAATATGGGGGGGGGGCATGCCAGTGACATTCCACCCAGAGTCTGACAGAAAAATTTCTGAGTTCCTATTTGGTGTGAAGAAGTCAGAATGTGACTCCATTGTTGGCCTGTTTTAATGAGCTTTGCCAGTAGCCCGGGGTAAAAGTGCAGTTGGATCCAGTGATAATGAGAAGCTTAATGCTGCTCCTGCTGCCTCCTCAAGCCCTGTGTTAAAATGGGACCTGATAGTTTGCTTCACTTGAAATTAGAGTTAAAAGAAAGGCCTGGGTTTGCAACAGTTTGGTGAGGCGAAAGACATTAAAAATGCTTTGACGAGTTTCACAACAGCAAGGTTAGATGGTATTTCTTGGTGTTTATGTGGAGCAGCTCATTTCGATAACTTTGTTTCAACCCTCCGTGGGCAAACTATCTTCATCTTTGTCATCACTGTCATCTTCATGGCCGATTTTTATCTCTCAACAAAGAATTCAAGCCTACCCTCTTTGATCTTCTGTGGTTTGAATGAAAGGCTTTTGTCGCTCCTGTTACTCACACAGTAGTCATTCAGTCACTCTCTATCATCCACTTTCTCACTAACTCAGTAATTAACAGACTGATGAGTGAGATTTTCCCGTGTCGTGAGTCTACTGCCTTATCTGATATAAGTATATTCAAACCATGATGCTAGATGTCAGTCCTGTGCTGTTGTTTGCTGTAAATTTACTTTGTTGGTTTGTTCAACATGACAGTTCTATAACTTACATGTGACTTTACCTCAACCATCAAGTATTAAGTGTACAACACCTTAAACCGTGCATTAACTGATTTCAAGGCCACTTTTGATTGTCTGTCTATGAATCCAGTGGTTATGTAGCAACCTTAGTATATATTTGTAACAGTGTTTTTGGTCACCTGGGTAATGTGAGTTCAATATTCACTCTCCTTGTTGTCATGTTAAGAGGTAAGGGACTCAGGAGTGAGAACCAAAATGCAGACACTGACCAGGCTCAAACAGTTCAGTGATGTCTTAAGGAACAAAAACAAAAGACTTACAGTCAGGTAAGTGAGGAAAAAGTCCAAAACCACAAAACCCAAAGTCCACAATGAGGGAGGTAAACAAACACGGGGGGACCAAGAAAACAAACTGCTAAACTCCACACAGGAACATAACAGGTAGAGCACAGCACGAGAACAGAACACAATACTCTGACAACTAAACTATATATGTACTGGGGATGATCACAGATTAGACACAGGTGAGGGCTGAAAAAAGGGAGGGAAAGAGACAAAGACTGGAAGTAAAAGCACCAGAGACAAACCAAGAAAAGTAACTACAAAATAAAACAGGAAGTGACAAAATGCTCCACCATGTTCACCAGCTGGTCACTCACTTAGCCAGTCTGCTATTTGGTGCTGAGCAGGTAGTGTGCAGTGGGTTTATCATTTAAAAATGATGATTAATTGGTTAATGAATGCAACTGTACCAAAAACCAAGACAATTAGCTAAAAGAGGCTAAAACCTTCTGTAGCGCTGTAGAGTCTGGTGATGATTCTCTGTGGGTTTGTGACTAGAAATGGCACCTTTTACATTACACAGTCATTTGATCCATTGTTAATTTAGAAAAGTAATAACTGGCACAGCTTTAAAGGCACAAAAGTGACACATTAAAGGAGCAAAATAATAAACTGAAGCGAATAAATAGAACGCAAACCACATAATAGAATGCAAACTCTTTTGATTAAGTGGTGGAGGAGGTGACTTTTTTTATTTTGACATTGTCAAACTAAGTGGATCAGGGCTTGTAAACTCATGTCTCATGAATACACAGACAGCACATCGTCATCGACTTGTCATCCTGCCAAATTAGAGATTTGGATGACCTGGGGAAAACTAAGCATAACTGACTGCACTCTGTGCTGCAATTAGACTTTGGGTGTCACCATGCTCATTAGGAATCAGTGGACAATGCAAATGCAGCAGTCTGTGATCAGTCAAACGGTAGGATTTGAGTCATTGATTTGATGGGTGTAGAGAAAAAACCCAAAAGTCTAAAACAGGCAAGTTCATTAGAGGATCCTTAGAACAAGACAGAGAAGGCTGACATTCTAAGATAGTTTGGTAATATAGATGGTCAGGAAATTTAGAAAGAGTCAATTCATTATATAAACTGAGAATAGATGGTCAGGTGACCAGCAGAGACTGTCCTTCAGTAAAAAAAAAAAATGAGGGAACCCATCACTGTTTCTAGTGGACAGGTGATGAATGACAGATCTGCAATGACAAGGCAGGTTATTAATGGATAAACTGCACACGTGAAGAAGAAAATTGACGCGGTTGAAGGAGAAGGGAGAAAGGAGCAGATTTAACCACAACAGGTGACCCTGCACGAAGAAATAAGTGGATATAAGCATCAGTCCAGACTGTATTTTGTCCTCAGTTTATTTTGTTCCACTCAGCTCTCCAATTATGAGACAGAGCTGGCCAGCACTTGTCAGCATCTCTCCCCTCATAGCCATAAACTCATGCATTTTGCAGTTATTACTTCTAGATGGTTTGGAATACATTTTCAGCTCACAACAGTGTGTATGGAAGAGGACACTGGTTGTCATTTGGTGCCATCTGAGCTCCAAAAGCAAATGCTGTATCATATGAACATAC
This sequence comes from Lates japonicus, assembly GCA_033238685.1. Lineage (NCBI taxonomy): Eukaryota > Metazoa > Chordata > Actinopteri > Centropomidae > Lates > Lates japonicus. The sequence goes on from BRZM01000030.1 coordinate 3,753,315, forward strand.
CCTCATTAAATCAACTCACTTACCTGCTTACTAATTTTATAAGCCATTCACTCACTCTCACTTTCCATCTCACACACACACACACATTCAGGGCCCCTAACTGCTCGTCCATCCCCTTCTGGGCGAGGTGCCAGTGTTCGCAGATGGCATTAGTGGAAGATGAAGTGCCCGTCTCTGCAGCCAGTGAAATGTGAATGCCAGTTAGTACCCTAACTGCTATCTGATCCGCCTTGCTGAGCGTCAAAGACTTGTTGAGTCAGAGCAAAGAGAGCTACAGGTACAAAGTGTTACTTATGCAAAAGAGTGTTGCCTGTGTGTGTGTTAGGCACTTTTTAAAAACCCCAAACCCCTAAATAAGATGCTAATTTCTGACACCGCGCCCAGATCATATTAGCACAATCTTTAAATGCTTATTCCAAGACATATAGTATAAATCACTAAGTCAGCTGTTTGCAAACATGTCTTATTAGTTTAACAACATTGCCCGGGTGAGTCGTGAAGCATAATTGGTAATCACTTCACTGCCATATAAAGCCAAAGCCGCAGAGAGGGAAACCTCTGTATGAAGGCTGCAATGCATTTCATTCAGAGATGCAATTACATAGAGTCACAGTCATTATTTACTCCTGTACATTAGACCTTTTTCACATCAGAGATTGCAAGATGTCAGAAAAACATGTGTTGGCAGTGAGATGCAATCAACAGAAACACTGGTTATCCTCATTGTAACGTAGCTTTAAAATATGCAAATGTTTATATTATTCACAACACAGCCACAACTGTCTGACACCTTCATTTGTCTTGCAAAAGTTATTATACCTTTTGTTTGAAAAGCTAAGACATGCAGCACCGCAGGTAAATAAGAGCTTTCTGAGATAAGACTGGCCATGGACAGCCAGCTAACAAAATCTTCCTTAAAACTGATTTTAAGTAGGCATTACTTTGATACATTGACAACATATTTGAAAACCTAAATGAGAATAATTCTGCTCATTTTCAGTCTTAACATCATCACAAGGATTTTAACATGTTGCTCAAAAGAACAGATATTTATAACAGGTAACAACATCTATTGATGTTGTCTGTTGTTTTGTTTTTTAAGTTGACATTTCAATGATGGACACACAATTATAATGTTCTCTGTTCACATAGTTCATTTGACTCATTTGTTTTCAGTTGGTGTGTTGTGCAGTGTGAGTTCTGAGGACTAAATTAGGAGGAGGATAATTTTGGATTTTTGTCCATTTGCACATTGTTGTGAAAAGTGAGTCAGGGCAGTTGGAGATGGACTGCGACCGCCAGGCACAACCACTAATCAGTGCTAGGCGATGCTTCTTGCAGAAGAGAAGTGGGCTGTTTGTGGCTCCAGAGCCATGTGATTGGCTACTTGTCTTTTTATTCCCTCTATCGCTGCCTTGTTTATGCCCGATTATGTGAGGCTGCGTGGGTGAATTTACAGTTTGCTGTAACCTCATGCAAAATAAAGTTACTCAGCAGAATACTGAATCAGAAAGGATGCTGCAGCAGTGCATCTTTGAGGCAGACTCTCAAAAAAAAAAAAAGTGTGAGTGTGTGCTTTTTTCCTCTCTCTGATTCAGCGTATGTTTCCAGGCTGGATGGAAGATTATGCGCAGTGTTTGCTGATGTTTATTATTAGTTGAGAGGCTGAATTTGTTTAGTTTGTTTCTCTGAGGAGGATGTGTGTTTTTAACAGTGTGAGAAACCCTCAAAAAAATTCACCCTTGAGATTTTTATCATTGTAAAATCTGATCGATTGCCAATAACAGAACCCTGATACAAGAACGCAGCACTTCAAATTACAGCAGAGCATGGCTCCGTTCTGCTTCTGCTCCAACACACACCTGTCACTATGGCAACACACACACTCACACCTGGATAATTTCAGGTGCTCAACAGCTTGGCAAAAGCCCCCGTAAGATTGGAACAGCATAATATAGTAGTAAGGTAGTTAGGCCACAGAGCCAATCAGAAGGTCAGCACGCACACACACACACATCCCCACTGTATGTACCAGAACAGTATTTCTGGTTACATTACTCATTCCTAATCATAGCCTATTTCCTAATTCCAGCCTCTTGAAATGATTAGCTTTTAGGAGAAAAAGCTAATATTAACCTAAATCTGTTGAGAAGGTACTAAGACTGTGCAGCTTCTCTTTTCTGGTCTTATTTTCCTCTTCTAAGTTGGAATGTTTATTGATCCTTCACAGCACTGTTAGGGTTTAGAGGTGATGGGTCACCTAACAGTGGGAGAGATAAGTTGGCTTTTCGCTTTTGGAGGAAATGGAGCTGAAATTACTCTTTTGAACTTTGGTCTGACTGCAGTTCTTCTGCTGCTCGGGTCTCACGCTGGCTCCAAACGGCCTCTGTGCCTCAGCACTGATTGAAAACTGAGGTCGTCCAGTCATACATCATCAGATCCGTGTGTCCTCCAAAATATTATCTCGGGCGTGCTACAAAAGGATCTCACACATGCCACCTTTTTACCTCTACGTGCAGTTTAAATGATGAACACACGCATATTGAGGATTAGGCTTAAAAAAAATAAGTATGTTAAGTGTGTTGCTCTGAAGCAGTTGATCAGTGTTTTGATGTAATGAGCAAACAATTCAAAGTCAAACTCCTCCTCAGCTTTGCATATCAAAGAGAGACAATTTTGTCTTTTTCAAAAATCTACCAAGGCTGCTTGAAAAGTCTCTTGGTCCGTACAAAAAAAAGCACGTGCCCTCCTAGTGGCTCTTTTGCTATTTTTCAATCAGCACTAAACACAAAGTAAAGCTGAGGCAGACGTCATTAGTTTTGCACGTGTTTGGTCAAAAGCCAAAGTGTTGGGAATGTAAAGGTCTTCACCTGAGGAAAGTTAAAGGTGCTACATGAATTTTTTATTCACCAAGAGCTATCTCCAGCAGTGGAGATGTTTTATGTCTTTCACTTCTTTTCCTCTTCTATATTGGCTATGTAGCAATAGCAAAAAACCCTGACATATAGCACCTTTAAGGGATCAGCGAAGTTATTACAACTCATCAACGGTGTAAAAAACTGAATGCTGGTACCAAACTTCATGGCAATCCATTCAGTAGTTGCTGAGACTCATGGTTCCACGGAAGGTAAAGTCAGGCACAGTCAGCAAAGTCACCCAGCTTCATCCTCTGGGTAACAAGATGCACAAAATTTTCTGGTAAGCCAATGTTTTTGGTTATACTAAAAAAAAGGATATACTATGTCTGTGTGCAATCTGTAATCTGTTTCTTGCAGATCTCTAAATTTCATACAAGTACCCCTTTAATGGAATACATTTAAATTAATGATAAGGGCTGCATGTGTAAAAGCATCTTTAGCTTTAAGTGTAAAATCTGAACAGGTCAGTTGCTGGTACCATATACAGTAACAAGTTGGGTTTTCAAAAGGGCTTATTGTTGATTTTACTCATATCACGATCCATTTTAATGACACAATAAGGAACACAACTTTGGAAGAGAGGCAAATGCCCTTGACGAGTCATTAGCCTGTCACAAGGTTTACAGACAACTGCACACATTCACATTTATAATGTCTGAAATTCACTTCAGTGGATGTACGCAAACTGTGGGAGGATTTACGCATTGCATCTTGCAGGAACAGAATGAATGTCCTATAAAGCTTTTGTGCTCAGGCATTATGATTGTTTTATATGCATGTTGTATTAATCATATGCACCTTTTTTGCCACATTATACTAGAGCCTAACAAAGCTGCCTGTGTGCATTTACATTTGCGTCATTCTCCTCATCAGCACAGCTCCAAAGCAATCAACATTTGACACAGAATGCCATCAGTATTAACCAAGTCAACTGCAGAAGATTACTATGCATCTCTTCACACTTTTTCACTCAAATGCCTTAATAAGGACTGGATTTATTCTGAGTAATTAGGGGCAATGTTCCAGCAACACACACACTCACACACACACTGCCCTAGAAATGCAATGCAAGTCTTCAAAAGCATTACATCTGTTCTACACTGACAGATTATCTCTCTTTTTTCAGAATACAGATTTATGAATTAGAGCCAATAATGCTTTGATCGATGGGAAAAAATAACAGCCCCATTTTCCAGCCAGTGAAAAACAGCACCATATGTCAGTGTCATGGTACATTTTGTAATTCCCTGGCTCTGAAAACAGGGAGGAGAAAACATTTGTTTGGTGTTGTCTTATGGGCCTGTTAAATCACCTATCGAAAGGCTTGTGGAGGAGGTTTCAAATTCATAAAGCTGGAATGTGGAAAAAACTCATCATCTCTGCCAAGTTTGCAGATAAGTAAACGCAGATTGGCAGACACATGCACAGCTGAATGCATGCATACTCACACAAGATTATTTACATGATTCTGCAGCAGTGGACCAACCGTTGGGTTTGACTTTTGATTTGGGTTTAATAGACAATATTATTGGGATAAAATAGGGATTGATAAATCCCTAATCTAATCATTAGTTCAGGCAGGCAACTTATTTGAAACAATCCAAAACAGTCCAAAATAAATCTGCAGAGGAGAGAATTGAATTCTCACAACTCTCATAACCCATCAATAAATGTACAGCCTCTTGAGACAAGTCAATTCACTGATTTATTGTTTCTTACAACAGGTAAAGTAAGAACTATTGATCCAAATAAATAAATACAAATCTCTAAACTTCCTACTGAGCTCATCTGCAGCTCTGCATTTATCCACACCAGGCAAAAATGATGTAAAAAAGTAAAACTGTAGTGACACCTAGATCTAGATATATACTGGAAAAGTGTATTTAGTTGCATGTTACAATCATAACTGCAAACAAGATGTAAAACTGTGTCCAAAATAATAGAAACAGACATCAAACCAGCGATAAATACTTAAAGATGAGAGCATGTTTTAAAAGCCTAATTAAATCTTAAAAACCCTAGCATCACTCAAATTTACCTTTGCAGGTACAGGTTAGTCTCCTGAGAATTTGATTAATATTTTACAATCCAGAAAAAGGAGGTGATCCAGTTTCAGTTCCAGCTGCACTTTATGAAATTAGGACATGAGCTTGTTTTTCCCACAGCTCTGCAGGCCTGCCAGCAAAGGCCACCAAGCCAAACAGTGTAGTCATCCACACATGGACACTAAACTCATCTCCAGCCACCAGTTTTCATGCACATTTTCAATCTGTACATACGTGCAGATTGGAAATGTCCCTGTTATGAAAACAAGGACAAACTACAATAAAGTATTTGAGGTAGCAGGTTTGATGTTGAATATGACTGACAGCAGCATGTAGTGGACTTGTTGCACTAAACTTTAACTTAATTCATTGAGAACGTTTAAATATTGGCAGTGGATTGAACCACTTTCTTTTTTCACCAGCCTTCATCTTTAATGAGGCTTATGTTTCACAATAGGACAGACTGTACTGTTGACTTTCAGTGAATCACTTTGTTTTTAAACAATACAGCAAATGAAAATGGCATGCAAAAATTATTGGGACACTTAACCTAATACTTTGTAGCATATTCTTTTGAAGTAATCACTCCAATCAAGTGCTTTTGTTGCTCTTAATGAGACTTCTACTTGTCTCAGCTGGTAATCTGGCCAAGCTCTTCTTGAGCAAACTGCTCCAGTTCTCTCAGTTTTGTGTGAGTTTCATCTCTTTCCATAGATGTTCACTTGAATTACGATCAGGGCTCATAGCAGGTCACGTCAGAGGTCCAGTGTTTTCCTCTCATCCATTCTTGGCTGCTTTTAGGTGTATATCTTGGGTCATTCTCTTGTTTCAGGAGTCATGACCTGCAGCTGAGACAGAGCTCTCTAACACTGGACAGTATGTTTCACTCCAGAATGCTTAGATAATCTTCTGATTGTTCCCTGCACAGATTCAAGGCACCCTGTGCCAGACAGCAGCAAATTATCCCCATAAAATAACCAGGCCTCCTCCATGTTTCACACTGAGGATGGTGTTCTTTGAAAGCTTCATTTTTTTTTCTTCAGTGAACATAGAACCAAAAAGGTGTAATTTTGGCCCATCTGTCCAAAGGACATTCTCTCACATCATTCTGACTTGTCAAAATGCATTTCAGCAAACTCCAGGCTCTTTCTTCCATGGAGCCCACACTCAAACACTGGGGGTCAGCTTGTTTTTTTGAAGTTTTTCTTGGTTCTTTCCCCACCATTTAAACTTCTGTTCACTATGTCTGGGGAGGCTAGCTACAATTCATGGGCCTTTACCTTCTTGATAATATTAGCAACTTGGAGATGGTCTCATATTTTTTACCTTGCTTGGCCATTATTTTCTTCTCTATTCCCTCAGATAATGCTCCTCTTTTTTTTCTCTTGTTCGTGTTTGGTGTGGTGCAGACAATGCTACCCATCCATCCTTTATCTTTCTAAGATGCTGAAAGCAGTGTAACTTTAACCATTCATTCAACTTCTTAATAGTTCATATGTAATCCAGAGACATGATTCACTAAGAAAGAGAGCTTCAGCTGATTACAGCTTCCCTTATTTGTTGCATCATCTCTGCCCCAGTCAGGTTATTACTTTTTCAGGCCACTTTTCATTATTCTTTGAACCTGGCCTATATGTACACTGGGTGCACACACTTTTACAGTCCATTAAAGTTTTAATAGTCTTTTTATTCTAGCTAATATAAAAAGTTACGAGCTTGCTTGTGCAGCAGAAGCTACTACACAGATGAATGAGATTGAAGAGATTTGTGGTGAAGGTTAGAAAGGATTCCTTGTCACCAACCTCATGGTTATACCAACAAGTGGATATCCTTCACTGTCACGGACTATCAAAAGTGCTCCTGATCACTCTTCCACGTGCAACTCTTTGATACGATAGATGTGACAGGAGAAAGTTGGTTTTCATAAGCCAGTGCAGGTCAAACACACGGCAGAATGATGATGAATCACAATGTGATGAGGACGACACGACCGACTTCAAAGGCACCAGTGGAAATCACATTAACTTTCTGACAGCATTTTTACACACCGCTGGGATGTGCCTCATGCAGGCTTGGCTGCACACGAATTAGCACACTAACACACACAGGCAGACACATTCATATACCCAAAAAGCAAACAACAGACAAGCAAACAGACACACAAGCATGCAACCTCTTCCTTTTCAGCTCTGTATCCTTTCGCCCCGTCTTGCTTTTTTTCTCTCTCTCTCTTGCGCTTTCACATACAAAACACACAGCCACTCAGGTGAGGTAATTGAATGTGACAGCAAATCCTGAGAGGGTTGTTGGCAGGTTATCAGGTTAACCTGTGAAATGTAACCCACCTGACACCAGCAGGTTGGCTCTGACACCTACAGGAGACACGGTTGAATCATTCCAGCAAAGACTGGAGGCTAAATACAGTAGCTTCCTCTTCCTCAGCAGAGGTATTTTCACTTTTTATACATGTAGCAGAATAACCGCAGCGGTACAAAATGAATGTAATCACACTTCATCAGGGCTGACATAAGACTGTAGACGACTCCATCTCTTTCGAGAAAAGTGGCAAAAATTGAATCCAGCATATTTTAAAGGCCTTGTCACACCAGAAAGTGGCACAGCGAATTTCATCTGCACATCTTCACAAAATATGTGGCTGAAGAAAGTTAGTGACTGCTAGCAGGGTGAGCTGGCAGACTAGCTAGGGAGCTAACAGCTAACACGCTAGTCAGCTGGGAGCACACTAGATCTAGTTAGGCACAGAGCTTCTTTCTATTTACTCTGTGCTGAGCTGTTAACTGTCCTGTGGCATTTTGTTCTAAAGACTGTACATCATTTCATTCAATAAGGAGCGACGGCGGGGGGAGGGGGGGGGGGTCTCTCAAAGCTAGCTTATTAGCTTGACTGCTAAAGTTCACACAGCTTATTCAAAAGATGTGTTTATACCACTGACTCCTGTCTTTATTACTCTGACAGAGGTTGTATAAATGTCTATTATCTCAAAGGTCAGACCTATCAAGATGGCCTGTCATAAAGAACCAAAGACCTAATGTTACACCTTGGCTAGCCTCTCTTCCATTACCTTCTGTAAGTCAAAGCTATCTCTCACTGAGCACTCCTTTCACTGGTCTTTCTAAAAAACTGAATCGTGCTCCTGGGATTTGTGTTCCATATTCTAATACAAATCACCACCCACTTCAACAGCTGCTTATATTGAAACCTTTATGATTTTAACAAAGCTAAACAATGGTTACTTTGTTAGCATATAAAACATCAGCGTAATCTCTACCAAAACATCCACACTGTTAGCTCCTTTCTGTACCACTGTTATCAGTGATATGTTTGAGCTACAGTAGCCAGAACCCCTCAACTCATTCATTGTCTCTTTTATCAAGACATTTAATTAGTGATGGTCCAGAGTTGATGGGAAATACCACTTAACGGCAACACTGAATAAACATGTTAAAAGGCTGTATTTTTTTCTTATTTGTATTATTACAAATGTCAGTGGGATTTTGAATGAGGCTTTGAGAAGAAGATAAACCACCACAACTGTAATATAGCAAGGTGATCTTCAGGATATTAAGTTGCAGCCAATATTGCACAATCTCAGCTGTGTACCATCTTAAAATCCCTCTCATATCTACACTATCTCCTCCTTTGAGATAGATATAGGTCCATAAGGGATAAGAGCTTTTATACCTGGATTTACAGTATCAAAAACATAAAGAAATGCTGTGTGAAAGAAGATGTGCAGCTCAGTGCAATTGCACTTCTCTACACTGGCAGCAAAATATTGTAACAGTAAAAATGGAATTGCAGTCGCTGTCAATTAATGGAGTGTGATCGGGATCTCCACTATGCTCCGTTTATTGACAGCTCAAGAATCAACAACACACCCATGACCAATCAGTCAATGATTCTCATTTCAACTGTTAAAATCTATCTGCAAGTCTACAGCAGTTCAACTGACACCAACAAAGCACATGCATGATGAAATGCAGCGCAATCACTGCGGGGGCTTTGTGTTGTTGCTGTCAGCCACTTCTTCCACACAATGAGGGAGTTTTAATTCAGCAAGGGACACAAACATCAGTCCCTGGTCTTCAGTCACTGATGCCAGCTTTGATCTGCAGGATAAAGGTGACTTTGAGACTATCTGCATCAATCTATCACACGATAACATGATGATGACATAAAAATGTAATGACGGAGACAGAAATCAGTAGGAGGGAGAGATAAGTTTGCTGTTGATAGTAGTGATACTGATGGAGGTGATGAGGAGGATAAAAAGGAGGAGAGCGTTTGATCAGGATTATGATTGTGATGGTGGTGCTGATTGCAATGACAATGAATCCTTTAGATTCCAAAATGGAAAAAGGACTGTAAACGGAAACAGATACTGGCTTGTTGTTTAGCCACAGGAAAGCAATGTTGGTCAGTCAGTCCTCTATTGTGGTACCGAGTGAAGTATGTCAACAACTATTGGATGGATTGCAAGTATATTTTTTAAAAGACATTCTTGGTCCACAGAGGATGAACCCTAATTACACTGGTGATTCCAAGACTTATGTACTTATATTGATGCCTCCATCCTAAAGCAAAACATTTATCTCTCACGGAAGTTCAAATCTTGAGGGAAAATGATTAAATTGTAACATTGATGTTGACTCAGAGATGAGCAAATTGGGTCCCCAATATTTAAAAGGAGCTTGAGACTTTTTCTGATCTGTTGGGGTAACAGGCATCTTCTCTCACAGATAACCTTCACACCAGTTCTTCAAGTGCACTGTTGTAAACACTTTCCCTCCCGCACTTAGAATTCTAGCTCCATAACCTCACAGAGAAACCCTCTATAATCATGTCTTTATGGCTTTTAGATGAATAATGGCTGGGTATGACCCTGGCATTATATTCAAAAGCTTACTGGGCTTTGATTGCATTGATCATGCTATATGTATTGCCCATAATCCATCTTCACAAATCAATATAAGCATTGTGATGCTGTGAAATCATCCCTGCAGTGCCTCACACGTGCTCACGTCTGATAGTCATAGCTCTGAACTGCAAAACTCAAAGAACAGACTGCAAAGTTTTACTGAAATGAATTCTCCTCTGAATTTATTTCAAGCTTCCTCTATGTGCATAAAGGAAGTGGGGGGTATTAGAGAGTGGATCACAGGTGTCTGAGAGATAGATATGGCTCTTTAACGCATTTATGCACTTCACACTCTCACACATGCACACAGACATTAATCTGTAGCCAAGGGCAACAGCTGGATCCATTCCCAACCCAGGAGCTAGCGGTAGCTTTAGAGAGCCATGTGGCGTTTGCATATGCATATGTAAACATGCACTCACATCACAATGCTGGTAAATTGTATCTGCTATCAGCATCAACAGTGGCTTAGAGATATGTAGCCACCGCGCATGGAGCTCTGTGTAAATATGCTCACATTCGCCCCATCAGTCTATTTGAAATTGCAGGTCTATTGTTTGTTTTTGATATTGCAATTTGCCATAACAATGATATCTGAACCGCAGGACAGTTACCAGTTACTGTGTGGTGTGTACGCTTGGGTTTGTGTACATTTGTGGCCCTTTGGTGTGCATGTGTAGATATTTGCGCTTCGTGACTGTATTGCTTTGAAGCTCTCTCTCTGTTGGAGTTAAATGTCAGACTGATCATGTCTAAAAATATGAATTCTAAAATACATTTTTCTCTGTGAAATGTTGTGCAGAATAATATTCTCTGCCCCCCCCCCCCCATGCATTTTTACAGTTAAGTAACACACTCAGCTTCATAACCATTATGAGAGACATTCATGTTAGCCTAAGATCCTCATCAAACTACAACATGCATCTTGTGTCTTGATCAAGAAGCCCCTAATAACGCAGGACTCATCAGATTATTGCACAGTGAGGTTTATGCCGTGTAGGGTGCTCACATGGGAGCATCTGGTTGCACATTACTTTATGCAACAGACACGTATAGACAAACACAGCAGCCTGCTTGGATGCCAATCTCTCTATTATGTCTTTGATGTGCGTGCAAGGCAGTACTCCCGCAGGACGCTCTGTGCTCGCTCTGGTGTGGACTGGCATTACTGGCATTATTACACACAGAATTATTATTTAGATTTCCTCAGAGGCAAAGGGAAAAGGGAGAGAGCTGGTGTGTGTGTGTGTGTTTCCTGCGCAAGTATAAAAGTGTGGGAGCTACAGTTGTGTCGTTGCATATGTGTTTGAACGCATTCAGAGACATATGGCAAGATATTTGGAGAAGTAGAAGCACTAGGCTCAGAAACGATCCTCTGTAGGCTGGGGCACCATGAGACACGCCCCCCATACGCATAATTCAAATAACTGCAGGGAACGCACATATGGAGTATTTCATGGTCCACTGGGATCGACACATACACACACAGCCCAATACGCAACATGTCATGGAAAGACTGATGCAATGTGCAGCATGAGGAGTAGGAAGATGCAAGACAATTCTTTAGAGTCTCATGAAAGGTAACGTGAAGAGCAATACTTGGAAAACCATCAGAGAGTCTGTTCATCAGCCAAGAAAAGCTTGAACGAGGTCATGCGATGATCACACGGTAGCTTGTGTTCTGGACTGAAATCAGACGAGAAGGAGATTTTTGGTTTTATCTTTGACACTTTACTGGCTTTACTGCAGTCTTCTGTGATATTATAGATGGTGGGTGAATCTGTGTTCACATACAGGAGGATGTATTTTTGAAAAAACACACACTTAGACATCCATGTTCAACAGTGTTATCGTTTCTTTTACTTTAGGTGAGCTGCTGATTAGACAGTTGCATAGTAACAGCTAATTGATGTAACAGTGCACTTACTTTCCTGCTGTTTCTGTTACAATCTACACTCACAGCCACCCTTTGTGTTTCAGCAGAAGAAAAACACATCTCATGCTCACAGCTAAATTATCTGTGCTCAAATGTAAGTGTAACAATCCTCTAAACATTTTTATTTTATGAAGTTTTTCTGAAGACGGAGCAAAAGTGCAGCGGTTCACACACAGTGGCAGGCAGTTATCTAGTTTGGTAGAAACAAAGGAAGCACTCATCCTGCCTTTGTTCAGTGATGAGATCTGTCACAGTGATATATTGCTCTATGAAGAGTGAACTAGTGACGCTAGAAAAGATATTGTTCTAGATGATGCCGAGGATAAGCTTCTGGTTTGGAAGTCACAGCTCCTTAAGTGATTTAAGCAGATCAAAGGTTCTCTAGAATTACATTTGAGTTGTTCACTGACACCAAATGGATTATTTTGAATTATGCGATAAGAATGACCTCACATTTTTATTGCTTCAGTAACTGTGGCTTAAAAACCTGACTGTGTGTTACATCAGCGTGACTCATGTTACTGTGACTTTATATGAATATATAAAAAATACTATAACTATCACATGCTTAAACCTGAATAGGGGTTAATCTGAAGTTGTTGTTCTGACCACCTGGTGAATGTAAGCTCAATAGTCACTCTCCTTTTCACTCTGTTTTGGTCTTTACAAAATCCTATGGGAAATACCTGGAAGTTTGGACGTTAAATGCAGCACTATCGTCTAATTTTATGTGTCATTTGGCACTGGGCAGGTAGTGTGCAGTGGGAGATATCAGAGCTTTAAAACCAAAACACTTGCTAAGAGAAGCTAAATCACTGTGGCAGATTTGGGTGATAATTCTTGTTGGACTCACCACTACAAGCAAATTACACATAGTATCATTCAAAATCCATTGTTATAAGGGAGAGATTGGTACACAAACTGTGGAGCAGAATGTAATACAATCACAAGCCATGTTCCGTTTTAATAAGGGAGTGGACAGGTAATCTACATGCAACAATCTGACATTCATTCTCTGGGAATAAAACTCTTGGAATTGTTGCTAATCAGTAACCGGAGCTGAACAAAATGAGCAGGCTGAGGTAAAGTGGGTAAAACAAAAGAGTTAATTATAGCTCTTCATCAGAAAATAACCTTTGAAAAAATGATGATAAACAAAAGTGTAGGAGCTGCAGAGTGTATACATACTATACATACAATACAAACATACAAGGAGCTTTGTGCACTTTAGAAGTGCAGTGTAGGCAAATTAAATTAACATGGAGAGAAGCTCTTAACCCCTAATTAACCTTTGGTTAATTACAGAACATACACAGATATTAAAGCACAGATTAAATTATTTCTTTTACCCAATCAGCTTAAAAACAATAAAAGCTATGAGATGATTTGGATGAAATCCAAGATACTGAGAATAGTTTTGAGAATTACTTCAATTTTGTTAAGTTAAGCCCAATCTCTTAAGGTATTTTAACACTTCTAATGGCAAAGTGGTGATGGGAACTGTCATATTATATAAATATAGATGTCAGTATAAAAGATAAAGATATAGATGAGAACAGGCTTTGTGGCAGTATCCCCTTCACTAACACAGGGTTTTTAATCAGATACTTTAGGATCAGACAACTGATAACTGGCTCAGTCGGAAGAACAGAACATCTTGTCTCCACTGAAGCCGATTACCTTACTTGACCTTGACTTTATACATCTCAGCAAATGAATGGATTTCTTCTATCTGGCTCACTGTGCAGAGTGACAGAGAAAAACTAGCATTATGAATTGCACTATGAGTAATTCGCATTGCATTAAGAGTATCTGTTTGCAAGGTTTTGTGTGAGTGCAGAGCGGATAGGAGCGAAGTGAATTTATTAGAGCCCTCTGCCACCAATGATTATGTCTGCATGGACAGAAACCTCTAACCAGCTATCATGAGCTCATCTCCAAACAAGATATCGACACCCTCTGGATCAAAAATTCTCATTCTGGTCGGGTGTTCCCCAGAGCTGTGGTCTGAAAAGGCCAGGAGTTATTTCCATACTTATTGTGCTGCTTCAGTCCCCGATGAATAAATCAAAGGCGTAGCTAATGGCCTTCTACAGATTCCTTAATAAATCTCTGCTTTAATGCGCATCATTAAGTACTCGCTTGTGTGTGAGGTGGCTCAAAATGCCACAAGTACTTTGTTTTCATTTACTAAACAGTCATTTCTAACTCTATTGGTGCAATAAGTCCCACTCTCTCCCTCACGCTCTTTCTATCTTTCTCTCAATGTGCTTTTTTGCTGTGTCTTAACTTTGTGGAAGTAGTCTTGGGGTCTTAATCGTGGTACTCTCCCTGATTAAAACCAGTGCACTAAGCCAATTAGGATGCCCACAGGTGGGCAATTAGAAGAGTGTATGTGCAGCACAGAGCTGAAGTGGGTCAGACAAGGCTACAGGTCGGGGACACGTTCTCCTTTGATTGTGAGACACTGCTCTGACATCAGCTGCAACTTCTCTGTAACAGTCATTAACAGAGCTCCACTAAAAAAACTGTTTGTTTCCTCTCCTCTGTAAAAAAAACAAAAACAAATAAAAAACAAGGAGCGAGTTTCACAGTTTGTGTAATGACACCTGCAAGTACAGTATGAAGACAGTAAACTAATGAAATCCTCTTCCTCTAAAGTTCACTTGTTTTTCTTGTCCCCTCCCCCCATTATCCATTTAAAATTTAATGGTGCAGTCAGATTGGCATTTGCTTTCTGTAGCTAAAGCACACAAGACAGAGCATAGCGTTGTTAGAATTAGAACTACATGTCAACAAACTGTTGGCAGAAAGGCTGCTAATGCACCACTACTGGCACTTACATCAGAATAAAATCCAATATCAACACTGATACAATCAATTCAGCTAATTCTTATTTGTATCTGGTTTTACTTGGTGACAAACTGTCATAAATATGTAACAAAAGTAGCTAATTTAGGCTGTTTATCTGTGAAGGTTAGCATGTTGTGTGAATGCATAGACAACATAGAATTTAATGAATTGTCTTTGTGTTCTCTGCAACAAAGCAGCACCCGCCCTCCTGTGCTGCTTGTAACATTTTGCTATTCAGTAAATAATCAGGTCTGACCACACCCATTATCGGGGGTTTTTTGGCTGGCTCAGAGCGATGACACAAAACCAAAACAATGAGCTGAAAGATGCTTTCAACATTCAACCACTTTCCAGTGTCAAAACTATTCTCACCCATTATGAGTCTCATCACCACAGTAAAGCATCTATGCTAAAAAAAATAATAAATACACCTACACATACATAAATGCTTTATCAATGCTAACTGAACGTCTTCCATGCTCCTGCTTCTTCTTCCATATTGCATGTGATTTTGCTTTTCCCTTTTCCCTCAGACTGTTATTTATATAACCACCATGGACAGTAGGACTTGTTTTGCAAATGTTGATGCTTTCTAAAGGGAAAAAGGCCCAGGAACAAAGGGCTGAATGGTTGGTCATTTGGCTGGCTGAGGAAGACAGCAGCATTGTCGTGTGTGTGAGATGGGATGCCGGGCTGCGCATTGTTCACACGGCAGAGAATAAGTCTGTGAGTGGTGTTTGAACTGATAGTCGGAGGTCCTGGATTCACAAAGCCACCACTCTCACCCTGTTTCTGTGTACACACTCTCCTCATGCTCTCTCCTC